>NQII01001937.1:221876-263250 GCA_002778355.1 Clitarchus hookeri | reverse complement strand
GGGGCATGAGGAGTGGTTATAGCGGTGCAAGGTCACCCCAGATAATCAAGGGAAAGGAACCTGGCAGTTAAAAGTTATGCCTTTTGGGCTGTGTAATGTCCCTGCCACCTTCGAACATCAGAGTGAAAAGGTCATCCATTAAGACTCTCTATTCCAGAAAGGGACTCCAGCCAACTTGAGCCTAGTTCCTAAGTGCCATCTTTTGCAAAAGGAAATTAATTTCGGTAATTATTAAATTTAGGGGCTTTTCTGTAAAAATAAAAATAATTCATGGAAAATGGTATATTTCCAATCTACTAATGATGCAGAACACAAATATACTAGGGGCATTAACGTCCCACTAATTTTGTAATATGTGCCCACCTAACCTAACAGAACCTAACCCCACGATGGGTGAATCACTATTTTACATTTTCAAACTAACCTAGGATTGTTGGGTTTTACACTCTTCTAGGTTTTTTGCATTTTACACTAACCTAGGATAGTAGGGTTTTACACTAACCTAGGATGTTTGGGTTTTACACTAAACTACGAATGTACGATTGTAGGGATTTAAAGGAACCGTAAAACACACCATAAGAAGGTAAATTGACTCACCTAGGTAGAGGGCTGGTATAATTCCTCTGACGTTAATAGACGTAAACAAACATATTTCGCAAGTTTTTTAAATATGTTCTACTTATTTTAACATTACGCCCTCTTGAATATGGACAAGGTAAGCTGTGCAGAACCCATTAATGC
The DNA here is from genome assembly GCA_002778355.1 of Clitarchus hookeri. Taxonomy (NCBI): domain Eukaryota; kingdom Metazoa; phylum Arthropoda; class Insecta; order Phasmatodea; family Phasmatidae; genus Clitarchus; species Clitarchus hookeri. Next base: position 262,509 of record NQII01001937.1, on the reverse strand, counting down.
AACTTTTGTTGGTCTAGGACGTTTCTTTCAGAAACGTAAACAAACTGGCTGTACTGCTCATTTCACAATTTTGTTCAATTTTTTTTAATATCTTGTACTTATTTTAAAGCTACGCCCCTAGTATATTCATGTTCTACGTGATTAGTAGAGTATAAATATATCACAATTTTGAATTTTTTTTTGTTTTTTACAGAAAAACCCCTAAACTTAATAATTACCTTAATTTCTGAGTACATGTAGTGTCAGCTCCCTGAGAACACAAAAGCAACAAAAAATTGGTTGGCACCAACTGAAAACCAAAGTGCAGAGTTTTATAGGCTTTGTGCCAACTATTGATGATTTTTACCTGGGTTCACCACGATTGCCAAGCCACTACATGAACTGACTAAAGCAAAAAGGAAATTTCATTGGACCATTGAGTGCAAAGTTGATTTTAGTAAGCTAGAGGAAATTCTGATATCTCCCAGAATCCTGGGATTCCTGACAAGTGAGGGCACATTCATTGTGGATACTGATGCTAGTGATATAGGCATTGGAGCTGTGTTTTTTCAGATTCAGGATGGGAAGTAGAGATCATTAGAATAAGTATTTCAGTAACGTTTTGCACAAGCCTGAGAGCAATTACTTTGTTACGTGCAGGGACCTTTCTGGCTATGGCGAAGGCAAATTCACGCTTTGACCCCTATCTTTATGGGATATATTTTATTCTAAGAACCACCATTCTTCGTTACATAGGCTATTTAATTTCAAGAGCCTGAAAGGTCAGATAGCCGGGTGGATACAGATTCTTCAAGAATATGACTTTAAAATAAAGCACAGATCTGTATGCCTTCACAGCAATACAGATGCGCTTTCTAGGAGTCAATGTGAACCATTCTGATGTCATTGTGAACGACAAGAAGAAAAGAGTGATGAAACGCTGAAGGTACAGACAATAATAATTCAAGGTTCTGTATCATGTGATGGGTTACCTACATGGATTTGATGAGTGTATTAACAAAGATTAGCTAAATGATCTCACTTTGCACCCATTAATTGAGTGGAAATAGCTGACTCAGCAAAAATGGGAGGAGAGATTGAGACTAAATACAGATATTAAAGCATACCAGGCACTATGGAATTCCCTTGTACTGCAGAATGGTGGGTTTTGCAAGAACTGGGATAGTAATAATGGGAAACACACATGCTTATAGTAGGCCCTTCCAGAATGTGGGGTTCCTGAAGTCTTAACGAAACACCATAATAGTGCAGCCAGTGTTCCCTTTGGTGTTAATAAGACTCTTGACAGAGTGAGACAGAAATTCTACTGGCTTCATTGTTAGGAGGTTGTTGAGATGTGGGGCCGAACGTGTGACACTTGCACTTCGAGGAAGAAATTAATGACCAGGGGCAAGGTTACCTCCAGAAATGTTGGAGCTCCATTAGAGATAGTGGTAATAGATTTTCTGGGCCCCTTGCCTGCCACAGAGAGAGGTAGCAAGTGTGTACTGGTGGCCCAAGATTACTTTACTTAGTGGCTAGAGGTCATTCCCTCCCCATACTAAGAAGCATGTACTGTGGCAGATGCACACGTAGAGCATGTCTTCTTGAGGTTTGGGGTGCTACTAAAACTCCATTTCGATCAGGGAAGAAATTTTTAATTTGCTGTTTTCCGGGATGTAATAAAAATTCTGGGGATGAAAAAGACTATTTCTAAAGTCTTACATCCTCAGTCCGATGGAATGTTGACTCTCAAGACTTCAATGTTAAGAGCCGCCCAAATCTCTTCACTCACTCACCCGATGGAATGGCCGAGAGAACTGCATTCTTGAGCAGTACCTGTCAATCTATGTGGCAGACAACCAAAATGACTGAGATTCGAAGATGTCATTGTTTCTCCTTGCTTATTGCTCGGCAGTTCACGAGTCTACAAGGGTAACACCATCAAGGATGCTGTTTGAGAGAGAGCTAAGCCTCCCTAATGATCTGCTGTTTGGTCGAACAACAGAAGAGGTTGCTTTTTCCCCAGATTATACCAGCGAATTGCATTACATACTAGTTGGCATTCACGATTTAGTTTGACATCACCTCAGAATAAGTAGTGACAGAATGAAGATGCAGTATGATAGGAGATTGTTGGGCAAGGCATTTCAAGAAGGATAACTGGTGTGGCTGTATAATCCACAGAGCGAAAAGGTTACTACCTGAATCTACAAACATGTTTGAAAGCCCCTACAGAATTCTGATCATCAGTGATGTGATCTTTCAGATTTGTCATCAAGACTCTCTGGCGAAGCCGAAGGTTGTCCACATCGACCTTCTGGCACTCTTCAAAGGTTGGTAATGCAAGAAGTGCGCTGCAACTTAACAAAGATGAGCTGCAGCATGTGCCAGACAGGCTTATTGGCTTATGTGCGCTCTTGACCTTCAGCAGATTGAATTTATGGGGTTATTGTTGCAAGAATGTTCTGGTCATTGCCCCTGCCTCTCAGCAAGACACAGGGTTCTGGGAACCTCCTGGATCAGGCCAGCTTGTTTATTTAAGCTGTGACGTGCCTCTGAGCAGACAGTTTGAAGCATTGTACGGTCTTAAAAGCCAGGTGTGTAAAAACAGTGAAGCAACAAGCCAACGGAGTGACAAGTGGCAACGACAGTGACTAGCAGGAATGAAGTCTGCAGACTGCAAGCATCAGTACAGTGGAGAGTGAAACTGAGGGGTAGGACTATTGAGCGTGAGTGACAGACTTTTGGAATGATGGTAATAGACAGACTGAATATTTGTAATTAATGAGTGTGAATTAAGTCACTGTAACCAATTTAGAGACAGTGTAAGAACTTAATTTTAATTGAAATAAACCTTATATATTACGCTCACAGAGAATAACAAGAGTAATAGTGGGGATAGGTAGTCTAATGTTTTAAATAATAACTGTGTGAAGAGTTATAACATTATTAATGAATTACAAATAAAATTTAGTTCTTTCATTTGATTAAAACCGCCATCCCTCACGAACTTGGATATGCCTTGTTGGCATCTTGTAACAGTATGAGCGAAATTTCACCATGTAGTTATTATCAAACATAGTATGTATGTAAAATTTTTAACAGGTGTAGTTTCAGAATTAAGTACAGTTATAATGAAGACTTATTTATTAAATTAATAACACTGGCCTCACTGTAAGAATGTTGAAATCCTCTATAATAATCTATTTGCTGTATCTTTACACTTTGTAACGATGCAATATATTAATTATTGGTATTCTGGGTTAAATTTCTTTTGTTTTGTGAACCTTCGTAATATTTTATCAGGATTTGAAATTAAAGCTGTGGTAGTTATGTTTATCGGGCGTACGTATGCCGTTTCAGGAAATCTTAGTTATTGTTACGCATCAGCATTAGATTATGGAAGCTTTCCGAACTGCAGTCAACAGCTTTTATTCTAGAAGGTTTGATTTTTTTTTTTACTGATGATGCAGTTAGGATGGCTACGCAGTTTGGCTGGTGTGGGAAAGGGATGCCGGCCCACGCCATGCTCGTATTTGGGGCAAGGAGTGGGGATAGGCTCGCAGCGACAAATACTCTGTGTGCCTATCATCGGCTAGCAGTAGACAACCAGCACTCACTGAGGCCGTGTCGAGCGTGGTAAAGAACCCCCAAACCGGCAAACTTTATCCTGCTCGTTTATTTCTCCGCCGGTGTAGGAGGTCGCTATCTGTATTTTCTTCTTGCACTGCAAGTTTTCAAGACGTAAATAAACAATAAACTACTGTGGCATTGCTTTCTGTTTGTCTGTGAAGCTGTTCGTGACTCTGCATATCGGACGATTGTATGAGAACTGTTTTATTAAAATGATAAATGAAAGTACAAAGTAATAAACAGAAACTGGACTTTAATTTATAGTTGTTTTGGCGCCTTTCAAGTTTCATGTTTTTACCGATTGAGCTAACTGAGTTGTAACTTCCAACGTCAATCCAGACGGTGCAACGTTACAACTTTTTAAACCAAACTTTTGAAAAATCACCCAACGTGTGATGTGTTTAATTGTGTCCTAAATAAATCATATATCACTAATGTTTTATATTTCTTTTGATATAAGATACTGTAGTATCAAAACCGTGACATGCTTAGAAATATACAGTGGACTTCCAATGATTAGAAAACGCATGTGCCAATGAACCATAGTCACAGTTAATTTTCAGTGTCACAGCAAAATTTGTATGTAAATAATGATAAATTACCTGCTTTTATTGTATATCGGATATTGCATCAAACTATCGTTAGGTCCCGTCACTTAAAATATCCCGTAACAATCTTTTTAAGTCTTATTTGAAATTTGTTAAATGTGCCGCCGTTTAGTGCTCTCCAGTTCAGCTACTTCAACTGACTGTGTCGGCAGCCGGTCAGCAAGTTTGGCATGCTACCTCCCCTTACACGCGTGACGTGAGGGGAAGCTGTTACCTAGCAACCAGCGTGACATCCTTGCATCCTCTCTCTCTCTCTCTCTCTCTCCCTCTCTCTCTCTCTCTCTCTCTCTCTCTCTCTCTCTCTCTCTGAGGGTAAGCTGTTGTTTACCAAACATAAAAGCTTCTTCCTCTCTCTGTTGCGTGCACTTGTTTATGCTTACTCTCCTTACGTGCCGGGCGAGAGGGCAATTGGTAGAGTACATGAAGCATAAAATAAAACTAATCATGTGATCTCAATTTGATGGTGCCCTGTTATCTTGTCAAATGCACCTCACCACAGCGTGATCAAGTACTCTGCAGCATCTGGCAACTGACCTCTAACATACTTAACCTCCCCTTGTCGCCAAAAATTTTTTGAACATTAAGCGATTTGTATTACCAAGTGTAAAGTTCATTTTCAGTTACTTCTTGCAGGGAGATAGAAGGATTATTATTAATTTATTTCAATATACACATGTATTTTGAATAAACTGATAACCTTTGAGGGCCTATTGGACACGTTTGGGCTCTGTGCTAACAGAGCCCAAACGCAGTATAACTTGCAACAGGCATACGTATATGGGAAAATCAGTAGACATGGTTTTGAATGATTAATTATTGAAGACCGTAAAGAAATAAATATTAGTTGCCATATTTAGTCATCTCTGTCTCAAAATCACTGTTTTTTTAAAGTGTGAAATAATATTAATTGTTTTATCTACACATTTGTCATGTGTGTATGGCATCGCCAACGTACTGTGTAGATTGATGTAGGTAGATATGAGGTCTAGCTTGCGTAAGCTTCGGCTGTCGTCTGTGATATTCTGCAGAATTTGTTTCTTCTGCTTTCACTGCTGGCAGGGTGGGAGCTAGTTGCCTAGCAACCAGCATGACGTCCATGCGCTCTCCACCATTTCCTCTGTGTGCCAACTGGTTTGGAAGGGGAGGGGTAGATTGTTTCATTCCTTCCACTGCTGTGGCTTCTCCGTCTCATCCGCCGTGATCAATAACCACTTTGCGTGTTCTCAGCTGATCGGGTGCGCGTGGGACAGTCAAAATTTTGCTTGCTTTCAGTGTTATATTTTCATTTTCAGAGGATTTAAAAGTTTTGGGTTGGCCCGTTTTCAGTGTAGTATTGTAATCAATTATATACTGTATTTTGTAATGTTATATTCTTTATTTAAACGAATTAGGATAAAATGTTTTCTAATGTATTATTTACAATAATGCTAAATCAGCAATACTTTTTTTTAAGAATTCCCATTTTTATTGTGTGTTAGGTAAACTTTATTCACAAATAATGTACAGTTCTCATTATTCTCAACATGAAGTCTAATATGGTCATTAGTTGTATTTTATTGATGTACATGTCAGTAGCCTCATCTACTGAAATTCTGTACGTATAAAAATTTTAGACAGTCCTCTGAAAAACAATAGATAGGGAGTCCACTGTATATGCCATCACACAATAATTTTATGTTACTTAAAATTATTACTGCCAAAGATTTATTGTAGAGGCACTCTTGCCATAAAGTTATTTTTCACAATCTTACACGGATTGATTATGTAGATATATCCTGTATTTATAATTTTGCCAATGATATCCATAAATATAAAAATACGTTTAAGATTGAAGTGATTTGGTCTATGGGTACAGTTATTGCTTGAAATTCCAAGGCTTGTGACCCATGAATCACAATATCTGCATGTGAAACTGATCACCACTAATCACAACTACCTGATCATACCCATAATTCCTGACAGTATATTATTGTCTCCATTTTCAGTCCACATCGACCAGCAAAGCTCACTGATCATGCTCACATCACTCAAAATTTATTGTGCCATTTTTTTATTACCATTAAGCCCAGTGCTATTGCCACTTATACAGTCCAAATAAATAGTACCTCAATCAGGTCCAGTATCATCAATTTCACATCTGAGGCAGGAATTGCTCACTGATGGACATATCCCACCAAATTAAATCATTGATGTGATCACCCCACTTAGAGAAGAATGAGAATAAATACAAAAAAAACCGCCCACCGCAATCTTTTTGAGACTGACAACACTACAAACAGTATCTCCCCTATCATTGCTCACTACAAAACATCAGATGATCACCAAAAATTTGAAGCCTTGCACATTTTTCAGCATAACATTTTTGACTACCTCTTCATTCATGTTCTCAACATGCTGTCAGACATTATTTGCAACCAGTTCCAGTTCTTTGCCACCTTACAAACCCACCCAGACCATCCAGAAATCACTCTAGTCTTGTATAAATGCTGACCCATTAATTCTTAAGAAAAAGGATACTGTTGTAAATAAGTCTTGTTCGTCTTATTTATGACTTGATTTTAATTCCCAGCCTGGGAGTTCTAATGTCTTGGAAGAATTGGGGGAAAGTTAGTGCTAGTAGTTTTATGTTGCATGCTAGATGGCAGCACCTCTGCTGTGTCCGTCATTGATTCAGGGACCTGTGGTCACGGTACTGGTCATTGTACATAAAAACAGATAGTTTAATTCATGCTAGAATGTGATAATGGTCATGCTATGCGAGTTGGGGTGGAGATGTTAAGAAAGAGACGCTGTTACTTGTCCTATCAGCTACCCCACAAGAATTTGTTTGCACACATCAGACTGCTTTCCACATTAAAACATGAAATGATTTAACATTTGCATTTAAAGTTAGATGCAATGTCGATTTGATATTTTTTACAGTGAACAAAGTAAAAAGTAATTGACTTTTATCTGCTCGGTTTTGTTTTTATTTGCTTCAGCTCCATGCATGAATCATCCACAGTACAAATAAAAACATTGTAGGTAGCAGCTATAGTCTGAGGTGTGACGTGCCGTAGCAAGTAGTTATGTATACTCCGTACAGTATGCTGTTCATAACATGCTAAATCTGTAATAATAATTGTTTTATTGTAGCAATGTTATACATTGTGTTTTTACTGTTACACAACCAGTGTAAGTGAATGTTTTATTCCCAAAAAAGTAATAAACTGCTTTACATATGACTGCAACATTATTTATTTCAGTGAATAGCTGTTTTGCGGTCAAAGGAGACATTTGCTTTTGATGTTTGCAAAGTTTTAAACTCTAAAACATGTGCAAAAATTATTGATTTATTATTTTGGCATTGAATTTCACATTACTTGTTACAACTATACATCAGCACAGGCTACAAACAGTATATTTGTGGAACATTTCCAATTAAGGCATTTTTCGATGTGATTCTTATGTTTAAAGGCTTTTCGGAATAAAATGAGCACTTTTGAAAGCCCTGCTATGTTTCTACTTTCAACCTGTTGGTTGTGTATCTTTCCACGTACGTATAAAAATAAACACTCTCATGTGACTTTCAGCTGGTGTTTACATCAGCTGGCTCATATATTGACTGCATACTCATTAAATAAACAATGTAAAGTAATAAATATTATAATCAGCACTATAAACATACACACGTTAATTTCAGAAAATGTTGGTTTGTGATTATTGACTGATGTTAACAATTATTTTTCAGTTTAGATATAAATTAATGACTTTTACTGTAGCCAATACTTCCAAAGTTATAAGAAAATATGTTTGGTTTAAGTTGTAAACGGGATAGTACAAGAGTTAAACATAATTTTTTTTTCCCTCCCGTTATAAAAACAATGCCAAGACGTTTCTAATGTTCACCTTTAAAAAAAATGAAAAGCTGAAATGCTTGCCCTTTGTATGTACATATCGTACTCATGTGAGTGAGTGAGTGAGTGAGTGAAGAGATTTGGGTGGCTCTTAACAGCGAGGTCTTAAGAGCTGATCATACTAATAAGAAAGGCACACTTTCAGGTAATACTGTGTGTTTACTCATGCAGAAGACAGCATGCCTTAAACAATCATTAAATGACATAAGTATTATTATTAACAACATTTATGAGTAGAATTAGAATGCATAACATCTCACAAATCAATATTCTAATAGAAAATGATGCACAAGCAAATTACTGGCATTGCTATGAAAACAATTGTCATGATGTCGTGAAACAAAATAGCTGAACGAAATTGATCCAAATTTTTACAGCATACTTCCACAGTAATATTTGTCACTCAATGCAAGGTTTGTGAAAACTCATTCAGCCACACAGTTTTTAAAGCACATAACACTAATGTTTGCTAAGGCATACTGCTTTGCTTATTAAAAATAATCACTTTTCACTTATCAAATTTAAATGCCTTCACTGATATGAACGTAACTTCACCAAAATATAGTGCTGCGGTGGTGTAGTGATTAGACTACTCGCCTCCCACATAGGTGAACTGGTTTCGATTCCCGGCGGGGTTGCCTCCGGGATTTCAGCATGTGGGGATCATGCCGAACTATGCATTTTATTGGCAGGTTTTCTCAGGGATCTCACGTTTCTCTCGCCCCTTCACTCCGATGATGCTCAATACTCACCTCGCTTCACCCTCATCGTCTCTCAAGACCTCAATGTTAAGAGCTACCCAAATATCTTTACTCACTCCCCTTCACCAGAATATGGAAAACATAATACCTAGCTGATGACAATGCATTTCATGAAACTGCATCCACACATTTTATGCAGAATCTAATTTTGCCCCAAATTACTTACCTTGGAAGTTTATTCGTGGAAGCCAGTGCTTACTGTATACAAATTAAACAGTTTTGGACAGATGTTATAATACTGTTTAATTTATTCCTATCACTCAAGGAATGTTTCACGTGCAGTAAAAAACATTTTTATGGCATTACTGTTTCAAAACGAACGACATACATTCCAAGATATTCTCATAAACTGAGAATCATGTAAATACTAAATAACATATGCATATTTTCAAAAATGCAACACAGATCGCAAATATAACAAAACACACTACAGAAGTGTCTTAGGTAAGGAGAGTAAGATATACAATTACAGATCATCAAGAACTAGGAGGCTTGTTGAAAACACTTTCAGTGTTCTGGTTTTTCGATTTAGAATATTTGAGAAACCTATCTCTACTTTTTTTGAAACTGCAATACAAATTATTCATGCTTCATGTGAACATTCTGATAGAGAAGATATGGATAACTGTACATTCACACTAGATATGTTGAGAACTGAACCAGATCTACAGCCTCACCTGCCTAGATTTCCGGGTCGTATTGCACGACAATGAAGAGAGGACTGTTGCACATATTTTTATTGTATCGGTGCTGTGCCGTGGCAAGATAGAATGATAACGTAGAAAAAAATATAACTTGACTTTAAGAATACATACATATACATAAATTTAGAATTTAAGTTTGAACTCCTTTAATGGATGCTATGATCTGGCCCCACAAATAGTGTAAGGAAAGAAAACATTCTGTCTCATATAAGATGTCTGGACTTTGATTGTATATTGTGAGAGACAGTTTGTTTTTGGAAAAGGTAATTAAATGTAAAGCAGTAATCTGAAATTCATAATCTGGGCATTGTTCATTTTATAAATGGACATTTTATACAAGGTCGTTATGCCGCACCAGCACTTCACAACTGAGCTAGACCATGTTGGAGTGAGCACGACCGTCTCCATAGAGGTAGTGCGCTACTATTGGTGCCACGACTGAAAGTTCCCATGAGGTAGTGATTATGCCTGCTTGTCGTATTGATATTACTCTCGCCCCACTCATGACCCCATGGGAATGCGCCTTAAGAGAAATCCTGGGGTGACGAATATGAGCACCAGGTCATATGGGCATTTTAGAAATGATTCAGGTGGTATGGTAGCTAAAGAAGAATATAACCTTCCACCATTTGGTCTTCATGTCCCATGTGTTATGTGCTACATTGATAAAATATTTTAAATTTTTGTCAGAGAATGTAGCATTTCCTTCGTCTGATGAACGGGCTTAGGGCCATATTGGACTCTATTGCTCATAGAAGTCATAATACTCTATTTACGAAAAGAGATGCAGTGCTGAATTGGCTCTGAATTGGACACACTTTACACGGACACCAGCCTGGTTTTTTTTTTTTAAGCACTCCTGTATTTGTTGGAGTGTCGCTGGTATGGTCATATCAGCTGTACTTAGAAGTTACTTTATAAGATGCGGCAACTGATCAGTAATTGAAGTGCTCTTTAGAACAAATCCCATTTTATGTGTATTAGAACTTTCTAGTGTTTTGTTATGTGTGATTTTTCATGTTGATTTCTAATGTTTATTGTGTAATAATTTAGTTTCTCTGCTTTTTCAGCTGTGTTTGTTTGGTTTCTACACCATCATACTTTTATTAATATGTTTGTTTTATGTTTTCTTTGTAGATTTGTTGGGTTTTAAAATTTTGATCCTTGTTTTGCTTGTTGTTTACACTAATGGCCTTGGTTGCATATGTGTCCCACAGACCATCGCCCACTTACTTGGTCATTCACCTCGGTGAAAGATGTCAGGGAAAAATTGCAGAGTGGGGCTACTGGCCAACAGCCTTTGCTTGAGCAACCTGGCTTAGAGCATTGGCTAACTGCTGAACTGTAACCAGGTGGCACAGCTTTATTATAGGCACTACCTGGGTTGTAATGGACATGCACACACACACAGACAAAACATAAATTGTGTTCTTTCTATGGTCTTATTATATCCACTATAATCTGATGGTCCCATCATCATAACCATTTAACATAATAAAAATTTTTTCGTTATATGTGTACCAAATTTTTGGTATTTTCTCTTTGGGATCTTGTGAAAGATAAAGACTGCAGTACACTTTTTCTCTCCAGTTTTAATCCCATTTGTATGCCATCTTTGTATTTTCCTTTGTGTACTCCATATTTAATTTTGACTTGTTAAAGATATTTGTCCAATACTTGAAAAATGCCTGAATGTATCTTTATGCTACTTTTGCACGTACAAATGTGCCTTTAGTGCATATCCCAAATTAATGTTTACACTCTTTGTACATTAATAATGGAGACAAACACACTGATGGGACTGAATGTATTTGATGATATAAGGACAACATTGGATATGTGCTAGTGTGCTAAGCCATTCTGTTTGTCAGTTCTGTTTGCGGCCACATGTGGCAGCACTAGAATTGTAGAGGAAATGGCGGTGGTGACAAAAGTTTTCTTTCGAGTAATGTAAGTTGATTTTAAAGTGTTACTGGAAATGTGAGAACTTGATAGAGATGCAGAAACGATGGAGGGCAGAACTCAATATTATGCCACTATCATGTGTGACAATGACACAATTACGTGATAAGTTTGAGTGGGACAGAACTGTGTGTGTGACATGAAGAAAGGATGGTGCAGCAGGAAGAGAATGACGACAGCCTAATGAAGTGTGGAAGCTATGTTGCACACATTCACACATTTCCCCTTGAAATCAAAGTCCATATAGCAGATTGTGCATTAATCAAGTGTGAGTAAATCAAGTGTCTATAACATTTTAAAGCAAGTAAAGTGGAGGCCTTACATTTCCACGTTACTTCAAGCTATGAATGAAGATGACCCAGATAGGTGTGTTGAATTCTGTGACTAGGTTGTTGTGAACATGTGCAACGACAAGAAACATTTTACTGATTTGATTGTTTTTGTCAGATGAACCTTTAAATTGAGTGGAATTGTCAACTGCTACAACTGTGTATACTGAGCCAATGAAAATCCCCACATTGTGGTAGAGCAAGCATTTAATCTTTTTTAGGTTATTAATGTGGTGCTGTATGTCTGTCAGAGGACTTGTGGAGCCATTCTTCTTTGACAGAACGGTGATGGGTGAAAGTTACTTTACCATGTTGCCGGAAAACATTGTGCCAGCTGTTCACCAACTGGTAATTGCTTTTTCCAGCAGGATGATGCACCACCACATTACCATAGAGATGTATGGTCACTCGTGGATAAAACATTCGTTGGGAGGTGGATGGACAGATGGGGAAACATAGAGTATCCACCCAGATCTCCAGATTCAACACAGTTAGATTTCTAACTGTGGGGAATTTGTGACCACCTGTGAATCTACTCTCATGGGAACCGTAGCTATTATTTGTCGTTCTGTTCTACAGCATTGCAGACAATGTCTTACTGCTGATGGTGGACATTTTGAACATTTGTAACTGTTATTAACATTCGCACATGCCCGATGTTGTCCCTGTACCGTCAAATAGAAGAAGTCCTATCAGATTGTCTTTAATAAGTTACATGCTATAATATTCATGTTAAAAAAGAATTACATGTACTGTTTGTAATATAGAACTTTAACTTTGTAAATTACAGTGAACTGTCAATTCTATAACCCCAGAAATAGTGACACACTCAAAGTAACAATCTTTTCAACCNGGGTGGGGGGGGAGCAAAAAATTTTTTTAAAAAGGTTGCAAATTTGAAAGAGTTAAAAAAGATTTTGTTAAATTATTATCTTAGTCGCTTTGTGGTCCAGTTCTCTTCTCAAGCACTCCCATTGCCGTTTTAAAAATTGATTAAAAATATGTTTACTAGGGATAAAATAGGTGTTGTAATGTTGTTGACAATAATTGGTACACCACAATATAAAAAACTAAAAAAAAACTTGGTAAAGAGTGGTTAAAAACTATGACTAAGATAGAATTTCTTAAACACAATGTGCATGGATTGAGAGAGGGGAGGGGACAGGACTTGTCCATCACAGTCCATTACTCCTGCTTGATCGGCCATGAGAGAGAGGGTGCAAGTATATCAAGCTGGTTGCAAGGTAACCCTCCCGCTCTTCCTCCACCATGTAAGAGGTGGGAACGAGGTCACAGTGGTCAGGCCGATGTATCACCTGAAGGCTCCAAGCCTGATGTTATGTACATTTTAACCACATATTTTTTGATAAATGTCTGCATTTTTGAAGTGATGAATAATATTTCATTTGAAAATGTGATTGCACTTGCCATAAATTGTGTCATGATCAAGCATGGTGCTTGTGCATCATTTAGTGGCAAAAGGGATTTTGTAATCCCCTTCCAATATACCATTTTATTCAGAAGAATTGTGTCTATTGAAATAAATGAGTATAATATCCTCTGATTTTCTCACAAGAAGCTTTTGAAAATGGACTTCATGCTTCCTAAACCGTATATGCGCTGCTCAATGTTTGTGAACATTTTTTGCAACAAGGGGACGTCAGGTGTACGCTTTTACAATTCATTTTATTTGGATTACATCTACCCATTGAAATAAAGAAATTTTTAATAACAAATCCTCTGATTTTCCTGCAAGAAGACACTGAAGATGGACTTCACGCTTGGTAAAACTTATTTCCTGCTCAATGTTTATAAACATTTTTTGGAAACAAGGAGAGGTTAAATATACACTTTCAGGATATAATTTTATTTGGAAGACATCTGCCTATTGAAGTATGTTAAATTAATATTTGAATTATAAATCATGCTGATTTTATGCAAAAGACAATGAAATGTGAACTTAATTGGAAACAAACACACTGAATGCAATTTTTGGATTTTTTCGGGTTCAAAATTGGTTAGTTTCAATTTTACAAAGGTAGCAATTCCATGAAGTCATTCTAGGGAACCGTGGTACTTCATAAAATTGAGGGTCTACTGTATAGCATATGATTTTGCTGCTAGAGACATTAAGAAATGGGAGGAGTACAACTTTGACATAATTTTTGTATACAGTGGTTGGAGGGTGGGTCAGACTCATTCTAAATTTCAATAACGAACCCTTTTAAAATAATAATCCTTTTTCTGGGAACTGTAAAAGATTGTAGAATTGAGAATTGGCTGTGTTTTATTTTAAAAAAAAAAAAAAAAAAAAGCTCATAAAAATTATTAAAACCCCATAACAAAAAATTAATGGATTTTTTGAGGTGTGTGTTATTGCACATCATCTCAGGAACTTGTAAGTATGAGAAATTTAACTAACAGCTGTAAAATTAGTTGAAGGTATCAATGAACTCGCATTCCAGTTAATGGGTACCTATTTAAATATTACATCAAGATCAGAAAAAAAAAGCCTTGATTTTTTCACCCCTGACAACTTGAAGTTAATTTTGAGAAGTTTTAAAACAAATGAAGTAAGCAGTTTAAATATATCTTAGTCAAAGCAGTTAAACTATAAAACTTTTCTTTTTTTCTTGCTTGTTGTTACATGTAGGGCAGTGTATATGGTTTAATGCTTTTGCTGCTGCAGGTGAGTTAGCTCATCAGCAGATAAGCAGTTTTGTGTGCGGCTGATGAGAGAACTCGTCTAGTGCCTGCCCGTGACACTTCTGCTTGTGCAGCACTGTGGTTATCTTGTATTTTATGAACTGCTGATGCCTTCTGTTCTAAACTAGAATAGATGAGGTTGTTTTGAATGTGTTCCTGATTGTGCAAGAGCTAATGACAGATTTGTCTTTCTACAACTTGATAAAATAACATGTTCTTTGGCGCTCAGGAGAAGTCACAGGAGACTAGATTATCATATTCTGATGGCAGTTTTGTGTTTTTTCTAGCTAACTTGTTGCTATATACAGATTTTCGTATGCACATGTAACTTGCGTTTTATTTTCAAATGAGCATGTTTTAACGTATTTTTTTCTTTATGGTACCAGTAAGTTAGAGCTAAAGCATGAATAGGAAATTTTTTTTATCAGATCAGGAGGCATTAGAAATTTTTTTACTAGAAGTAACTGTGAACAAGAGACAGTAACATCCAGTGATTGTGATGAACACTCGTTGGATAAAGCTGTACCCTTTGATCAGCTATCAATGTCAACTGGGAAAGTTTGTAGCATTCAGAGATTTGTACCATAATAAATATCATTGTCATCAAAAGAGGAGGAGGAGGAGGAGTTTGAGTTTGAAGAAAGCAATGAGGATAATGTAATATATCTCCTGCCATGAAAAAAACGTAGTGGTTTTTCATGGTTATGTGACAATATTTCACCAGTTGTGCACCCGTTTCAAGAACTTTTTTCTGTATGTAAAGCAAATGTCAATAGTAATAGTTCAGTCCTCAAATTTTTTCTTACCTTTTTTAGCGAAACACTGATGACTTTGATTGCAGAACAGTGTAACAAATATTACAGGTTCACAACTGACAAAATGCCTCAGTTATCGCACTCACTTTTTTGCAATGGAAAGACACAAATTGTAATTAAATGTTTTACTTTCTGGCAATAAGTTTACTCATGTCACAAATGTCCAAAGATGCTCTCTTACAAACTCCAATTTTGGTAATATCATGTCATGCGATACATTTTTACGTTCGCTTAGGATGCTACATTTTTCTGACAACATGGACCACGGAGGAGATAGGCTTTGCAAAATCTGACGTATTGTAGATAGGATAAGAGAAGTATTTTAAAAAACATTCTCACCGTACAGAAACCTGTGCATTGATGATTGTTTGCTTCTTTTCAAATGGTGTTTGTTTTTCAAGCAATACATACCCAAAAGAAGTAGATTTGGAATAAAGACTTGGTTCTGTGTGATTGTAAAAGTGGATACTTTCTTGATTTTATTGTCTATACTGGACTAAACAGTGACATCAATGAGTCAGGTCTCTGAAAAATTGATAACATAGTTGCTACTCTCTCGAAACCATACTTGAAGAACGGACTTACTGTTTATGTTTATGTTGACAATTGTGGCTCAATGATCAGAAGACAAATGCTTGTGGTGCTGTGTGTAAAATATAAAAAAAACATGCCCATAATTGACAACCGACTAAAAAAAGGGGAAATCTCTTTCAGAACAAGTGACACCTTATTGGCGCTGAAATGGTGCAACAAGAAAGAAGTGTCAATGCTTAGCACTGGCCATGCTGCTGAAATGACCGAAAGCAAAAAAAACATTGACAGAAAAACTGGTCACAAGAATATTGTCAAACTGAAATGTGTAATTAATTGATTACAATTCGTGCATGGGTTCAGTATACCAAACAGATATAGTAGTAAGTTCCATTGTAATGGTACAAGAAATTGTTTTTTCATCTGTTGGATCTGGCAGTTTTGAATGCTCATACTCTTTATCAAATAGTAACACAAAGAAACTGCCATTAGCCAAATTTCATCTTGAATTGATTAGGAAAATTCTGGAAAAATATTCTACAGAAAGAAGAAAATCTGGTGGACGGAGATGATCAGATGAAGATACAACTTTGCGCCTAATACAGAGGCATTTTTCAACAGCCAAAATGAGCACAGAATTGAAGAAGTCTCCTACACAAACGTGTGTTGTTTGTACAAAACAGAAAGTTCGAAGGGGAACAAGATACAACTGCAAAGACTGCAATGTTGCACTGTGCATCACTCCATGCTTTCAAAATTATCACACATTAAAGAATTTTTTAAATCTTATCTTGAAGTGTTAGTGCAGTGTTAAGTAGTATGTAAAATTTAATTTTTTCTTTGTTATGAAAATGTGTCCTTGCAAATACTTTAGTGAGCTATAAAGAAAAATTTTCATATATTGTGCTGTGTTAGTTTCTACACCAAGGTCAAGAAAAAAGGATTCAGCATACAATGCAAACCAAAATGGCACACTATGTGCGTCAGCAGACAGGAATGTACTCATCAAGTAAGCAGCAACAAAAGGGTTTTCTGAAAAATATAATGGTTTCATAGCTGGGGCATACTGACCTAAAATGTTTAAATGGTCACCATTTTTGAAATAAGTGTCTGATAAACTAAAAATGTTACCCATGTTGCAGAGCTACCATAGAACTACATACTTCTCTACAAAATATGATAGGAATTGGTTAAGTAGTTCCTGAGATAATGCAAAACCAAAAGGACACGTGTTTCTGAATTTAATGCTAATTTTATGAACAGACAAAATTCTAAATTTTGTTTTAATTGGTTTAATAGTTCCTAATATATGCAATATATGAATGCCGCCATTTTGAAAATAAGCATTTGGCTATTTGAAAACTATAAAATATATTTTTCATTATTGTGTACTTACTACTATAAGTGTATTGAGTTTGGTGGAATTCAGTGTATGGGTGCAAAAATTTTTAGACGGAAAACACACAAACACATGCACAAATAGGAAGGTAATCTCCTAATCCTATTCTTCATTTAAAAAGTATGTCTAAAATGTATGTATTTTATAAGTTAGAAAAATAAAAATGAAACAGTGCAATGTCATTATGATAAAATCAATGTAGATTTTGTACGTAACAATGAATTGTAACATTAGTGTAATAAATATGCCACATTACACTAATTATCAAAAATTTTCTCCAAAAAGTGGCTATATGGGTCTTGCCCATATTTGCTATAAAAAAATGTTTTCAGCTCAGGGGATGAATTAGTGCTATGTAACTGCTAGCACTATACAAATAACACCATTAATAGACATGTTGCAATGAAAGGGTTAATGGCAGTATAAATTGTGTGATTATGAAAATTATTGAAATCAAGAGCCATGAAAGACTTCGGCTTGGGTTTAATAACAAAATAATGATTGTACATCCATGCATACCTATAGTAGGAGTACAAAGGATTGTTCTCATACTCAGACACTTACGGGAATCGTGCCGGATGATGCCGCTGGTTGGTGGGTTTTCTCGGGGATCTCCTGCCCCCCTCCACTTTTTTTCATTCCGATGCTGTTCCATACTCACCTATCTTCACCCTCATTGACTCTCAAAAGACCTCGATGCTAAGAGGAGCCCAAATCTCTTCATTCATTCACTCGCTCACTCATACTTAGGAATGGCACAGCTAAGAGGAGAAATGGAAATATGTAATCCAGTATTTCCCTACAACAGTTTACTGAGTATGTGTCACAGTGTGGTGATGAAACCCAGAGTGCAATTCTTTCTGAAACTTATTTCTTTTAGTGGGCCTTCTGTTATGTGTTAACTTGTGTTTAGGGTTATTTAACATAGTAAATTGGACTCGTGGCTGGCTAAGCAGATGGATGTTATCTTCTCACCTGCGATCTTCTCAGGACCTAGCTGGATAGAAATTTTTTTCTGGCTGGCATTCTCACTTGTGGTGGAAAATACAGTGGTGGTTTTCTCCTCTTGTTTCATTTCACATCATGCATTCTTCAGGCTGACCAGGAATAGCAGGTCTGTCCCTTGATAGGTAGGACAGTTGGCTCCATGTAGCACCTGCTTCATTACATTCATGTTGAGCATGTAGAAGGTGAGAAGTCAGTGGGAAGTCATTTCGTTATGATTCATTATAATATTGACAGTACAAGGGAACTGAGTGATAATCATTGTGAACAAAAATATATTCAGAACCCTTCAATGTTTTCAATGAAAGCATTTTTTTTTTTTTGGTTGCCTCATTGTGCAAAACTTTTCAAATAGAGAGCCACATGCATGAATTGTCATCTGAATATTTGAATGACAACACTTAAAAGCTGTATTGGGTTTTACATTGCACAGTTATGCACAGAAAGGCTAAAGGTGACCGGACCTGCTGATTGTAGTGGGCTCCAAGCCACTTGGGTATCATCTGGTGCTCAAATTCTGTCATGCCGTGGGAAGGTCTTGCACCAGCTCCGATTCAGCCTTTTGCCACACAAGCACGATGCCTTGTGATCCCGCACATCAAGGACTCTGCTTAGGAGTTGAAATTAATTTTTTAATTCTGTTCTGGACTATGGTATGTAAAAATTACTGTACGGTTATGACATACTTTATAATTTACGTGTTTTAATTGAAATGAGGTTCTCTTAGTTGATTCTGTGATCAGCTACTTGCCTAACATTTTTTAGTATTCATGGTCTGATTCCAAAACTAATGGATGGGACAGTTTTTGAACAAAGTTTCTTTATGCGAGTAGTGTGGCAGATGTACTGTGATGTTTTCTCAGGATGCTGCTATTTTGGTTCCATCTTCATTCTTTCACCTTCATTCCATCTTGTTTAGCTCATTCATGCTAGTTAGGACTGTTCATTTTCAGGTGTTGTTTTTTATATGGTAAAATTTTTTTGTTTTGGTAGAGGTGTGTGTGGGTGTAGAAACCACTAAATATGACAAAAATCATTTTACCTTTCAGTTACTGTGTTGACAGTAACAAAAATATCATTCGTGCCGTTGATTTTTCACTGGTGGCAGTAGATGTATTATGCTTGCCATGCCAAATGTGGTATTTATAAATGTATTCATCTCTTGAGTGCCATTCATTGAATTCTAAAAAAACTAAAATTTGGTGTGTTACTACTATAATAATTTGCAGTAAAACTGTTATGATATTAATTTAATTAGCTTGGTTGGCAACTTCTTTAAATATTTGTAATGCCTATATCATAGTATTTCATCCAGCTGTAAAAAAGTTATCATACATAACTAATTCAGTACATCACCGGTGGTCACCTGCATTATTGGAACTTAAAGTGGACTCACATAACTCACCAATGAAGTGGTACTGAAAATTATACATTGTAAATTTTTATAAATTAAATTTTTTATACTGTTTACATAAATGTTATTTCAAGTAACTTGTATATTCTTCTTAAAAACAAAATACAACAAGATTTTATTTAAATGTAAAATTTACTCAATTCTCAGAGCATGTCAGGTGCACCCAATGAATATTTTTATCAAATTATAGGAATAGTTTAGTATAAATATTTTTTTTTTCTTAAGGGTCTTGTGCAGTAGGATAGTACATAGAAATTACATTTTCTGCTTTCTTTCTCTACTTGTGTACATTTATTGTGTTCATAAACTGATGCTTGTAATATCAATTAACTGAGCTTCTCTTTACACCTCAAAATGGTAGTCTTGTCTTTTTTAAGAAGTGAGGAAAATGCAGTAATGTGCAGTAATGAATAAATATTTTAACAATTTAAGTGAGTCGGAAAGGATTGTATTATGGAAATCTTCAGGATATTAGCATAACCACCATTATATTGTGTTACATTCATTACATGAATTGAAAGGGGTTAAAGTCAGGTTTAAATTCATGTGTTTTGCCCATTTCTGTAATTTTTGTAGTTACTAGTCCTCTTACAATATTGGAAATTAATTTGAGTAAATTTTGTTACGACTGGGCACTGGTCAAAAAAAAAAGAGGATTTATCATACCACAGTCCCATAAAGGCTGAAAACATTTGTCCTAGGACAATATTCAGTTCTAGGATATTCTGTTCCTTTTTTCGCAGGGTTGGGTACTCCCTGTTCAGCTGGGTCATGCCTTCCATGATCCTCCATTGTTGTGCTTCCCCGAGCTATTCCCCATAGTATGTGGTGCTGGTAATGGAGTCCTGTCAGGTCCTGATGATGGTGCTGGCCTAGGTGGAGCTACACCAACTTCCATTAAGCATTAAAATATTAACCATTAATAGCTAAGTTGCTCCTCAAAGACCACTTTCAGATTCTTGTACACTTAGGGATGACCTAAGGGGTAATTGAACACCTAGGTGACTCATATGCTTGTGTTGACTGATGAATACCTGATGGACCTTTGACCGATAACAGGTTTAGGTTATTGCTTGAATCAGATTTGCCAATTATTAGAGAAGAGATCAACCCCAATCATTCTCTCCTTTCTCCTCTCCTAAAGTTGGTACCATATTCTGATTATAGTCTACAATACTGGGTCCTTTTCGTAAGTATAANCCCCCCCCCCCTCTTACACCCCTCTGAAATTATCAGTTGGACAGGCCTTTAATTTGGTAGGAGATGCAAATTTTCCCTTGGCTGAGTTGTGCAATCAGCATCAGCTTAAACTGTTGGTCATTATCTCCCACAGAAAAAGTTTAAAAATGTGGCTAGTTGGCAAAATAATGAGCTAAGCAGGACTGTAAACCCCAGTCAGCCAAGGCTTGTAAGCCTTGATGAGGAGCAGTAAGATATGGTGGGGTGGGGTGGTAGGCCAGTCAGGAATTACCCTTTGTGTGCCACA
Source organism: Clitarchus hookeri (assembly GCA_002778355.1). NCBI lineage: Eukaryota > Metazoa > Arthropoda > Insecta > Phasmatodea > Phasmatidae > Clitarchus > Clitarchus hookeri. The sequence goes on along the minus strand of NQII01001937.1, from coordinate 241,278 downwards.
ACACTTGTGGAGGGGGAAACTCACCAGCAGAAAACCTTGGCCCCTCTTCTGCCTAGTAGGAAGCACTGCAGTAATTCTCAGAGCTGATGACATGTCACTGCAAGTGCTAACAAACAACATAGTGCTTAGTGTATACACCACTTGAAGATTTGAATTCCTGTCCATTGTGGGCACACCAATTGTTGAATGCTAGGCTGCTATGATTTTCTTTTATGTTGTTGCTTATCACACTCTTGGTGCTGTGCGTTTGTAACTTTTAACCTCAATGATTAACTAAGTATTGACATTTTACATGCAAAGTCTCTCCGTGTGTAGTTATTCTGCTAGAAATTAGTAAATTGTATAGCCTTTTTTAAAATATTTTTATGCCTTCATTGTTATATTTGTAGCTCAACTATACATAATATGGGCCACAGTGGTGTAGTGGTTAAACTACTCACCTCCCACCAAGGCGAACCTGGTTTGGTTCCAGGCGGAGTTACTCCCAGATTTTAGCACATGGGAATTATGATGCTGCTGGTTGGCGGGTTTTCTTGAAGATGACCTGTTTCCTCCGCCCTTGCATTCAGGCGCTGCTCCATACTCATCTAGTTTCACCCTCGTCGGCTCTCAAGACCACGATGTTAATAGCCATCCAAATCTCTCCCACTCCACTCCACTTTATAGCCATTTTTAAATCTTTATTTTGCCTTCATTTCTATATTTACACACACATACATATATATATATATATATATATATATAATTTGGTTGTTCAGTTTGTTTTGAGCATGTGTTCACCAACAAGTTTATGATTTAAAGAGAAATGAAATACCTGGGCATCAGTTAACTCTAATCAGCCAACACAGAGCATGAAAACATAAAGTGGCATGCTTTGTTTGGCTGGTGTGGTAAGTGGACACAGATGACCGTGGTTTTGAACATGTAAGAATTAACACTCTTAGTGACGTAGTGTTGTCAGGGCCATACTGCATACCTATATCTGACTTTCTGCCGTTAGAACACACAAAATTCCCTTCATTGTAGTGCAGTTGTCAGTTAGGTACACTTACATTGTCCTTCATTGCAAACATTTTACATACACTAACCAAAAACCTACAGCCAAACAGCAGTCTGAAAATTGGATTCATTGGTAATTTTGATGATTTGTGTCCCTTTGTGATCTCCACTGATTGGGATTTAACCAGATAGGAATTCTGGAATTGGCTAGTCCCAAATGTGTATCCACGTGGCCACCTTTGCACACTGTGGAGCGGAGAGGGAAAACTACGTACACAAGTTTACCACGCAAGGGTATATATGCAATGGGGTTAAAAAGAAAAGGTTTCATAAATAATTAAGAGCAAGCAAAATCTAATAAAGTTAATTACCTCGAAACGTTGCCAACCTCCACGGGATACGTCCATCCCTCATCATTGCTGCTGCAAGAGTGCTGCTCATGGCAGATTGAAGGAGGTTCCTCAGAACCTCGTTCCTACTAATACAGCAAAACACTAAATTCTTACAAACAAATACCAAGCGAAAACACAATTTCTTTTAAAGAATTATGATAAACATAATGACTTTTCTGTTCACAAAACATGCAATAACTGATACAATGTTTCAATTCTCTGATCTTGGGAGTCTTCAGTGTGTGACGTCACTGCGACCACTGCACATTTCACTGTCAACCATGTGCTACCAAATGTTTCCCAGTATCACATAAACACCCCTCCCCCCTCCTCAACCATGTTACTGTTGCATCTTACTGCACTGCCAACTTCCTACCCATTTCCTTGGACAGGCTCCTTGGTGTCCAGGTTTATTCTCCGGGTGCTGCTGGGCCATTGTTAAGACAAGGCTTGAAGTTATGGGAGGCAGTATAACAATACATATGTGCATTATTTAACTTCGTATTCGCTCCATTCCAGCAATGAAGGAAAGATTTTGACTGTTTGGCGAAAGTAGCACTACTGCTTACTTTTCACTTATGTATCCCTCTATCATCAGCTGATGGGTCAATTAGCTGCTGTATTGTTCATTTACATGCCATTATCAACCAATTCATCTGTCATTGTAATGATTTTTAAAACATTACGATGTTTATAAATGAACTTATGTCTCAAAATAGCTAGGTTATGGAAGCAAAAATAAGAAAGCATTCATAATATAAAATATTTGTCAGGAAATTATAATGTGAAAGTATAAAAGGGAATAAGTTTAAATTTGGCACAATTAAAAAATGTACGTGTGTGCAGGCTGAGAGAGAGAGAGAGAGAGAGAGAGAATTTTATAATGTAACAAGACTTTAGTCATCACTCTTGCAATTTTTCCAGTAATGGCTTGTTTTTTTGTAATATACTTTTTACACAAAGCGCTACCTAAGTAAAATACTTGCTCACTGCTGTAACCTGTAGGTCATATATTGTGATATTTCCAGCATTGGAGGTCATAGATTGTGACACTTGCCCTTTCATCAGCAAACATGTTTGTAACACAAAATTGAGAGTGCCAGTTATTACAGACTACTTATTTCATTTAACGTCTTTATTAAGATGGTAATTAGGGTTCTTATGCAGTAGCAGTTTGGATGTTACAGTATATGTAAAACCTGGGAATGTTAGGAATGCAGTGAAATGGTCAAACAGCACATTTTAATTCCTAATGATAAAGTATTTTTTTTTTTATTTAAAGTGATTTCTGCATATTATAGAGATGAGATCAGGTTACTTAAATTTTACACACGTAACGAGGGTATATATAAATTAAACATTGTACCAAGCACACCTGAATGGCAATATATCCCATCAACTAAAATATTATTTGTCCTAAAAAATGGTTTCAATGCAAAACGATGCATAGTTTTAATAAATAATATTATTTAATTTTCGCCTTGTAGCTGAAGTGGGAGGGGATGCTGAAAAGCAAAATGACTAGCCGACCTGAGAAAGGCTTGGTGATTACAGGCAGAGTAGAAATTATTACTGAGCACAATCACAGCATACCGAAATATGTTACTGTAAAAATATACAGAGTTTGTGGAAAATATAAAACTTATGATATTAATTTGTGTGNCATGTGTTTTTTTTTTTTTTGTTTTTTTTGCAGCTGCTTTGTTGTTACGTAAAATAAAATATATTCATTATTTGTCTAAGAACTCTTTCCTGTCCACACATTTCTGCATGGACTGGTGTGTGTGGGTACGGCTTTCTCAAATAGCCAACTCAATGTACATTTTCATTTGTTCATGCATTAGCTAATACAGAATTTGTACATGGCGCTTTGCTACTTTTGTGTCATACTACTGCACACTGGCTGTCAAAATCTTATCTTCGTACATGAAATGGAATTAAATTTTCATCCAGCAATTTTTATTTTCCATGTAGTTTGTCTTGTGGTAATTTTAACATTCATATAATTGCCAAAAAGTCTGTATTTGCTGGAGCACTGATTCTGTGTGTTGGGATATTATCTGAAAATTATTACATGTACTGTCATAATAACAGAATTTATTAAAAATATGTTTTATTCTGCTTGTTTTAAATTTAAATTTAATTAAAAATAAGTAAGCATCAAGAAATAAACATATGTAATCATTGGATCCCAATGTTAATTTTTTTCACATTTACACCCTAAAAATATGCTAGCAGGGATTATACGTGAAGCTTTTGGACAGTGTGTGATGAGTTATACTATGCAGGGTTACTGGTATAGTCTGTGAATATAGTAAGCTACACATAAAGCATTCAATATATTATTCATTAATAATAATACAAAATATTGTGTTCTCATAATACAGGATGGTCCTGAACTACAGGTACAAATGCTGTTAGGTGATTCCCTATGCAAAATGGGATAGAAAACACTATACGAATTATGTTGTACAGTAACTCGCAAGGGAGGTAGTCTCTCTTGCAATTTGATATGTCAACCGGTATTAACTGAAAATAATAAAACCTACATCAGTTGGAAGAGCAGTTCAGTGCATAATGTTTTCTTTAAGCAAGACCTGAAACCTGCGAACCGTTGTGGAGTACTATCATCCCCGTACAGTGAGAAAATAAGGGGTGGTATGTTAGTATCCTACCAATGTGTGTGTAACCCTTGGGTATTTCAGTAAGATGTCATAATCAGACATACAGTACATTAATACACAAATAACGGTACCTGATGTAACACTCTCAGGCAAACAGTTTGTGAGAAAACAGACAAAGTTTGTAAGGGTGCACTTGGTTGCCTACTAGGTACGCAACCTGCAGTTGCAAGGCAGGTCGTACTACATGATGAGACAGTTGCGCGCGCAGCTATGAGTTAGCACCATTAATGTTGTGACAGGGTGGCATTGCACTGTTGGTTCACTACATGGAGAGAGAATACACGTGTGCAGAAATGGCGGATATGCATCTCGTGTATGGTGCTGCGGGTGGTAACGCAATAGCAGCACGATGTCTGTATGAACAGACCTTTCCAAACATATGCCATCCAGGTCATAGGATGTTCACATCTGTGGACAGACCGTTGCATGAGACCGGTACATTTACAGCGAACAGGAATGACACCGGTGTGATATGCAACGTCCGGACAGCCAGGTTTGGGGAGGAAGTGTTGGAACGCATCGCCGATTCGCCATCAAGTAGCACACGTGGAATTGCTCGCACAATGCATGCAAGTCACCAAAGTGTGTTGAGGGTTCTGCACGTACAACAGCTACACCCGTATCGTCGTGAAAAAGTGCAAGCCTTCCACCCAGCAGATTTCAAGCCACGTGTCGATTTCGCTCGCTGGTTTCTGCATCACTGGGCAGACGAACCTGGTTTTCCTCCCTACATTTTGTGGTCAGATGAGGCTGCATTCACAGGTGATGGCGTTCTCAACAGTCGAAACAGTCATGTTTGGAATGATGTAGACCCACATGCAATGGTTCAACAGCCATCAAGTGACATTTGCTGATAATGTCTGGGCCGGCATTGTCGGTGGGCAACCTCATTGGACCATACTTCCTGCAGCCACGTTTGACTGGTCACCTTTATCGAGAGTTTTTATTAGAGGACATACTACCCATTTGGTTAGAAGACGTGAATTTACACACACGTCAGCGTATGTGGTACCATCACAACGGAGCCCCTGCATACTTTAGTTTGGAAGCCCCTCACTATCTTACCGCCACATTTGGTGAGCGTTGGATAGGCAGAGGCGGACCGGTGATGTGGCCATCATGTTCCCCAGACCTGACACCACCTGATTTCTTTCTGTGGTGTCATCTCAAGACATTGTTATACGAGACCCCGTTTAACATGGTAGCTGAACTTCGGGTCCGGATTACTAATGCCTGTACTATCATTCGCAACACCTCGCACAGTCAAGAGTGCGTCGCTGTTGGTGTATCAAAGTTGGTGGTCGCCACTTTGAACAGTTACTATAAAATACACACGGATGATTTGCAAGGCACATTCTCATGCAGTTACCTTCTACGGTCTTCCCCTTTGAATTACAACTACCCGCAGAGCCTGTACTGTACAAACATGCTGTCCTATCACCATTACCTCCATTCACACACAGTAGTCAAGCCGTGTTTGTACGACCTGCCTTGCACCGCGTGTTGCATACCTGGCAGACAACCAAGTCACCCTTATAAACTTTGACCGTTGTTCCGAACATCGTTTGCCTGAGAGTGTTAAGATAACATGTTTCCGCGCAGTAACGTATGATTATGACGTCTTTTAAAAATACCAGAGGGTTACACACATATTGGTAGGATAATAGCATACCATCCCCTAGTGTCTCAATGTAGGGGCCACAACAGTTTGCAGGTTTCAGGTCTTGTGGTTAATGAAAACATTATTTACTGAATGGCTCTTTCATCTCATGTAGGTTTGATTATTTTCCGGTAGAACCATTTTAAATATAGATTTTCAAGGGTGGCTACCTCCCTTACAAGTTACTGTATGACATTGTTCATACAGTGTTTTATTTCCCATTTTGCGTAGGGAATCAATTATCTCACAGGGTTTGTACCTGTATTTCAGGACCACTCTGTAGAACTGTACACTATAACCACAAATTTGCTATACCAAAAAAATTATGCATCCGAAAGATAGAAATCCATCGACAAAAATGAAAACTCTCTAGAAACATAAATTACAGATATGTTAAAATATGTTTCCCATTCAATAGCCGCATGTCTTGGTGTCGTTATAATAAATTAGTGCAGTTTCAAAATTCTGAATAGCAAATTTAGTGTAGGGCAATGTTTCACTTTTGGAAAACTTCTTTCAATTTCACAGGACATAACGTATGCAATTTGCAAATATTTAATAGAGTTCTTTCCATCATCACAATTCTTTTTTCATAGCTCAGTAGATTATCCCATCCATCACAAGTTGCAGTGTGCTCTGGATATTTTTCAGAACAAAGAGAAATTTATCTCAACTTTTTCAGTATCAGTTCCTGTTGGTGCCTCAGTATTCATTGCTCTGAGCATTGCATAATTTGGAAAGCATCAGGTAGTGTTTTGATTGCTCATTTTTTGATGGCTAATTGTTGTAGACAAATCTTAAAATTACTTTCTGTAAAATAAATATTTTCAAGCAACTGTTCTGATAAAGCATGTTGATTTACTTCAGCAATTTTTGCAACAATACTGATATTAATAAAGTGCATCATCTTGAGACGCCCTGCATTTTTCAATCTCCCCGTTTTACTGGATTTTCGCCCGAACATCAACGTAATTTTTGACGCCTGCCTGTTGTGGAGGTTTTTTGTTTGTTGAAAATAAATTCCTACCTTTTGCCTTTTGAACTGCATCTGAAACCAGCTCCATTGACCCACGCGGCTACGCTAGCAGCAATCAGCCTGCTACGTGGGAATGGTGGAATGGGTCTACCACTGGTCAGTGATCCAGTATTGTGGCGGCCTCCTCAAAGTTTGACTCCCTACTGTGGGATGTTTGATCGACACTTATCAGCAAGCAAGGTCTTTAGCACCGGTGAGGATGAAATGAGGTGAAGATGGAGCAATGGCAGAATGGCAAGAGCAGGGGAAATGGGAATATCCAGAGAAAACCCACTGATCAACAGCAATGTCCACCATATTGCCCACGTGGAAAATTCAGGGTGACCCATCCGGGAATCAAATCCGGGTTGCCTTGTTGGTAGGCAAGTTATATGCTTACTATACCACCTCAGCACCTCACTAACTTGGTGACAGCTCGTAAGATGTTTATGGTATTTGTTGGATGGGAGAATCTAACCAGGACATTATTTTCATATTTTCCCTTTTGTTTTGGTGGTAGGTTGCCACTCTCTTTTCCTATTTAGGTTTTTTTCAATCGGTATTCAGTTTGTCATGTAGACTCACAAGGTCACTTTAAGTCTTCTTTACTCATCTACCTACTCTTGCCCCGGGCCTGGTATTGTAATTAAATGAAAAACGATTATTATGGACATAAACCATTGCTATTTTGTCACAGAAAACACTAAATATAGCATAAAAATAAATTAATTCCAAAAATAAGTCAGTTATCTACAGGCAAGTAAATAACTTGTAGATAATTCCACAGATGAAATTAAGGTAGTAATTATTAGAAAGACAGTGAGGACAGTAAATACAGGTATATGCAAGTAACTTTGATGATTATAGTGGTACCAAAGAGAACATACACAAGATTATAACCATGCCCTATTATTTATAAGAAATAAATTTCAAACAAAAAACCAAGTAGGAACTTTACTTTTGGCCTGTCTTCCAGTCTTGGGTTTTGAGTCATGAGGAATAAAAATCATATTTTTGAAGTGTCCAGATGTGTTGTGGCCTCGAGTGAACCAAAATTTTAAGTTCTGAAAGTTTAAGACACCAAAGTACACTTAGTTCTTCACCAGCACTAAGTGTAACCAATGGCTGATAAATAAATATATATAGTAAAAATTGGAAAATGTGTAAGAGGTTTACCTCAACAATAGGCACCCTCCAAGAGCACACAAATATTAAAGTCACAATGCGGCTTAGCACTCAATAAAATCTTGATTGGTCTTTGGGAATGAAGCTATGGCTGCAAATACAGAGAATATTTGTGGGAAGTGGGATGCTTAATCAGAGAAATTATTATTCAGATGATATGAGGAAAATTACAATCAGCAGATATGATGTTTTCCCAGAACACAAGTTAGTTAGCTGAAAAATAGATTTTTCAAAAGGTAATAAAAAAATTCTGCTTATAAATGATAAATATGACAGTTGTGAGAATTTTTTTGTAGCATGCAAGATAAAAGTGACTTCCTGAGATTTTCGGACATAAAGAGAGAGAGAGAGAGTGGTAGTGAGAATGAGAGATACTGAGAGAGTGTGTGCTTGTGAGTGAGAAAGTGAATGAGTCGGGGGCTGATCCAGAGGTGAAGTCCTGGGGGCCGTGACACTCCCCCCTCTTTCAAAACCCTTACGTTGACATGAAACTTTCTGTGATTGTTTTAAAACTGAAATGAAATAATAATCAGAATTGTTAAAAATACTGGTATTACTTTATTCATTTCATAAAATTATGATGAGACAGAGCTCTCCTCCTATGTCACAATACTAAAGTCTATACTACTCCAAATTAAAGTACAGTTTCCTGGTGAGATTGTGTGTTTATAAGTAATTTACACAAAATATACTTAAAAGCACTAGCAAAGGCATAATATCATTCTAACCAAAAATTCAGTACCATTGAGAAAATTTGCATCCAAAGTACACTAGAAAAGCTACAGGTTTTGTGGAAATCTACCTACCACCTGCTATTGGGAAGGAGTTCGCAGGTTCATGGACTTTCAAATGGAAGAAAGCTATGACTGAAGAAATGTCATTTGTTGACAGTGAAGTAAGCAAGCTTACTAGTGGGCCAGGCTGCCAGATTGTGTAAGTTCACTTCAAACAAATGAGTGTATAAAAGAAAAAGTTCTGAAATAAGTGCTCCAAATTTCAAGGTTTGGTTAAGGGTTGGACAAAAACTACATGTAAGACTATGAAAAGACCTCTCTAGTCGTCAACTGTTAGTCTATTTTACACATANTTAAAAAATGTTATTTTACAGTAATTCAAAAACAGTTCGAAGACATACCACCTGGTAAAGTTTGGCATTAAAATTGAAAGGTTTGGAATTGTGTTCATCAAACATCCACTGATGAGGGTCGTGAGCAATTAAAACTACCCTATACATACACTTGAAAAACAGTATGCAAGGTTTCATTATTGCAGCAATATATGCTGAGCTGATAACTTTCTTCTGTAACTGACATGGGAGTATCATTTCTAAAAATAAAAACCACTTCCAAAGGAAAGTGGAATCACAATTACTTATGAAAACCACAGGCAAAGTGAGAAATTGTCTGGGTGTGATGATCACAAAAAAGACCAGATGCTTTTCATATGCTTTTCATTGAAAAAATACAGAGTTCAGGATATAGGACTCCAAACCTGGAAGCTGGCCGGCCTGAAGCTAAATTATAAATTTGACAAAGTGCAGTGTAATGAATGAGTCTGTGCCACAGTAACTGGCTTTAGGCAATTTGTTCCCAATTTCTTGAATTCTGAGGCCAGATTTTTTTTATGCTATGGATTGCTTTGGTACATATAAAATCCAAAAAGGATTTATGGGATTCAGGTAAGTAAACTTAACCTCTAACTTGAGATTAGAAGTTAATATAAAGTAGTGGTTCCAAGTTAATTGGTGACATTAGATTGTAGATTTAAAATAAAATGCTGCTGCCTTGCTTATTTCCGAAGCCAATATATGACTTCAGTTATACTGCCATAGAAATGTTATGACTTTAAGCTTTGCTCAATGAACTACAGCTCAGCGTCGCCTAGCCACTGGTCACAACATAAGGGAATTAACAATTTGTAAACATGTTAGGACTGCTAGATTAATTTTGTTTGGTTAAATATGTTAATATTTTAGAGAGTTCACTGATTCCATGAGTTATTGGACCTTTTTTTCCCCTCCAGTTGGTTTTTGACTGCTTGTATAGTGTTATAGTTCAGCAGTAAGATAAAGTCTGTAGTACTAAGGTCTCATTCTATGACTTGCAGTTTAAAATATTAAGTTTATTTTTGCTACTTGTGAAAGAAAAATGATCACTGTATTTAACATAACTGCTGAAAGAGTTCTTATTTCAGTGTATTTTGCTGCAAGTGAATGTTTCATCAAAGAGCAGAGAAATTTTCTGCATTGTCTCTGAACAAGTATGTTAAGTGAAATCCAATTATACTTGTGTGTGTTGTCCCTCTGTGATTTACATGTCGCAATACTATACTGCAGCTTAAAGCTTAACAAACCGTTTTGTGTAATCTGTAAAACAGCTCTATTTATCCTTCAGATACCAGTAGCCCAACATTGTTACAAATTAACATTGTACAATAGTCTAATATTTATGTTCTTCAGAGTGTTTTTGTCAACTTGCACATCAGAAAAGTGTGCCTTTAGAGTATGTGACAAGGAAGCCTACTTAACTCCAGATACAAGGTGACACAGCTTATGTATTTTTTTAATGTTAACATTGCCTCTTTTTGCTATAACAATACTTTCAATTAATTTGCATCTTTAGACAATTATTTTTCAATTTAGACAGTTGTGTGTTGTAAATTTCTTTTCTGCAAAATTAGCAGGCATGTAAACACTGTATTATTAAAATACTCTTATTAGTAATTGAGTTTTTGGTATAACTTTGTAAAGCAGTATTGAAACTTCACTTTCTGTAGTTCTTAAATAATTTGTTCAACTTTTGGAGGAACACATTCATAGCATTCATAGTTATAAAATTTAAAAATTCTTTGATTTTTTTACATTAAGAAAAGAATTCCCTGGTGTGTATTTAAAAAAAAAATTAGAATAACAGTTTTTTTGTCTAAAAAATTCATTATAAACAAATTTGATTGTTATTTCCAAGGTTGGTACAGAGGAAAACCTTAACCAGACTCCTGAAAATGCTTCCCTCAGGGCTAAACTGCGAGCTTTAGTAGACGGTGGAAAGCATTACCTTCAATGTGGAGCTTCGGCTTCACTAGAAGAATTTGAAAGACAGGTAAGGCTTATTCCCATTCGATACCTGTTCAAATATAGATGCAGGCAATTTCCATATTCTGGAATAACTATTTGTTTTATTGCATCATATTTTTCAGGTGTCCATCTACAAAGAACTTACTGAAGTGCAGTTAACATCATTTAATAAGGAACTAGTACGCTCATGCCCTATTGTAATTACTGATGGTGAAGAAGGATTTATTTTCAAAGTGGGGTATCTTGTAACAAGTCCATTGGAGATATGTTACACAGAAAAATTTGTGACACATGCAGGTAACAGTTAACAAACTAATATTTTATTGAGTTGTATTGTTTGGAATCATTTCTCAAGTATTAAAAGTTTAAAACTTTAGGCAAGTTGTAGTTGCACTGTTAAGTAAATTAAAATTCATGTTTTGGTCATTTTCATAAACATTATCATTGGAATATCCAGTAAACCCCCCATTTTTATGACCCCGGATTTTGCGATAGTAGCAATTTTGCAACAACATTCTCGGAAACCGCCAAAAAAAAAAAGTACAAAAATTCAAGAAAAAATTGTAAGCAAAAGTGCAAAAAGTCGACATCAAAGTTCATTAAAAGATACTTTTGTTAGCATGCAGAAATAAATATAGGAGTTGTGTTTGCTACCACCAGTTAGTAAGCCACAAATCTATTAAAACCTTTGTAGCCATGCCCGGAGCTTGGAAAGTTCGTCACAGAAAGGAACTAATTCCATTTCAAGTTCCTCTAGTGTGAAAAGGAAGTAGTTCAAGTTCTTAGAAATTAACTTTAAATTTCCTCAGACTTGTTGAAAAAATTCTTTATAAAGGGAACATAATTTGTTGTTAAATTTACATAGCCTTAAGTTGTTTTAGACTGTCTAAGTTCGTAAATGTGATTGGATGAAAAGAACATACATAAAATACTGATTATGACCCTGTAAATTATATAACAATTAATTCATTAATAATGCCTCTTGTTATGTGATACATCGAGGTTGGCTTGCCAGGTCGGCACAGGTGAAGCCCATGGCCAACTCTGGAGTCATGTGCATTTAATTTGATGTAAATTTCTTGAGGCTATTGATGCACTTCAAACTTGGTGCACATGCTGGGAATAATTCATATTGAATATTGCTCTGCTTTTGGGGGCAGTGAACACACTCATTCACCTGGGTAGCACTAATAACATTGGCTGGTGGTAGACGTCCTAATCAGTGGTGCCACGATGCCTGGTGATGCCTTCATGTGTACGCTGTGTCTTTATGGTGTACTGTTGCATTGGAGCACGCGTGCTGGTCAGTTGGGATCTGAACCACAGGGCTGTCCTGGTGTCGCCCACATGGTCAGATCAAAGTAAGACTGTCAGCTGACTTGCGTGATGTTGGTTGAAGCGCATGCTTTCTCAAACACTGACAAGATATTGCTGCTGACTGCCACTTCCAATGTCTTGGTTGTCAGCACAGTGCTCGGCCAGGGCTACAGGTGATGTGACTAACGAATAGTTGTGAGGCCATGTGATGAGGTTGGACTATGTCAACCCTCGCGCTGTCCACTTTGTAACTGGTCACATGCGGGAATATTGGCAATACCATGAGGGACTGATTCAGGTCAGAAGGGGCAAAGGGGGAAATCTGAGGATTTGGATACCAGAAAAACTAGCAGAACCTGTCATCCTGTTGTACCATGACCATCCATTTGCCAGACACCCAGCATTTAAGGAGACAGTCAGAGAAATTACTGAGAACTTTTGGTGGGGGGAGGTGCTTCAATGATCAAGTAAGGTGGTACATAAACAGGTTCCGGGTAAGTCAAACCACCAAAAATTTTCCTATTGCTCGTGCTTCCCTGAATGCACAAAAACCTGACACCGTAGAAAGAACTAGGACCAAGAGGGGGAACCAGTACGTATTAGTGGTCACCAACCAGTTCATATGGTGGGTGGGGGAAACCCAGCCTCGTAAGAATGCAGAAATCAGACACTTGGTTGGTACATTTCATGGACACAGAGATATTCCCAAGGTGAGGTTACGAGAAGGTAACTCTCCTGGACAATTATAACCAGTTTATCTGGAAGAAGTGGGCAGAAGTATATGACAGATGAGAGGTAAAGTACCGCATGACCCTCACATACCACCCCCAGGCAAACCCCATAGAACACAAGAGTTGAAGAAAGGCCTCCGTGTATGAGTGGCAAAACATTATGAGGACTGGGGTATCTACCTGCCAGATATCATGCATACCTCTCAGCAAAGGTATAAAGATGTAGTACTGCCATCGTCCAGCATGCTTTTGTTTAGCCAACAGCCATCACGACTCAGGGAGTGGGCCATATAAGAAGGAAATGGCTGGAACCGCGTTCCCCATACCCCTGCAGAAATAAGACACGTTAAGGCTAGGGAAGCACGGGATGTTACTATGACATTGCTTATTCAAAGTCAGAGAAAATAAGCCCAAGTCCCGAGGTGGTATCCTATGTATACGTAAAACCCACCTGGTATTCAGAGCTTTCGAGAAATTTTGTGCTGGGCACGTCCCTTTTTGGAAAAGGCCCTATGAATTTCAGAGGAAAGAGGGCAATGTGTATTGGGTCAGTCATATACCCTTGAATATAATGAAATAGCGCTGGAGTGTGATACATCCCCCTAAGGAGCTGGTAACCAAAGAGAAATCCCTACCTAGCTAAAGGAGCAGTGAGAATCTTAGGTCAGGATGTCCTGGTACCGACCAGGCGGGTAGTCCGAAGACATCCACAAGCAACCTGGACTTTCAGGCCTGCAGAGATATTTGACGACCAGGCAGCACACTCCAGGCTCTGAAGGAACCTTAATCGTACCCAGGGTAGAATTCCCAGGGGTAGCAAAATGTGGTTCATGGGAAGAACTTAGAATTCCATCCTCAGCGAGCTGTACCGTAGCCTTCATTAGAAGAAAAGTGGCCACGAATCTGTGACGTCAGTACTTGGCGGCCCACCTCATGTAGCAGCTCTGGGCTGTTCGCTGGTAAAATTACAGCATGTCTGACATTTGTTATTTGAATTCTTGTGTTCTTGGTCAGCACAGACAGAGTAAAATTTTGAAAAGTTAATTTCTTAAGACGTGATATTTTGTCACAGATAAAATTCTTTAAACTCTAACATTTTCATGCCAAATATTACAAGCACCAGAACAAAAAACAAACACTATTATAAAGTCATGATAAATTAAAATATTACAAACCATTTGCTACAAAAATGTAAATGTATACACAATTATATACCAGAAAATTTTGACCAGTTCTAACACAATAGGCATTATATCAGAGTTTAATTATTATTTAATTGTTAAGTTATAACTTACAATTTTGCTTTCTATTTTTACGTGCTCATTGCTAACATAAAATACGTCCACTAACAACTCTCCACCTGATACAGTTATTTTCAAATACGACACTTTATTATCCCTTGACTTGGTCAACATATCTGTCAAAATTAATTACACTTTCTTGAAACTGGAAATACAGTGGGGAGACTTGGTACAAGGTATACACATGACTTTACACATTGGTGCACAAAACATAACGCCATATTAATAATGGTCGTTACTCAGGTCTTGTTACTCAGACCTCTTCTCGAGAATTAATCAGGTAATACATTCTTTGGATGAGTTTCTAGTCTTGAGACTCACATGAATTAATAATCACTTCTCGGGTTGTACTTAGTTGATATTAGTTTCGAGTAGGGATGTCAAACTTGATTCCTCGATACCCGCAATTCCTGAATAATTGAAAATTGGAAGACCAAGAATCTAAGCATTAAAAACCAATTACTACAAATACATAACTTATCACCTCTCAAAAACTCTTTAAAATTACTTGATTTATGGCAGTAATTGAATCACTCTTGGAAAATTGTTTTGTTCATGAAAATATGAGATGCAGAAACAATCTAAAAATAAAACTGTACTGACTGTGTTCTAATTCACCATTTAGTGTATTAGTATTTAGTAGCTTCAGTTCGGTCACAATTTGGTTGCAATTGGTAGTTTTGTATTTTAGCAATGGGTCACGTGACGATTTGGTTAACAAGAAGTGCCAATTGTAACAGGACCTCATGCTGGCCCACCCTTCACCACTAGAGATACGCTGTCACTTCCAGAAGAGCGCAGAAAGTTATAATGCGGGTCTGAGTTATCCCCCAACAGCCGCATTATATCGAGCTTGTACTGTATAATCTTGTTTGGAAGACGCCTGCCTATTGAATTAAAATAATATTTGGTTAATTTATTGTCAGATATTCTCTCAAGAAGCTACAGGAAACACACTTTGCACATGTTCAAGTGACTCGGCCCCCAGAGTTTACATTTTTTTTTTTTTTTGGGGACAAGGAGAATTTGTATACGCCCTCTGGGGTATACACGATTTGGAAGACCTCTGTCTATTAAAATAAATTAATAATCCTTTTAAAAACATTATTTTTGCAATTAGAGGCAATTAAAGGTGACTTAATGCAGAAATGCTATTTTAATGTAATTTTTGAGGTTTTGGAGGGTCAAAATTGGTTGAAAATGAATTTCTGAGGTCATTCTCAGGCACTGTGAGGCCTCGAAAATTCGGGTCTCTACTGTAAATTGATATAGTCATTTAAAAAATGAATTTTTCTGTATCAAACTCCATGGCGTAAGGAAACCAGGCAACAAATCGTCACTTGACTATTTATCATCAAAAGCTAATCAGACAATACGTATAAGCACTAGTGCAATTGACTGCATTCTGGCCTGCAACTTTCCTACACAGTGTGGTCTGAAAATTTCCTTCTTATTGCAATGGTTTATTGCACACTGTACGCTAGTACGTATGATAAGTGCTATTTCATATATTTAGTAGCATCCTTAGTTCTGTTCAATTGATTGTGTGACATGCTGCACTATTGCATGTCACATGGTGCATGTGTACCCTGATAGCATTGTTCTTACATTAAAATCATCCATCTTTGGTTTCAAGCCCTTTCCCTTCATCGTATATTTGAAATAAGTGATTTGCACATTTTTTTTTTTTGGGAAAAATTGTAGACCTTTTATGTTTTATTAGCTATAATACTTTTTTGACATTTACATACCATATGTGAGAGCCTGAATGTATTCTTTCAGCCAAAGAAAACTAGAATGTTCTATCTTTGATATTAACCATTTAATTTTTTTATTTCAAAACTCTTGAAATCCAACATGACTGCCAATTGAAAAAATCCTTCAAAAATGTTTTATGCTGCTTAATAGCTGTGATATTTATAGTGTAAAATAAAAATTAGACATGCCTTCCTACCTAAGTCATTTCATGTGGAATGACGCTTGCTGTGAAAGTTGAACTGCAGTTTGTGTTTTAGTGGTGGATGAGACAAAGAATCGCTATTGAATTTTGTGTAACGTTACGCAAAAGTGGCTTGGAAACATCAACATCCAGCATTTTAAGGAAGATGAAAGCAGTGTGCAAGATCAGCAGACAAGTGGGTGTCCAGCAACATCATTTTAGCTGACAATCACAAAGTGATTAAAAAAAATTTTTCCAAACTAAAGCATATTTTTATATGCACAGGCACGTGTGCGCGCACATAGACCACGCACACACACACACACACACACACACACACCACCACCACCACCATTCACCACCCTATAAATTTGATGGTCTTGCACTAAATTGAAACTTTCAACATCAGATCACTTGGAATATTTCATAAAAACACACAGCTTCCTTTCTTGTTAGCCAGTATTACTAACTGTGTAAAAGTTTCTGTATATGTACAGGAAGTCAGTAATATTTCCCTATTCAAAAATGTTTGGTGATCCTGTCATTGGTGTCTTTGCCAAAGGAGCATTTGCTGAATGTACATGTAATCTGTTGCAAGGGGTGTATTTTTGCTGTTTACAATCTTTGTAATAACATCTAAAATGCAACTAATTGATTGGCTATGTTGTCTTGTTTGATGTTGTTCCTTATGTTGGTAATTCTTTTATTTTGAACATGATGGTTGCGCATACTTAGTATTTTTGAGATTCCAGGGAAACACTGTTTTAGAAGGTGCAAAATATTAAAGGTAGTAGTTTTTGTTGTGAAGACATCACCGGTAACAGGAGAAGAGTGAGCAGGGTTACAAAGCAAGCTGCGATTTCACTAACATGAGCCATGACAGCGCGCTCTGGAGCTATGTTACATCCCTTTAATTTATAAAGCGGACAAGAAACTTACTTTAACTGACATCTGTGCCATCAGCAGGCAGAAATCACATTCCTGGGAAGATTTTACCAAGTGCTGTGTTATATAAGCTTGTTCTGCATTCTTCCGCACATCTGGTGATACATTTTGGCTCCCCTTCTTCCACGGTTCTTAATTTTCCTGCATAGGTGTGCAAGTGCTGCAGTTGATTGCCTATAGCATGTGTGCAGCCACTGAAAAACTAGAATAATTTTTTTTCTTTGGGAAGGAAACTTTGAGCTTCTTCTTGTCTTTGCACCCCTCGGTAAAATTTTACTATAGGGGCTTTTCTGAAAATAAGAAAAAAAACTCCAGAAAGTGGTATATTTCGACTCNGAGTCGAAATATACCACTTTCTGGAGTTTTTTTTCTTATTTTCAGAAAAGCCCCTAAAGTAAAAAATTACCCACCCCTCCCCTGGGTGTCGCTCTGTGTCCACACCGTTATGGCTCCCTTCCTCCCTCCACTCCCCAGCCACGCCCACACCGGTACTCTTCTTTACTCCCTCCTCCCTCAAGCCACACCCACACCGCCTCACGCCTCACACGTTTCCTTCCTCCCTCCACCCCTCCAGTGTTCCTACATCACTCCAAGCTCTTTTCCACACCCTTACTCTCTTTTTCATCCCCCCCTCCCCCGCACGTCTTTATTATCATCTGCAGTCTCATCCTCTTGCTCTAAACACCGCCACCGCTTGAGAGGCAACTGTCACAACATGCAACCCTGAATTTTCTTTGTCCTACTCTCCCTACCTTCCCGCAGTGCGCTGCACTAGCTGTTACACTATCGTGTGCACGGACATTGAAAATTCTGCTTGCATTCTGTATCGTATGGTTTTATTTTTCTGGGGGTTTAAATGTTAGGGGTCGGCTTGAATTCGGTGTCAACTTACAATCAATTATATATGGTTATTGTCTCTAAATACTGTCCGCTTCAAGTCTCATGATAGCTGTTTCGGCGGGGATGTGGGGTACGGAGACGGGACAAAGGGGAAATCTAGGAGGAGGGGAAACAGGCTTATCAGCCGTGGGTGTGACTGTGATAATACCCATTCTAAAAACATAACTCTGCAGTCTCTCCAGTAGTACGTGCTGTGGTCGCGATGGAGCAACATGGCCAGCCTGAAAAGTGATACACGGAAGAAAAAGAGAGGTGATAAAAAAAATTGTATCATGTGATGACGAAGCAAAGTCTAAATGTTTGCGCACACTGATAAAACTGAAAGAGCAGCTTTATATACAGGCATAAGCGTATTGCCCATTCTCAGAATTCGCAAGCACAGCACCAAAAAACCTGAAGAAGCGGAGATAACTCCCGGCAAAAACAGGCAAGTTACACTATAATAAAAAGGGAGTAGTGGACCTTGCCAATTTTTATAGTGCACAGAAAATTATTTGAAGTTACTGCAACAGTTTAGTAGAGGGCATTAACTATTTTCTTTTCATCACAAAAATTATTTGGTGACGTTAATTACAACAAAATACTTTGTGGCTACCACATAATTATTTTTGTAATTATATTTATATTCATGAAATGTCTACTAACTGAGAGGATAGGTATTATTCTCCCGCATTACTGATAGTCTTTTCAATGGTATGACTAAGCAGTGAAACCATCTTACAATAAGTTTTAACACTATGGCACTTCAGTGAATTGAATTATCACACCACATGCCTTCTATAAGACCACCTAGAATCTAAATATGTTGGATATTTTTTTTTACCGTTTGATGGCAACACACCTACTTATAGCCAGCGGTGCGTGTTGCATCGTTCATGAGAACATTGCTATAGTGTGTTGACTTTTATACGGACATACAACTGCTCCCCATTTAATATTGGTGAACTGTGAACTTTGCCAATTCACTCTCACAAATCTTCGCTATCTTGGTGTTTTGGATAAATGTAATGTATAATATAAAACATTATGACACATGTTTGATTAGCTGTATTTGCAGTGACATTTTATATTAAGTCACACATTATACAAGATATGTTTAACCTATAAAAATAGTTTGTTCGTTGTGCATGTTATTACTATGTTGTCATATTTTCAATGTAGAAACATGCTCGTCTAAGTTAGACTGTACTTGTTCCTCACTTTAATTTTACAATTGTTTATTGCCTGAAAGAGCAGCAAAATAAATTTTTAATAACTTATA
>NQII01001937.1:156292-221828 GCA_002778355.1 Clitarchus hookeri | reverse complement strand
ATGTATATTAGGGATGGGTCGAATAACCAAAAATGTCGATTCTGGTTCCAGTGCCGATTCTACAATTTAAATATCGGTTCCAGTATTTGGTTCTATGTATTTTGAATACTTGCCTTTGCTTGCAACTTTATTAAACCAAAGCAGGTAAAATTCATTAAATGTTTTATTTAACCGTTATATGGAAGAATTGAACAATAACAAAGGGTGAAGACAAGTTTTAATGTATACAGATAAACTTGTATTAAATTTATTTAAGGTTAGTAATTATGTAAAAAATTATTCTTTTTTTACATTAATATGTGGTGATTGTGATATGTTTGGAAAGTACTTTAATTAAATAACTCATGGCTTCCAAACCAAAACATTGTGGCATGCTGTATGATAAAGGTAACCTAACCTACAAAAGTTTGTTAAAAGAAGGTCAACAGCTGGGTGGGCGGCCGGATTTGAGCAGCTGAGCTAAAAGGTGGACCAAGTGGAAAAGGGCAGTTGAATTTTATATTGTGGCTAAACATATTACCGATTCAAACAGAAAACATGCAATTTACCTCCATTTTGGTGGAGAAGGATTACAGGATATATTTTATTCCCTTCCAGATTGCACAATGTGCCAGAAGGTAAGACAAAAATTGACCATACTATTACATTATTAGATAAATACTTTCTTTCTAAAAGCAATCCTTTGTTTGAACGTCACATGAGATCATTATTTCAAGGAGAAGAAGAATCATGCGAGGCATATTTGTCAAGATTACGACAACAAATAGCAAAATGTGGGTTAGATGATATTAAACAAACTGAGCTAGAAAAATTTGTTGAAGGATATAGAATTAAGGAAATAAGGAAGAAGGTATTAGAGAAACTGTAAGTTCCTACTGAGGAATTATCAGACATTAGTAGAGCTCATGAAGTTCTACAAATACCAACATCTGACTTTAAGAAAAGTGATAATAATCCCACCCATACGGAGGTTTATAAAGTGGATTCAAACAAAAAAATTAGAGTTAGTGATCCGTTGAAGAATTCTACAGATTCTTCAAAGGTTTCTAATAGTAATTTTCAAATGGGAAAGAATTGTTATCACTGTGGGGCACAAAACAAAATCACCTCGCCTAATACCCTCAATGTCTTACTAGAAACAAAGTATGTTTTAGCTGTAATTTAATGCGGTCATTTTTGTAGGGTATGTAAGACGAAAAAAAACATATACCATTACAGCTGAGAATACAAGAAATGAGAAAATATCACATCCAAAGGTAATAAAAACTGTTTGTGATAACTACCTACTGTGACTCAGATAATATTTTTCTAACTGATGAAATTGGAAGTAATGAACTTTTTGGAAAAATATGTTGCCAAGTCTCAGAGGTTCTCATGATTTTTCTGATTGATTCAGGTTCTACTTGTAATGTTATTAATTATGAAACATGGAAACATTTCAAAAGCCAACAGCCTTCTGCTACATTACAGATACAGCCATGCTCAAAAAACTCTCTTCGTATGGCAGTTCAGAACCATTAGATACATATGGGGAGCTTACAGTAAATATTTCTTATGCTGGCAAAGAGGTTAAGTCACAAATGATGGTTATCAAGGGATGTGGACCTCCTATATTTGGAAAATTGTCAGCTGCAAAACTAGGAATTTTGAAATTACATGAACAGATTAATCACATTTCAGGCCAGAAAGACCATAAGGTAGGAAAAATAAAAGATTTTCAGCTTGAACTACCAATAGATCCATCAGTTACCCCAGTTATTCAGTCATTACAAAGAATACCCTTGGCTCTGAAAGTAAAAGTTGCTCAGCGTCTGTTGATGAGCTAAATAAAAGTTTGAAAGGTAGATGGACCATCCAAATACGTTGCCTCAATTGTGCCAATTCCAAAGGGAGATATAGTGTTAGATTGTGTATGGGTATGAGAACAGCCAACAAAGAAGTCCTGAAGGCAAGTCACCCCTTACCAACTATGAAAGATTTACATCCTGAAATTGGAAAAAGTAAATAATTTTCAAAATTGGATATACGCATAGAATTTCATCATGTCGAACTGCGCCCAAATTCATGGGAAATAACTACATTCAGCGCTCATTTGGGTTGTTTAAGATTCAAATGTCTCATGTTTGGATTGAACCGTGCAGCTCCAGAGTTCCAAAAATTATGGAAAATATACTTTTTGACATTGATGGTGTGTTTGTTTATATTAACGACATATTAATTTTTTGAGGAAACAAAATAAATCCATGACATTAGGTTGAAAAAGGTTCTCGCTGTTCTTAAAAATCATGATATTAAGTTAAATGAAGAAAAATTTGAATATGGCAAAACTTAAATTAAGTTTCTGGGTCATATCATATCAAAGGAATAAAGTTTATAGAAGATAGAGTAGTGGCATCAAAGAAATGCAGAAGACCACAAAATGTTTCGGAATTAAGAGGTTTCTTAGGCTTGCTGAACTATGTTGCCTAATTCGTTTCTGAGGTTTCATTGAAGACAGAACCTCTTTGACAGCTAACACACAAGTCAGTACCTTTCAGATGGAACAAAATACATCAGGAGGCTTTTGATAATATTAAACATATTAAATATGTTTTAGGTTTTTTGAAACAATTATAATGGCTGATACCAGCCCAAATGGCTTGGGGGCAGTTCTTATATAAATTAACAAGGAGAAAACTCCCCGTATAATTTGGTATGTGAGTCGCAGCTTAACAGGTGTTAAAAAAAAACATTCACAAACTGAAAAAGAGGTTTTGGCAATTGTTTGGGCTTGTGAGCGTTTAAAATTATATCTGATTGGATAGAAGTTCAGCCTTTTTATTGATCACAAACCATTTAGAAGTAATTTTGGGTTCAAAGTCAAAACCTTGTGCTTATATTGAGTGTTGGCTGTTGAGACTTCAGTCGTTTGATTATGAAGTAAAGTATGTGAAAGGGGAAAACAATATTACGGGCCCTTTGTCTCGGTTGAGTGAAAATGGAAAAGAGGAGATCAAACAGTATAATTACCTTATACACTTAGCTACATACCTTACACCTATAGCCATATCTTTGGAGGAGATTCCTGATGCATCAAAAAAGGATCCAGCTTTACAAAAAGTAAAATTATTTTTGAAGACGGACAAATGGGACTGTGCATATTCTGAAATTTTACCATTCCGGGCTATGAAGATGCAACTAAGTAAAGTAAATGATATTCTGTTGAAAGGCACAAAGTGGTTTATATCTAAAATATTACAGAACAGGATCCTAAAATTAGCACATGGTCATCCAGGAATTGTAGAAATGAAAATCCGGCTACTGTCTATAAAGTTTGGTGGCCTGGGATGGACAGAGTGGCTGAAACGAAATTGGGGCAATGCCTAGGCTGCCAAATCACTAGGAAACCATAAAGACCTGAAAAACTTTCACTTACCAAGATTCCACAAAAACCTTGGAAAAAATAGTAACAGATGTTATAGGCCATTTTCCAAATGGATTATTGTTCTTGGTGATAGTATATCATTTTAGTCAATTCATGGAAGTAACGTAATTAAGTAACACAAATTCAAAGATAATGATAAAGACCTTGGATTCCAGTTTTTCCAGAAATGGATATCCCGGATGCCTAACAACAGACAATGGTTCAAATTTTGTTAGTACAGAAACAGAAGTTTATCTGAAGGAATATGGCATATTACATCACAAAGTTACTCCATTACACCCACAAGGTAATAGTGGAAAGATTAAATCCAGGAATTATTCAAAGACGGCAAATTGCAAACGCATTCAATTTAGACTAAAGATTTGAATTAAATACATATTTACTAATGTATAGAGACCACATCCATCAAACAACAGGAGCTAGTCTGGCATAACTGTTTTTCTCACAAAATCTCAGAGACAAGATTCCTATCATGACGACATACACATCTGATAAAATTTCAGGAGTTAAAGAAAGAGATAATATCCAAAAATTTAAGGAAAAATGAATATGTGGAGTGGATATACAAAGAGAAGCTGAGGACAGACATATGGCAGTTAAAAATATGGTAAAAAAAAAAAATTTAAAAAAAAAACAGTAAATTATTGACAAACCGCTAAGAGTTCTAAGGAAGAATGGGAATGCAGTAACTGTAGAGACACCAGAAGGTAGACATATTACAAGAAATTCTACTTTCTTTCGTTCATTAATAAAATAGAATGAAGAGGAAGAAAATGGAGTCCCTCCAACCCATAGTGGAGCTGAAACAGAAGAAGGAGATGAGAATGTAGAGAAAGAAAATGGAGTTCCTACAGCTCAGGTAAAGCTGAGATGGAAGAAGAAGGCAAACCAACAAAAGAATGATGGAAGTAGGAAGCAAGGAAGAATCGACCATTTAAGAAAACCCATAAGTACCTAAGTGATTATGAGTTGAACAATTTGGGTATAACATATTTAATATTTTTATTATTAAAAAAAGAGTGATGTACTATTTATGGTTGTTGTTTAAAGAAGTGAGCATTCATTGGGAGCTACCCTCAGCGCAGGGGAGGTACAAGCGCTTTTGGGGCTCTTGTCCTCCCAGTGGTGTAGCACTAGTAACGTCCAGGATAGGGGAGGGAATACTGCCCCGCCTGGTTGCGCCTCAAATTGTGGTACCCGCGGCAGCGCCAGCGACTGTTTATACTATGTCCACCAGGTTGTCCCGGTGGCCAGGTTCCCATAATGTTTTCCTCATCCCCCCCTCCTCCCACCTGCGGGAGGAGGGAGGAGAAAGGCGGGAGTAGCGAAAACTCCCACCTGTTGTTAAAAAATACCGGGATTTTTCATTTTGCGGGTCTTGGTTTTTACCAGCACTAAGCCCACGAATGCACCCAGTAGTGGTTTTTATTTAAAGACTAGCTTACCCGGCCACATGTTGCTATGGCATAAAAGATTTTGGTTTTATTCATTTCTGTGAAATTAATTGAAAGAAGTATATGTATTTTCAAAATCTTTATTATTGAAGTACTTGTTTGTATACAATGTTTTTAGTTTTACCATCTTCCGCACATATGAATAAGTTGGATGGTAAAGGGAGGAAGCAAGGTCATGGCAGATTGCAGAGAAAAAGTTGAATGGAAGGAGAGGATATTGCAATGGATGCCATACTTTTCATGCATTTAATTCCCAATTATGTGATATTTGCTAGTATAAAAATTACGTTCTACACCATATACAACAGTGCCAAAACTTTGACTGTAATTTATATTATACATGATATTTAATAAAATAGTAAAAAAAATTGCATTTTAATTTTTTTGTGCAACGTAGTTGATGAGGACTGTATAAATCATGAATAGAAAGCAAACTGTCATCAGGAGATGGAAACTGTTGCCAGGGGCAGACACAGCTATGCCATACTGTTTGCACTGCAGGTGGTGAAGTGACATCAAAAATCTTGGAGTTGGACCTACTCAAACTACTTTGAAAACAAGTCTCTGTGACAGGTTAAAAGATTTTGTTACATGATTTTTAAAAAGGAGTGGAAAATGGCTCTTCAAAGATGTTAATTACCATGAAGGAAATGTACAAACGTTGGAACTCAATTTAAACTGAGAAAATGACACAAATTTGAAAAATGCCCAAAGGAAACTACATTAAACAATTTTTAATGTACTACATAAACAGAAAAAATAAATAAAATAAAACATTTTACTTCCACTTAAATGCTGTATAATGCCACCAAGGCCAGAGTGGTACAGCCACACGTCATTTTGGCTTCACAGCGAGGCCATGCATATCTAGAAAAAGCTATGAGAAGTACACAAAGGACAATAGAATTTGTACTAGACACTGCCACTAGATTGCATGTGCTGTGCATTTCAGATGAAAAAGGGTTAAAGATTTTTTTGTCATGATTGTGCCCTGAAAACTTGACTATTTGAGGAAAACTGCAGACATTCTGCAGGAACGAGGAAGGTTATAGTGGCCAACAGCATAAGAAATTTGCTACCCTGCAGTTAACATCCTGTTTGAAGATTAACAGTTTTCATTAGGCAAGGCTTGGTTTGAAAATACACTAAAAAGAATATAAATAAAACCATAACTTGTAAATAACCGCCAATACAAGCTTTTATCCTACATTAAGTTAAAATTTAGAAAATTTTTATTTTAATACAAATTGTGTTATAGTTTGACAGCACACACCGAACTATTTTAAAAATCAAATAAATTTTAGATTGCACAACTGAAGAATAAAGGCGTTATCAGCTGCATTGATTAAAACAATAAATGAGACATCTAAATTATATACTCAATTGTTATTATAGAGTCTAACATTTTACTTAAAATTAGGAATGAATAGTATTTAATTAAAGTGTAGTTTAGGTGGTATCATGTGCACAGTGATGATAAGTAGAGGGAAGTTTCCCTTTTCGAGAAAATTTTGATACGTTCCGAGGCAAAAGAGAAAAGGGGAATTTTTCGTGAAATTGCTTAAAATTTGGGGAAATTTCAAATTGTCGGTTTGATATTAAATAATTGTGTTGGTTGTTGCTGGATTCTTCCGTTTCTTGACATCAATGGTATCTTTGTTGTGAAATAAGCAACAAGCATTAACTTTGTATTTATATTGTACTGACAGTTCCTCACTCAAATGCAGAAGCAGAACATATTTTCAGTATTGTAACTGACGTAAACAAATTTAATCATACAATAAAGAGTTGTTTTTGTATGATCATCAGTGCTTTCTTTGTACCTTATCAATATATATACTTTTAATGTCGTAATTTTGTGTGTTTTAAATGGAAAAAATTTAGGTTGAGAGAAATTTTACTTAAAAAGAGATAATTTTGGTAAGCCAAAAGGGAAATTTGCTCTCTAACCATCACTATTACTGCATATGCAGGTGTAGTTTTTTTGTTACATGCATTACATATCCAGTGCTCTGTTAATTAAAATGTGTGGAATTTCTTTTATTAGGTTGTAATAGTGAAGACAAGAAGTTTTCATTTGGTTACAAGAAGTTTGGGAAAGGCTTACCAACCAGAGAGGTTTTTAACCCCATCATCAAAAAGTCTTATGAGGTAAATTTTGATTTTAAATTTACTTTAAATAAGTAATTATTTTTTTGCATAGATAATATATCCAAATATTTTAACTCATATCCACATGTGTATTTTCATTAAATTGGTTTTGATAGTAGCATTTAATATTGCAGGTTGAGGACTATCCTTTTACAGTCTGAAATAAGTATATCTTACAAGCCCCNNATCACACACTCCTCTAACCATTTCAAAAACATGACCTGACTAAGAAAATGCCAAACCATGAAGGCTTGAATGTACTCACCATGAAACATGCAGAGTGAATTTACACATGCCTGTTATGTGTTTGGTTACCATTTCTGGTCAGTCACACAAACCATGAATGTGATATAGTTAGGCAAACTAGCATCTGGAGCTGTCATTCAAGATGTTATAGCCCTATGCAAGGTGAGTATTTTGGCTGTTACTGTGTCGGCCTTTAAGACGCTGTTGTAGGCCATTCCATCTAATGGATGAGTTCACAGGCGGTTTCATTGCATGTCTCTGTACAGTAAGTTGGCCCATACAGTATACACTGAGGCGACAAAAGTCATGGGATACCTCCTAATGACCTACCGGCGCAGTGCAGCAACTCGACGTGTCATGGACTCAACAAGTCGTTGGAAGTCCCTGGCAGAAATATCGAGCCATGCTGCCTCTATAGACGTCCATAATTGCGAAAGTGTTGCCAGTGCAGGATTCTGTGCACGAACTGACCTCTTGAAAAATTTCCCATAAATGTTTGATGGGATTCATGTTGGGCGATCTTGGTGGCCAAATCATTTGCTGGAATTGTCCAGAATGTTCTTCAAACCAATCGCGAACAGTTGTGGCCCGGTTACATGGCGCATTGTCATCCATAAAAAGTCCATCGTTGTTTGGGTACATGAAGTCCATGAATAGCTGCAAGTGGTCTCCAAGTAGCTGAATATAACCCTTTTCAGTCAATGATCGGTTCAGTTGGACTATAGGACCCAGTCCATTCCATGTAAAAATAGCGCACACCATTATGGAGCCACCACCAGCTTGCACAGTTCCTTGTTGACAACTTGGGTCCATGGATTTGTGGGGTCTGCACCACACTCGAACCCTACAATCAGATCTTACCAACTGAAATCGGGATTTATCTGAACAAGTCACGGTTTTCCAGTCGTCTATGGTCCAACCGATATGGTCACGAGCCCAGGAGAGGCACTGTACTGTTAGTAAAGGCACTCGAGTCGGTCTTCTGCTGGCATAGCCCAGTACAGCCAAATTTCGCCGCACTGTCCTGACTGACACATCCATCGTACGTCCCAGATTGATTCCTGCGGTTATTTCACGCAGTGTTGCTTGTCTGTTAACACTGACAATTCTGCGCACACGTCGTTGGTCTCTGTCATTAATTGCAGGCGGTCGGCCACTGTGTTGTCCATGGTGGGAGGTTATGCCTGAAATTAGATATTCTCGGCACACTCTTGACACTGTGGATCTCTGAATGTTAAATTCCCTAACCATTTTCAAAATGGAATGTCCCATTCGTCTAGCTCCAACTACCATTCCGCGTTCAAAGTCTGTTAATTCCCGTCGTGCGGCCATAATCACGTCAGAAACCTTTTCACATGAATCACTTGAATACAAATGAAAGCCCAACCAATGCACCGCCCATTTATACATTTTGAATGCATTACTACTTCCATCTGTATATTTGCATATTGCTATCCCATGACTTTTGTCACCTCAGTGTATTGTGGAAGAAATGCCATGTGATGCTGCACCTGTTTGTCACATTTGGTGACAGTGGTTCCAGGAAGGAAATGTGCATTGTCGCATCAGACACTATACCGTAACACACCCACAATCCTAGAATGGCGACATTTTGCGAAACGTGCAGGCCATTTTGAAGGCTTTGATAGCCACACAGACAGTGTTGCACCAATTGGCTGAGATATGTTTGCTGTTCAGCTTTCCATTGTGAGCCATCGTTGTCGTCGTTGCTTAGAATGGTGTCACATCATAGCCACATGGGGTGCTAAATGGAACAGTGTAAACTTCAACAACAAATTCAGTTTCTGTCTCACCAGTAGTGTTCACCATGTGAGTTTCTGGCAGTGATGTGTCTATCAGGCAGGTTCCTCTCTAGTATGAATTATAAACACATTAATAGTATATTACTATCCTGATAAAGATGTTGCAGCCCTTGGCAATGCCATGCCATATCTGCAAGACATTCCAAATGCATGTTTTCAGAAGAACGATGCCTGTTTACATACAGCTCAGATCAGTCTCAATACTCTGCAAGGTGTGCAGATGTTTCCTTGGCTGACCTAATCTTCTGATATCTCAACAATTGTAAATCTGTGGGGCATGATTGGATGTCAGTTGAATGTGCTCCCACCCCCACAAAATGAAGATAAAATGTGGATTAGAATCAACAATGCATGTTCCACGATACCCTAGGACATTATTCATACACTCATTGAATCAGTGCCACATTGGGTTCAGCAGTGAATCACTCAACATGGAGATCCTATTACTTTACTGATCATTGTGTATTTTAGACCACTGTGGCCTTGTCTGTACCGTGAAAATTAAATAATTTGTTCTGCACCTGTTCAGCTATCTATGCATGCATTTCGGTCTGTTTTTTGAGCATTTTCTTCATGGAGTGGTCACGCAATGTATATACATTTTTTTTTTTTTTTTTTTAATAATTTATTGTTCAAGAATATTTATGGAAAGTTTAATGTACTACCACTGAACATCAGAAGAAATGTATTTTATTGGTATTTTTGTCAAAAAATTACAGTATAACATCACCAATGGACAGTCCAGAATTACATGGTAAAATATGTAAATATTTGTTGTAGAACCCCCTGAAGCTATATTAGTTTATCCCAATTTTTTTTTATATACTTCCTGTAGTTCTGACATTTTATAAAATTATATGTATAACTAATAAATATTTTTAAGCATTTCATTTTAGTAATGTAAATATGGTAAGCTTAACAATAGACTTTTATTTGGAGAGTTGATTTTCATTCAACAGTTAACACAGGCCATTTCAGATTTGATTGTTGAATAGCAGGATATCTTCATAAGCATACGTGTCATGAAGGGTTCAACTTTATGTTTTTATGGTATTTTGTAATATAGATTGTAAAAAATATAAATTTTTGTCTTTTGTATGTATACAGGTTGTAATCGAATAAATGATGATAAACACCAGAGTGTGGTAGACAAGTACAAATGGAGTATATTTCATCAAGGAACAAATTGTGTTTTCTTAAATTACCTCAATCTGTTGGCCATTTTATTTTCTCTAGCCTTCATAAAGACATCTTCTTGGCCTGTTTTATATGAAAACAGTAACGAGACATTCAAAAGACCATCAGGGCAACATTTTGAGTTACAGAATACTTTTTTTCCTTTTAAAAAAATACACTGAAACTGTCTTTATACAGGTTGATCCTGAACTGCAGGTACAAATGCTGTGAGGTGATTTCCTGTGCAAAGATGGGATAGAAACCATGTCCTTGAAAATTTATATTTCAAATAGTTTCAATTCAAATTAATAAAACCTACAGAGATAATAGAACAATTCCATAAATCTGGTTGTTTTGAATCAAGATCTGAAATCTGCAAACAGTTGTTGGGTAATATCATCTTCATTCTTTGAGAATATGGAGGGTGCCATGTTATTATCTAACAAATGTGCATAACCCTTGGATATTTATCGCTTTTACCAACATTATTATCATATGTACATTAATGTACAAATAAATTTTACCGTACTTTAACTCTCTCAGGCGAATGGTTGTTGAGGTCTGTTATTTTATTGTACATTTCATTTGGCAACACTGCATTGCGTCACTACTCCGTGGCGGACTCTAGACCACGGAGCGATGTCTGTTACTTGTCTGTTGGTTGTTCATTAAACTACCTACATCAGTGTTAAACGAAGTGTCGTCTGCTTTACTTCTATTATTCTAACATGGTAGCAGAGCGTGGTTTGGAAATGTGGTTTGGAAGTGAACGAGTGAAATAGTTTAGTGAATATTCCGAAAAAAGAACAGTTTTGTTAACCAAAATGGCGGCTAGAAATAGCTACATAAACATTCCAATTTTCGATGGCGCGGACTATTGTAATTGGAAATTACGCATCCTAAAGTTTTTACAGTTTAAGAAGTGTAAGGATGTGGCAGTACGTCCGAAAATGCAGACTGATGATGACAAGTGGGACGACAGGGATGTCCAGGCAACGAATTACATTTATAGTGCCATATCGAATAAACAGCTGGAATACATAGGAGACCTCGATACAGCTTATGATATTTTCAAAAAATTTGACGAGATGTATCTGAAAAAATCTACGGCGTTGCAGATAGTGTGCCGACATAATCTGGAAACTATCAAATTATAAAATTACTCGGAGGTTAGTTTATTCTTTGACGACTTTGAGAAAGCTACAAACGAACTAAAACAAGCAGGAGCAATAGTATCGGAGCAGGAAAAGCTAAATTATATGTTGAAGGCGCTACCAGTTAATTACAGCCATATTGGTGATTTAATAGATGTTCTACCGGAGGGTGAGAGAACTGTGGACTATTTAAAAAGTAAAATAAAGTTAAAAACGGCAGAGAATGCGAGTGATACATCAAATGATACATCAAATGTTTTTCGAGCGGAAGCCAGGTCATCAAATCAGATTAATTTAAATTGTTTTGGCTGTGGAAAGCCAGGACACTTTAGAAGAGATTGTCGTTCCAGAAATGTAAACCGTGGACGTGGTTTTTCTAGTTACCATGGACATGGATTATCCAGTTACCAAGGACGTGGATCATCCAGTTACCAAGGACGTGGATCAAAGAATAATAGAAATTTGCATAGAGGACGAGGAAATTATCATCAAAGTAGTCATGAGAATCAAGGTAATAGTTTTCACACTACCATTGCAAACAATACGTACACAACAAGTGAAAATGATAAGCCAAAGAAAGGGCAAATAGAATGGATACTCGATAGTGGTTGTACAGACCATATTATAAACACTGATGAGTACTTTGATACTTGCCAGACATTGAAGAAACCTGTCAAAGTAAAAATTGGTGATGGAACAATATTAGAAGCTACAGAAGTTGGTAATATTAATACTTGTTTCCTGGTGTATGGACAAAAATCGGAAGTGATGTTGACAAATGTTTTTTATGTAAAAGAAATGAAGGCAAACCTGTTAAGTTATTCAAGAATTACAGACAAACATTCAATTGTTTCAAGAAGGAGATTGTCAAAAATTTATAACACAAATGGAAAGGTTCTAGCAGTGGCAATTAAAAATGAGAGACTGTATAAGATGAAAAGCTACATGATTGAAGAAAGAATGCAAGCGAATGTGGGTAAAAGACATATGACTATAAAAGAAAAACTACACCGTACATTGGGACATATAAATTTTAGAAATTTGGAAGTAATGTGCAAAATTGAGTCATTGGATGGATTACCTAAAGAGATTGAATCTGAATACCTAAGGTGTGCAACATGTATTGAAAACAAAATGCATAACCTACCATTTCACCATAATCGAAGAAGAGCAGAGGAGCTATTAGAGATTGTACACACAGATTTAAATGGACCACATCAGACTTCAGGAAATCAGGGAGAAAAATATTTTTTGAGTTTCATAGATGATTACAGCAAATTAGTTAAAGTTTATTGTATCAGGACAAAAGATGAGGTATATGATTATTTAGTGCAATATGTAAATGAGGTACAAAACTTGACAGGAAAGATGATAAAGGAACTGCGATGTGACAATGGCAAGGAATATATGAATGCAAGAGTTTTTCAGTTTGCAAAAGAAAAGGGAATAGTAATAAAACCTTGTCCAGCATATGTTCATGAACTAAATGGAACAGCAGAGAGATACAATAGAACATTAATGGATATGGGCAGATGTCTTTTATCAGAAGCAAAAGTAGAAAGAAAATTTTGGCCTGAAGTAATTAAAGCAGCTGCATATCTTAAAAACAGGACATTGACTAATACTATTGAAAGGAAAACGCCATATGAAATATTTTTTAAAAGAAAGCCATCAGTTAAAAATTTGAAAATGTATGGAAGTAAAGTGTTTATGAGAATTCCAGAAGAAAGGCGAAGATCAAAATGGGACAAGAAAGCAGAAGCTGGAATTTTACTTGGATATACTGACACTGGATACAGAGTGTTGGTTAACAACAGAGTGATTATTGCTAGACATTGTGATGTCATAGAAGAAGATGAAACTTTGTGTGGATTTGAAGATGAGAAACAGGATAAGATTGAAGATTCACCTAATACAAATCAAGAGAAGATGGATATGGCAAAACAGTTGGAAAAGGATAATACACAAGAAATAAATAATGATGAGATAAAAGAAGATGAAGATAGGATAACAAAAAAGGACTCAACAAGACAAGTTAAACCTCCACTTCGTTTTGATGAGGAATTTGGTTATTACTGCATTAATGTCAATTTTTGTGATGCTTTGGTTCCGGTAAATTTTCAGGAGGCGATTACATGTGAAGAGTCAATGAAATGGAAAGAAGCAATGAATTGTGAGATGGACAGTCTTGTGAAAAATAATACATGGACACTAGTAAGCAAACCTCCTAAGGACAAGAAGGTAATTGATGTGAAGTGGATATACAAAAAGAAGAGTGAAAGGGAGTATAAAGCCAGGCTAGTGGTGAGAGGCTTCCAACAAACTGAGTGTATTGATGATACTTATTCTCCTGTAGCTAAAATGCCGACTCTTAAACTGTTATTGTCTTATTGTTGTCAATATTCTTTAGTTATTCATCAAATGGATGTAGAGACAGCCTTTTTAAATGGTAAAGTTGTATCTGAAGTTTATGTAAAGCAGCCAGTTGGTTATGAAGATGGTACTAACAGAGTTTATAAATTAAATAAAGCATTATACGGCTTAAAAGAAAGTCCCCGAGCATGGTATGAATGTTTCAATGATTTCTTGATAACTCTTGGTTTTCGCAGAAGTAAATATGACTATTGTTTGTATGTTAAAGAAGAGAATGACTTAACTGTTTACATTCTACTGTTTGTTGATGATTTGTTAATTTGCTGTAAAACTGAACAAGCTATTGTTGACATAAAAAGTAAATTATCTGACAAGTTTAAAATGAAAGACAAAGGTAAAGTAAAAAACTATATTGGTATCGATATTAAATATTGTTATGATCAAGATAATATCTTGACTTTGAGTCAGAAATCTTATATTGAATCTTTAGCTAAACGTTATAATGTTGAAAATGCAAAATTGTATAAGACCCCTATGGAAGTCAATTTAATACTGGCACAAGCTGATAAAAATGAGGATATGAAGTATAGAAATTTAATAGGTGCTCTTTTGTATATAAGCTCTGGTACCAGACCAGATATATCTTTTTGTGTAAATTATTTAAGCAGGTTCCAAAATTGTTATGATGAGACACATTTTAAATATGCTCTGCGAGTTCTAAAGTATTTGTACTTGACAAGAGATCTTAAATTAAAATATTATAAGAATGATAATGCTGATATTTTGGATTGTTTTGTGGACGCTGACTGGGCAGGAGACATTCTAGACAGGAAGTCTACCTCAGGATTTATAATTAGGTTGTTTGGAAATGTTATTGGTTGGAAATCAAAGAAACAGAACTGTGTAACAAAGTCTTCTACATTTGCAGAGTACATTGCCTTATCAGAAGCTGTAACAGAAATAAATTTTCTTATTTGTTTAACAAATGATGTTTTCACCAAAATTTGTAAACCAGTTAGGATATACGAGGATAACTCAGGGGCAATAGCCATTTCCAAATATGGAAACTTTACAAAGAGTTCTAAACATATTGAGGTTCATTATCATTTTATACATGAGAGTGTCAAGCAAGGAAATATTAAAGTTGTAAAGATAGATTCAGAAAATAATATTGCAGATATATGTACAAAAGCATTAGGAAATGTAAAATTCATTAAATTCAGAGAAATATTAAATGTAAAAGAATAAAATAAGGTATAGTAAGTTAAGATAGATAGTTTTAATAACATAGTGAAGTTGTTGTGTTTTTGTGTGTTTTGGTGTTGCCATATAAATGTAAGGAGGCGTGTTATTTTATTGTACATTTCATTTGGCAACACTGCATTGCGTCACTACTCCGTGGCGGACTCGAGACCACGGAGCGATGTCGGTTACTTGTCTGTTGGTTGTTCATTAAACTACATCAGTGTTAAACAAAGTGTCGTCTGCTTTACTTCTATTATTCTAACAAGGTCAAAATTTGTAAGTATACAGTTTGTTGCCTGAGAATTACACTAAGACAGAGGTTTTTGTACATTAATGTACACTCGTTATGACGTTATCAAAAGTGATAAATGTCCAAGGGTAATTCACATGTGTTGGAAAATAACAAGGCACCTCTTATTTTCCCAACAACTGTTCGTAGATTTCAGATCTCAATTCAAGACAACAATATTCACAGAATTGTTCTTTCATCTCAAGTAGGTTTTATTATTTTGAATTAAAACAATTTGAAATATTGATATTCAATAGCACCTACCTCCCTTATGAATTGTTGTAGGACATAGGTCATATGTTTTCTGTCTCATTTTGCACCAAGTACCTTTAGTTCAGGATCACTCTATAAAGACAGCAAAATGTTACAAAACAGGACCACTGTAAGAAAACACTGTTTTTCATTAAAAGTGTAACAGATAAAAGATTCATGTTCCCAAATGATTGTCGCTATGCAGTCTAAATGTGGCATTCTGTTCAAAAAGAATGTTTGATTTTTAAAATTTCCGAAGTTAGGATTTAAAAACCGCTTCGTAGCTTGTTAGAGCAGTAGGTATCCAGTTTGTACCACTCATTAAAACAATGTATTACATGTGACTTCCCTATTGGGGNTGGGGGGGGGGGGGACTACAAACACTGTTTGGCAAAACTGATATGCAACTCAGGAAAAATCAACTGTAATTTGTGTGACTTTGTATCCTATCCTGGAACTGCTGTTTTCCAACAGAAACTAGACAATACATTTGAGGAGAACATAATTTTAAAAAATCACATTGTTATCAGCATCAACAGGCTAGGTTGAGAAATAGCAGGTTGTTAAGCTAAATTCAGTCGAGCCCAGGGTGCCAGGCTGGGGAAATGTGCACAGTCACACGATAGAGCACGACATCATCCAGCGGCCTGGAAATGGTTGATGTCGAATAACAGAGAGTAAATGCTAACCCCCCTGTTTTCAGCCACAAAGCACACCTGGCGGAAGTTCAGACGTGACCTCGATCACGCAATCAATTGCCGTACAGGAAAACTACATGTGGGGATGGCTGTACTAATAAGTGGAGTACAATCTATTGGTATCTGCTATTTATTCCTCACAAAAAAGATCAAAATGTACTAAACATAGTTATTTACTAAACTACAGACAAAGGGCAGCAAAAGTGAGAGGGTGAAACAGTCAATAAGCAGCGCTCATCCATCCGGCTTGAGAGCTAAGCAGCTGTCAGTATGGCCAGTGGAATTAGTCATCCTTCCAATGACAGGAAGTGTAATAAATGGAATGTTGTGACAACTATGAATGAGGGACAAAATAAAAATAGTACATTCATACAATTAACATTGAGAATTAATATGCATAAGTTCTATCTCATATAAGGTTTCCTATTTTCAGCAGATCAGTTAGAAGTAGTACCCAGTAAACAAACATACCCATTATCCTTCTGCTGCCATGCAGTTTCCACCTGACTGTCAAAACATGTTTTGTTTTTAATGACCTTCCTGTTGACGAGATGTAAAGCCCCACCTACCTTCCTATGTCAAAACATGTTGCCAAGCTGCTCACCTATAAATCATAAGAAAATTATTGAATTTGCTGTACATGTTTTTTATTGCTGCAATGGAAAGAAGTTGAATAAGATCCATAGTTTATTCACTTGAAAGTGTTATTTGACAAGTTGTAGCTTTCTTGTTCAACGACCAGAAATAGTATATCATAATGCTACTAGTACATATTATTTTGATTTGTGATGGTAATATGTTCATAATATTATTTAATTTTTCTATCAACTACATTCATATGGTCACAATATATTTCATGCTTTATTGTCCATATTAAAATACAAAGTTGCAACTCTCAGATCCGTTTCACTGAATGTACTTGCAACTAAGGTCGTGTGGCTAGGTGTGGCTTAAAACTGTGGAGCATTCTTTATTATAGACAGTGAATTTGGTTTAATGTCTTTAATAAAATGGTAGTTGTGGTTCTTACACAATAGCAGTTTGGATGTTACAGCATACATATTGAGCCTGGAAATATTGTGAATTCTAAGAATTTGTCAAACAGCACATTTTAATTTATAATAATAAAGTATTTCACAATCAAAAGTTGTGTTTGCTTGTTATAAAGGTGATATCATGTTACATAATGTTAGCACGTGTAATGAGGTTATTTATAAATTAACAGCGATGCAGTGTGTGTCTGGATGATAATATATCACATTAACATAAATGTTATTTGTCCTAAAAATTATTCCAGCACAAAACAATGCATATTTTTAATAAATATACAATATATTTTTGCAGTGTAGTTGAAGTGGGAGGGGAGGCACGAGAGACAATAAGGGGAGGCAGTCTCAGAGAGTCTCAATGATTACAGGCTGAATAGGAATTATTAGCAAGCAGAATTGTTGCACACAGAAATATGTTACTTTAAAAAATCTACAGAGCTAGCTGAAAATATAAAACTCTGGGAATTTATTTGTATTTTACACATAAAAAAAAAGTAATTTCATGGTAGGGCTTGATTAAGAAGTGCATCAGTATTAGAGCGTATGGAGAAGAGAAAAATGAAGCAGAATAATCACGCACAGTTAAAGTTGTATTGCATTTGAAAAATCTACACATTATTTTAGAACAAAGCTAAGTTTGTTACACTAATTACATCTCTTTTTTGATGACATAAAATAATATACACAAACATTTTCTCTGAGAACATGCCCTGCGTCATATTTCTTTGATTTCTTTTGTGCAAAGGAAGGCTGTCAGAATAGTAAACATGAAAGTCTCTTTACAGGATTGTATATATGGGACATTGTTAGTTTAATTTATGACTGGCTGTCAGAAAGTGGAAACCTTACATGAGATAATGATACACAAAACCCTAAGTAAGTTACGTGACGCCAACACACTTCACACACAAACTTCTATACCCAGCTTGCACTTACTTGCACACTCCTACACATGCACAAAGTGCCCCACAGTGGCCCTCGATGTTCAAGCTTCGATGTTCGAGGCACAAGGTCCAATGTCAACATAATGTCAGTAGATATATTGATAGGTGGGTGCGGTGCACCTTGGAAATAGTACAGAAATTTCAACAGTTTGTTAATTAATTTTGTCATTGCAATGCAACAGATTCAATTCATGAACAACAAAGAATAAAGTTTGTCTAATTCAAAGTTGGCTGTGTTTGGTGATTTCTCAGAAAATGATTTATTTTAGGTTCAAGATTAGGGCCAGTCATACTGATGGACAAATAAACATGCAGTTGTGCATCCATTTACGACGTGTTTAAGGACTTGGAAGGGTAAATCAAACACCTGAGCTTTCTTCTGTTTTCTGGCTGACTGGAACACAATATTGTTGCCTTCTACCAGTTTCAGAAGAAACCCAGATTTTCTTAAATCAGAGATTTGAGAAAATGTCCAGGAAATATTATATTTTTTGAATGGATCTATTGCATGGTTTTCTTGACTTTCGTGTTAATGCAAAATGGCATTTTTCAATGCAACAGCACACAGAGGAGGGCTGTGTGATGGTGTAAGAGGCACAGTAAAAGATTGGCAGCTAATGTAAGTCTTCAAAATGCACATGAAAAGTAGATAATGACCCCAATAAAACTTCATGACTTGGT
This sequence comes from Clitarchus hookeri, assembly GCA_002778355.1. Lineage (NCBI taxonomy): Eukaryota > Metazoa > Arthropoda > Insecta > Phasmatodea > Phasmatidae > Clitarchus > Clitarchus hookeri. Next base: position 202,869 of record NQII01001937.1, on the reverse strand, counting down.
GTTAACCTCACCTTCACTACACAAGAAGAATACATTGGAACAAACAATTTTTTTTACAGATTGGTTTAGCTGTGCACAAATCATTCCTGGCGTGTAGTTTCTGGGTAATATGTAAGTTTTAGCCAAGTGTTTTTGTATTGCTGAAACTGGGATTGAGTTTCCAGTGACAACACNTTTCTGGGTAATATGTAAGTTTTAGCCAAGTGTTTTTGTATTGCTGAAACTGGGATTGAGTTTCCAGTGACAACACGTGGAGTTTACTGGTTTTTAGTGACATGTGTATTTACTTAATATCAGTCAACAAATAGTGTGGGCTTATGTTTTGACAAAAGCTTAAGAAGCAGATAAAATCAAATTGACATTTTTTCCACTGTTTAGGACTATTTACAGCTTTCTCGTTTTCCAAAACACCAGATATTTACTCTGTGGATTCCATTGTGGTTTGTTTACATTTTACATAGGTAAATTCTTTGACTCTTTGTTGTTTTTAATTAGTTCGGAAGTTATTGCATTATATTTCTGCATTTGTGTAAACTATTTTGCCAAGTTTCTAAATAATATTATGTACTTGTGATTCCAGACAGTCGAGTTGTAATTTTGTAGGAAATGGTTCTTGTGGCATGTGTTTTGTCTCGTTGACNTTTCTGGGTAATATGTAAGTTTTAGCCAAGTGTTTTTGTATTGCTGAAACTGGGATTGAGTTTCCAGTGACAACACCTGGAGTTTACTGGTTTTTAGTGACATGTGTATTTACTTAATATCAGTCAACAAATAGTGTGGGCTTATGTTTTGACAAAAGCTTAAGAAGCAGATAAAATCAAATTGACATTCTTTCCACTGTTTAGGACTATTTACAGCTTTCTCGTTTTCCAAAACACCAGATATTTACTCTGTGGATTCCATTGTGGTTTGTTTACATTTTACATAGGTAAATTCTTTGACTCTTTGTTGTTTTTAATTAGTTTGGAAGTTATTGCATTATATTTCTGCATTTGTGTAAACTATTTTGCCAAGTTTCTAAATAATATTACTTGTGATTCCAGACAGTCGAGTTGTAATTTTGTAGGAAATGGTTCTTGTGGCATGTGTTTTGTCTCGTTGACNTTACTTGTGATTCCAGACAGTCGAGTTGTAATTTTGTAGGAAATGGTTCTTGTGGCATGTGTTTTGTCTCGTTGACAATTAATGTTCTGACATTTTGCGAGGTTTTTTCTGTTTATTGTGTGTTTGGAAATGCATTTTCTTTATGATCTTCATAGTTATGTGTTTACTTTGGTTCTACTTGTGGTTATTTCATGACTGATTTGTTTAAAGGTATTTGAGTTATTTTATGTTTTGAATTTGCATTTATATGTTATAATTTTAGAACACAATTTTGATACTTTGGCCATTTGTTTACATTTTTGCACTTTGTGTTTAAGGGCTTGGTTGACCCCAAAAATATTGTCACTTTCAGATCTTTATTTTGGTGATATAATATGTAGGCTGATAGGCTACAAAAAAATATGTAAAAGGACAGAAATTCAAGTACTCACCGTCTAGTACTGGTCAATAGGCACACGCACAAAGGACGACGACACATTTTTCCTGCAATTGCGATGTTTTGCTGGCCTAGGCCACTTTCATCAGGCGGCGAGTTGTAGGACACTGCAATATGGTGGAAGGGCGCTGTTGGTAGTAAACCTAGCGCCCAGGTGGCGAACTAGGATGCTGCGTGGAAAAACTGAAAATTTGCCGGTATATCTGATGAGTATGTTGAGGCCCGGGAGCTGCCTGGATTTTGTTATGAATTGGTGAGGTAATTCCCAGTGTCAGAATCCTGAGCTATTGNGTTGAGGCCCGGGAGCTGCCTGGATTTTGTTATGAATTGGTGAGGTAATTCCCAGTGTCAGAATCCTGAGCTATTGATTGAAGGTGGTAGGGCTCTCACAACTCTGGTGCTGTTCGTCCTTAGTTTTAGAAACAACACACTACGACGTACACCTGCAACTGGTTTGTCTTGTAGGTTGTGGATGTGACAAGCTATGGCTTGTTTAGTGTCTGCTCTGTGGCTATTCATTCCTTGCCTGAGTGTTTTAGTTGTGAAGCCAATACATTCTGTATTACAGTGTTGGCATCAACTGATAAATCAGAATTTCTGTTGCACAGTTATAGTTTCCTTGGATGTGGTATGTACGGCTAGTGAGTCTGCTATTGAAAGAAGTTGAAGGTTGGTGGATGGCACAGAAGCCACAGCGTGGGATATTGCAGGGGTGGGATCCTCTGGGGGCGATAGTCAGGTTGGNGTAGCAGGAATCAAAATCTTTGTTGTGTGATGCTGCATGTGCTGCAACTGGTTTGTCTTGTAGGTTGTGGATGTGATAAGCTATGGCTTGGCTTGTTTAGTGTCTGCTCTGTGGCTATTCATTCCCTGCCTGAGTGTTTTCGTTGTGAAGCCAATATATTCTGTATTACAGTGTTGGCATCAGCTGATAAATCAGAGTTTCCTTGGATGTGGTATGTACGGCTAGTGAGTCTGCTATTGAAAGAAGTTGAAGGTTGGTGGATGGCACAGAAGCCACAGCGTGGGATATTGCAGGGGTGGGATCCTCTGGGGGCGATAGTCAGGTTGGCATTTGTGATAGGCTGCAGCTTTGGAGGAACCAGTTTGTTGCGGAGGTTAGGTGGCCTTTTGAAGACCAATCTGGGTGGTGGGGAGAGCAGATCTTGTGTTTGTGATGAAGAAGCCAGAATTTTGTATCCAGAGTGGAGAATGGTTCCAAGTTTACTTAGACCTTCATGATATGGGACCAGCAGGGGTATATCTGAGTTTTTGACCATGGTTTGTGTTCCGGTATTTGAGATGGCCTGCTGTATCTTTTTGTGGACGAGGGGCCTGGGGTAACTCCTTTCACGGAATGCTCTGGCTATTTGTTCACTCTGTTTGTTGAGATCACTGTTGGTGGAGCAGATACGTTTTCTCTCCTGGCAAGACTGAAGGGTAGGAATTTTTTGACATGGTATGGGTGGTAGCTGTCAAAATGTAAGTACTGGAGGTTGTTGGTGGGTTTGGTATATACAGCAGTTTGAATTGTGCCATTGGAGTGTATAATTGATTGTAATCAAACACTGAAGGCAAGCAGACCCAAAACTTTCAAATCATCTGAAAATGAAAATTACGCGACACAGGATGCAAGCCAAATGTTTAATGTCCCGCGCGTACTCAATCAGGTGAGAGAGAACGCAGTGGGTTATCGACCAGCAGTGTGTTCACAGTGAGTGAAATGGAGAAGGGGAAGCTTCAGCGGCGTGAGGAGGGAAACAATCTATTCCCTTTTCTTCCCAACTAGTCAGCAAACAGAGGGAAGTTGCAGGGCGCCACGCTGGTTACTAGGAAACTAGTTCCCTCCCCACCATACATGTAAGGGGAGGAAGCAAGCTCTAACGAGAATCACAGAGGATGGCCGAAGCTTGCACAATCCAAGTCACATATCTACACTATAGTAATCTATACTTACGGATGGCAAAAGGTGTCGAATAGACCCTTACAGGATATCAGTTCATTCAAAAGATGCAAGGTTATTGAAATAAAATAATAATAATCCTCCTATCTTCCCACAACAAATAGCTTAAAATGAACTTTACGCTTGGTAATACAAGTCGCTTGATGTTCAAACAATTTTTGGCGACAAGGGGAACTCAAGTATATGCTTCTGGAAATAATTTATATGTGAAGATGCTGTCCATTGAGTGATGGATAATATTGATAAAGTTTCTGCGATCTGATTACCGTTGCATACGCTCGGCTGCTGTGACCATGTTAGAGGTCAGACTGCAGAATACTTTGCTACCCTGTGGTGTGGTGCATTTGACAGGATAACTTTGCATCATTACATTGAAGTCACATGATTAGTCTTATTTTATGCATCGTGTGTTCCACTGAGGGCCCTCTCACCAGGCATCTAAGGAGAGCAAGCAAATGTGTGCAGCAGAGCGAGAAGGGGGGGGGGAAGAGAGGGAGAGAAGCTCCCCCTTTCGAAGTCATGTAAGGGGAGGAAGAAAGGTGCAAGGAAGAGTGAAAGATGGAAAGAGGGGAGGATGCAAGGACACCACGCTGGTTGTTAGGTAACCGCTTCCCCTCTTATCTGGCGTGTAAGGGGAGGGTGCATGCCAGTGTCGCCGACACGACACCATCAACTCAACTGGATACGGCACCCGGCACACTGCAGTGATTACAAACAGTGGTGTGTTCAACGTATTTCACATCCAGTTATTAGACGTTTGCATAAACATCCAGCTCAGAAGCAATTGTTGCGGGAAATCTTAAGTGACAGGACAGAAAGATATTTCGATAAATGCAATAACAGATAAACGATAAAAGCTGGTAATTGTATCATTTTTTATATTGGAATTTTGCCGGGACCGCTGAGAATTAACTGTGGATACCGTTTACCGGTACATGCGTTTTCGATACATTGAGAGTCCACTGTAATTACATAAGTTAATACTTTATTTTTGAATTTGCAAATTAACACATTTTTACAATAAATGCTTGATAAACATGTAAGCATTATAATGATTACTTTAACAGTGCTTCAATCAAGTGATACCATGAGATTTATGGAAAAAAATAAGTGTTAATATTGCACCAGAAGTTATGTCCACAAAAGAAAAAGTGACTGAATTTCAGAAATTGTTAATTTTAACATAATTGTATAAAGGCATTATTAAGACATGCAACTACTTTTCATATACTTAACCATTTCAGTTTAAGACAAGCTATAAAACTTGCCAGTTTTCATTTGCCACTTAAAATATAATATTAATAGAATATATGCACATTACCAGAAAATTTACTGGTGGCTGGTACATTTAATCAAAATAATTTAATACATTTACACCATAAAACAAATTGAGAAATTCTGCAGAAATTGTGCCACACTTGCAGGATAGCTGGGCTTAATAAAGTGTTTTATAAGAAGTTCTGATAACATGTTCCTATATTTTCATCGTCTTTAAAATCTGTTTACCTCAAAGGATTATTTTAAGCGTTTCAATAAAAAGGTAAGAGCAGTATTGGAAACAATGTTACTATTTTCTTTTTCTAAAGGTTCGCTTGAAACATTTTCCATAAAATTTCTTACCTTTGTCAGGGAATATTTCACTCATTAACTTAATTTGAACTTTTACCACAAGCTGAGTGAAGTATTGTGTGAATTCTACATACAACTTGTCCCAAAACTAAGTACAGTGTCCGTTATCCGATCCGTCAGTCTCGGGACAGTCACCGTGACGGTTGAGAGAATAGATGGATAATAGAAATCCCCCCCTCCCCCTTCTAAGACACGACAGATACTAGCGATAATAATGTATACAATATTTAGCACTATATTTTAAACAGGTAGCAATCAATAGAAGTATGTACAGCACAGTATGTATTCAATATTAAATATTGAAGACTTCTGTTTATTATGTTGATAAAATAACAAAATTGAATACAGTACTATTATGTATATGTTCAGTAGTATAATCCTACCTAAAAAAGTCTGTCATTTTCCTTTGTTGTAATACTCTACGGGCTTTTGTTGCTGCCGTGTTGCGTATCTTATGTAGGAGTAATATCTGTGTAGCGTCTGCCTCTTGTTGTTGCTCGTGCCATTCAATGCACTTTGAAAACATGTTTTCAGCTTCACTGTGGCTAATTATTTTGGGGCAATCCTTGAGTGTATCATTCCTCTTCTTCTTCACTTAAACATTCTACCTCCTGTGTTGCACGTAATACAAGTTCCTCATCATTTAATATTTCAAAGCCTCCGTCAAATCTGTCAATTCCCAGCCATTCACTTACTTCACCTATTGATGTGTTTTCTCCACCTGGGATCCCTTGACACAGAAGTAAAATTTCCTCATAATTTCCAGATTTGTTTATGGCCTCATTCTCGTTTACAGTCTTGAGGCCACAGTTTGTTCCAGCCCTTTTTTAATGTTTCTTCTGGTATATCTTGCCAAGCTTCAGCGACATTAAAAATTGCATCTTTAATAGTGTATGACTTCCAAAACTGCTTCACACTTATTAATTCATCCCCAACGCAAACAACTTTTTGAATAAAGCATTTTCGATAACCTCGCTTCATGCTTTCAATAATACCCTGATCCATGGGCTGAATTAGTGGTGTAGTGTTAGCAGGCAAAAAGTGGCACGTAATTTTTCCATCACTTTGTAAGTCATGAGAAGGATGAGTTGGTGCATTGTCCATTAATAACATGACTTCTTCAGGCAATCCGATTGATTTTAAATGTGATTTTACATTTGGCACAAACACACTGTGGAACCACTCATTAAATATATCCTGGCTCATCCAGGCACTTTTTTGTGCATAATATTTAGCCGGTAAGACGTTTAAATTCATATTTTTGAAAGCTCGAGGCTTTTTAGATTTCCCAATGATTAGTAAAGGAAACCGAAGTCTACCATTTGCATTCGCACACACCATGACAGTTATGCGGTCTTTTTGCATTTTAAAGCCAGGTGCAGATTTTTCTGATAAGGAGGCTAAGGTTTTCACAGGAAGTGCTTTACAATTTAGGCCAGTTTCGTCACAGTTGTAAACCTCTCTGACCAAATTTCTATCTTTTATTTCGTTCATTAGTTTTTCCCGATATTCTACAATGACTGTACTATCAGAACTTAGTTTTTCACCCGATATGTCCAACTGCCTTATGCCATGTCGACCCTTAAATTTATCCAGTCAACCTATACTAGCCTTAAATGAAGGATCCCCATCAAGCTTCTTGTTTATCTTGATAGCTTTAGCCATTATTATGGGCCCAGAAACTTGTATCCCTTGACTGCGGGCTTGAATGAACCACTAATATATTACTGCATCCAGTTGGTCCAGTTTTGCTGGCTTCATTGTTTTTCTTAGTTTGACATCTCCGTCTGTCGTTTGCATTTTTGAAACATGACTTTTGATTTTATCTGCATCTTTCTTAATGTCAACGGCTGTCGTTCGCCCGATTCCATGTAGCGGAGCGATACTCGTCGCGCTTTCTCCTTTACGCAGTCGTTTTATAATTTCAAGTTTTTGAGAAAGTCCCAATGCAACACGTTTTCGTTTCTCAGGCATTTTTTAAACACACTACACTCTGACAGCAAACTTAGGACAATGACTTGCTGACTGTAGAAATGGGAGGGCGGATGAGTGTCTAGGAATTCCGGTAGGGTGGTGAGGAAGACGGAACGATTCTACGAAGTACATATGTAGGTTGTACATAAACAACAAACGTGAGTCATTCGCATTCTGCACCGCACAGAATGTATTTTTACTGGGTGTATGTATTACATTACAGTATACGTATTGTTAAACTCAATAATGTGCTTAATTTGATCCAATATGAAGCGAGAAGAAGTTATTTCATTTTTAGTTTATTAAGTTTGTTTTTTATATCCAATTTTATTATTTTACTTGCCATGTCAGTTTACTAATGGTTAACAGAAACTGACGGTTAACTGAGACTCCACTGTACTGCATTTTAGCAGTGGAGTGAAGAAGTAGCTTGCAAGCAACCTTATCTACAGTCTTTATTAAGCTTGTTTCTTTGGTTTCTCTACAAAACTCCATTAATGTTCCATTTACTTTGAACTTGTTTGCAATATGCATATAACATGTTTAGAAAAGATCCCAAATTGTAGCACTTTGCCAACAGGAGGCAAACAGATGTTCAGGTAATCGACATCTTGTCATTTCATTCTCCCTCAGCTATTGCATGTGTACAAAATATGTGGTTCTTGTGTTTATACTCTATCCATTCCAAAATGGCAGCTAGTGGTATTTCACTTATCACACACTCTTGGAAGGCATTGGTTGTGCTATTAGTCACCAACATGTGTATTATGAGCAGTCAACTGCCAGAATCATGTCCCTGTTGCTTTCGCATTATAGAAGCAAGATTTATTTTATTTGTGCATTTGTAATGTAGGATTTCTTTACACTTAGCATTGAATATATTAGTCATTAATCTTTCATGTCTGCTTTGTAAAAGGTTCCNTACCTCTTGGCACAGCCTGACTAGCCATGTCCGCCATCATTGTTATCGGCGTCAAGTGGTGAAGAAGTAGATGGAAGCAGAGTTTTAGATGTGGTCCCAGGGCTCCAGACCATGATTTCTTGCACGGCCACGCGGTTAGCGAAGACTCTTACCAGGCTCGTGATGTTGCCACATGGCTGGTGGGTTCACGCTAATAACACTACCGAGATCTTCTGCTCCGCTGTTGGCCACAGAGCACGCCAAATGAAATTCAGGGTGGCTGGGTTACTTCAGTGTAGAAATTAAAGGCAACCATGTGTAGATTAAACCCAACGCCATCTGGCATTTAATTCACAATAAAAACACAGCAAAATGTGTGGGGTGCTACATGAACTCAGTTACGATAAGGATAACAGTACAAAGACACTGCGGTGCGAAAACACCTACACGAGGCTTCGTCTGCACCAGCCCGAGGTAGAAACTACATATGAAAGGAAAATCCTTGAGGCATCATAATTACTAAAGGGCCCTCTGTTCAGTGAAATTGACCTAGGCCGTCTGTGGGGGTAAGTAAAAGAGGTTTAGAAAGAAAATTACACAACAGAATGACTAAATCAGTGAAAGCAAAGTTTATGCCCCCGCAGGCCACACAGCACGCACCCATCCGGCTTGAACTCCGTCTAAAGCGGGGACACAAGCCCGTGCCAGAAGTGGTGGCCCCATGCAGAGCACGTGTGTGGAGAATGAAGTGTGATCAAAATGGAAGGAACACAAATTAACCCTAGTTTACAAAAATGTGCACAGTAGTGCATGGCAAAACAAGTACATAAAAACCTCAATTACTAACATGAACCCTTTTTTCACTGTTGTTTTCGGCCTTCGGCCAATCTTCGATGCAACACATGCACCACACGACCGTGCGCCTTGTGCGCGCCCAGCTCGTGATGGGCCTATGCCGGCCAAGGAACGAGTTCAGATGACATCTTGTACAATGCTGTTTACTTTATACATTACTTAAAACCAAACAGTAAAAAATATTTCTAAGCTGCAAGTACATACGTATATTCCTGCATGCACACAAAGTATTTAAATATTATAGAGAATTTAGGATGATACTAATATTTTAAATTACTGCATTTGACCTTAAAAATTATAATATTCATTTGGAACTATTTTCTACCACAATCATGGTGTGAACCAACTATCCAGTCAGTGATTTTGACTTTTTCTTTTTTTCATCTCTGTTGCCAATATAGAATGGATAAAGTATAATGGATGAGTTACGGTCATTTGCTAACTGGTCTTTTTGATAAAGTTCAGATTCTAATTATTTTTATGTGTTTGTATTAATTTCAGGCTGTATTGAAATATGTTCATAAATCCGGCAGACCATTTCATGTGTTGAAAAAAAAACCACCTGGTTTTTGGTCAGCTCTCACAATTATGTGTAACAAGAAGAAAGAACTGTTGCTGCAAATTGAAGTCCATGTGTCAACAAATCAGTACAAAATGCAGTCTTGTGAGCTGGAGAAACAGAAGTTCTTAAATTATTTCACAGATGGACCTGGAAAAGACTGCAATGTAGTATCTCTTCAGTGGAAGGAGTATGTGGGGTAAGATAGAGATTCTGTATATTTTTTGAATGGATTGCTGTTGTTTACTTGAAGGGTACTTTATAAAATAGCTGTGTAAGGGATAAGTAATAGGCAAATTTTTATTATAATTAGTTGAGTAAAACTGGTTTGATGAATTTTAATAATAATGGGCACTATCTAACGGAAACATTGCCATCTCGCTCAAAGAAGTCTGGAGAATGTGAATGGTCATTAGTATGATTTTGCACTGCATGTAATAAATAAAGAATAATATTGGTTTCAAAATTTTCATAATTGAGGAAACATTAGTAAACTAATGCTGTTTACAAGCCATGTTTTTGAGTACTGATAATGTCTTATGAGTTGTAAGGATAAGTGATGTATTGATATAGACCTACACTCGTTATTTTTCACAAACCATTGCTTTTTGAACCTACAAAACATTTATCTCCATTGCAGGTGGTAATATCGCTTATCTGATACATAATTATTATCATTGTAAAATATAAGTATAAATTTTTTATACTTTACATGTTTATACCCAGTTATCATTTTTTTTTTTTTTACATTTGAAAAGAAAAAAAAAATCTGTTTTTTTATTAAATACTATGAAATATGTAATGGCCCCTTAATTATCTCCTTCATTCCAAAATATTAAACGACAGTGTTAACAAACACTGTGAATAAAATTACAAACATACTTAATACAGCTACTGTTAATAAATTACATCTATGGTCAGTGTTGCAGTGGCAAAGCCTCCAAAGCTCTAATCTTTTGCATCTATTTTGATGCGAGTTATTTTGAACATACCAGTTTATAATTGAAACTAAAATATAGCAAAAGAACATAGGTCTGTTATGTTTTTAACTGATAAAGTGCCATAGTCATTTAGAAATTCAAGTGTTATTTTAATTTTATTTCTCTCTTCAGTCACTCTCATCTGCAAAATTTCAGTTCACAGTGATAAAGTTGTAGAAGTTAACTGTTGTCCTATTTATTTTTCAAAAATTATGTATGTTGTAAACCCATCAAATAGCAGACTATCTATTTAGAAGCTATTGTCAGTAGGTTTAATCTGTTATGTCCACTTTCTATGAATTTTGGGGCTTGGAGAGCAGCGTCTGCAGGCCAAGTTAAAATTATCAGAACAAATAATTTCACACGCACCAATTAACTCCGAAATCTCCATAACAATAACAAGGAAAAAGTTCATTGCTGCAAACACATGTCAAAATAGCCATATTGAGTACATGCAAAATTATTTTTCATACTCCAAAACTTGTGTGTTGTGGAGCTGAGAGACCCCATTTCTGTAATAGGTACCACACTGGTTTGGTGCTAGGAGCTCTGGGTTCGAGTCCCACATATGGTTCAATGATTCACATTTTTTCGACTTGATGAGCACTTACACATGTATCTCTTATGATTCAACTCTACCAGATAGTGCAATATAAAAATCCTGCTTTCCAATTCTGCAATTTTTTTCTCACTCTTTTCTGCTTGTCGTCTAATTTCGTGTCCTAATTCATATTTAAGCTCCTGTTGTTCTTTCTGTAAAGACAACAGAATATTGTAAATTTCTGACCATTTACTCTGAGTTTCATTTTCAGCATTATTTAGAAACTTTCAGGCTGCGTCGTACAAATTTTATACGAGAAGTTTGTTTTTCTGTATGTTGACGGCGCAGTCTTAGTTCCTACAACGCAGTTTGGATGACGCTGCTGGCAGATGCCGGATGCCATGCCCTTATCTTAGGAGAAGGGGGCGATAGGCCTGCGTAATAAATACTAGTGGTGTCTATCGCCTAAAAAAGAAACAGTAAGCAACCGTCGGAGAAGACCCATCGGGTGTGAAGAACTTCACCCACACCAGCAATCACCCGCGACCGTTAAATCTTTTATGACTAAATTTCTTTTCGGCTTAACCTAAATAATTCTATCAAATTATTTCCGCCGGTGTGGCAGGTCACTAGGGTGCCAGGAGGGAACGAACATCCCTCCTGCCTTCGTAACTTCGTCTTGCGATGCAAGTTTTGAGACATGAATAATCTGTAAACGACGGTGGCGCTGTTCTGCACGTGTATATTTATCTGTGAACGGTTTGTACTCTGCATACCGGAACTTCGTATGTGAACTGTGTCACTAAATGATAAATAAAGTATAGAACAAAATACTCTTGAACTTGAACTTATTTCTTAATTAATCAGCATCCATTTTACTGAGTCTCGTGTACTACCTTTGAGCTAGCCGTGGCAACTTAACGTCAGCGGCTGTAACTGCACGCCGAACATTGCTTTGTGAACTTCAATAAATCTGGGAGGAAAATTTTTTACATTTTATTTGTTATCTATAATGGTACCTTTATTTAAGAACATTTCTCATGCTTCAGCCAAGTGAGTGAAGCACACTGAGTTTCAGTAGACTCTTGTTTCTTACGGCTGCAACATTACACTATTGAAAGACTTTTTTTATTAACTGGTTTTATCCTTAATTCTAGTAGAGCATCACTGTCTGATAATATTTTTGAACACTGGTTTTCTCTAAAGCTAATCAGAAATTTAAGTAGAAATGCAAAAAGTATGCAATGCTTATAATTGGATTATATAGGTTTGTGCGAATGCTACTTTTTCTCATGGAACGAAAATTAAAAATAATTTAATAAGACCTCAGTCTGAATGAAAGTTTAACAAATTTCATAACTTTTACCAAGTTATTCATTATGACAAATTCTTTGCAAAATCAAACCAAAAAAATGTATGATAGCAGTATTTACCACAGAGGTTCTTTTTTACATGTAAATTCCCATTTTTTGTAGTTATTTTGGTTATAAAATAAGAAAAACAAACAAAATGATTTACAAACATTAATTTTGTTTACTGATGCACTAAATGAACATTTATTAAACATCTGGATATTAATTTAAATCAAGGATTTTTGTTTTGTTACAACTTTCTGCAACCAAATTTCTTACCAAAGGAAAATGAAAAGTGTTACTTTGGTTTTGACATACTGAATATTTGCACAGCCCTTCTATTATATTGAAGAAACTTCTTTTATACACTTAAGATTTACAATTCAGTGTGAAATATACTGTATACGAGATTTTATATAAGTAGTATAAAAAAGTTTAATATTTTACTGGAAACTGTTTTGTAAAATTAGATAAGTATTTTGTGTTTTATATGCATTTTAAATACTTTTTGCACATTATTTTGTATTTCAGTTACACTTTATTGAGTATTTCCCAGCCTTGTGCACATGAGAATGAATGGTTTGAAATGTTCAACAGTTTCTGAAATTACGCTATTATTTTCAAGTGTAAANACTTTATTGAGTATTTCCCAGCCTTGTGCACATGAGAATGAATGGTTTGAAATGTTCAACAGTTTCTGAAATTACGCCATTATTTTATACGCCATAAGTTTTAAAAAATATACTTATACAGTTGTTGGTAGTTTCATTGTGGTTTTTATCGACATGCCAGCTCAGCCTAAGAGATAGTTGAGGAGAAAAAGTCCCTTAGCTTCCACCATTTCAGTCAAAGCTTAGTGTAGGTCTGTTAATGCCTCATTTTATTGATCTTCCACTTCCTGCCAAGTGAATGCTACAAGTAACATATAATATCATTACAACTTATTGTAATTGCATGCAGTATAACTGCATTGTAAAATTTCAGTCTCATAAAATACTACTGTGAGGTGTTATTTAAAAATAACAAGGATTTACATTTTAATTTGTTATCTATAAATGCCAAGCAATCATATGTTCATAATATGCCATGTTTTGAGTTAAAGTTTGAAGCTATTCCCCACCTGTGGAATATAGGGTGGTTTATAGGGTCGTAGTTAATTCCTCCAGGCACAGACTAAAAGGTGCCTAGAAGGTTGAGGGTATTTCAATAAGGTAGTCTTTTGACGTTTCACTTAACTGGAAAATTATATTGTCTCGAGTTTAAACAAAAACAACATACAGAAACACTTCCGAGATGTGGTACTCTGTTTTGGCTAACTCGAGTTAACTGTGGGCGACTTCTTGATGGAGGGGAAGCTTCTCTGGGCGGTGACTTGATACTTAACTCTGCTGGTATGATGTCAGCTGTGGATAAGCTCCGGCGATGTGGGCGGCCTTGGAAAAGGCCCACATTTGGTGCCGTCTCCCCATGACTGCTGTTCTGGGCTCGTTCTGAAGTCCTCTCGCGATTCCTTGACGCAACTCTTCCCTCGGCGCGGTGATAATGAACTGTTTCCCTCTTCTTGTGTAAATTGGCTTATATACTCTCGAGCCTCCCTCCCTAAGTGTCTGCACGTGTCTCTCTTATTGGGGGAAGGGGGGAGGTGGTTGCCTTCAGTACAAAGCCAATCAGCCACGTGCCATGGTTCATGAAGGTTCGGGGGCGGGAGAAGTGGTGATCTGCCTCTTGAATTTACCATCTCAGCTTATTTTCCCGCGGTTTGGCTACAAGGGTGGTAGGGGTGAGGAGTATTCGGGGCCCCCACTTTCAATTAGTCAGCCGTTTTCTCAGGCGTGAAGCTAGAGGTGCTCTTGCTTGGCTCTGCAACTTCTCCCACTTTCCTACGTATTTACGTAGCGTTTTCCGGGTGCTCCGGCGATATGCCAGCTCTTACTTGGCACAACCTTGACACGTGTAACTGCGATCCGTTCTGGCTGTCCACGTGCCTCGTGACACGTGTCAACTGGTAGGCGCTCGCGAAGGGGGTCAGCGAGGCTTCTACTCCAACAGGCGTTATACAACAAGTTAACTGTGGTGTAGGATCAGGCCACTTCATAAGCATTGATGTACAACTAGCAGATATACATTACCTACAACTTGCAGATATAAATTATTCCCCTCTCTCAAACAAAAGCTGTTATTGTCCTACTGCTGTTTACAGACAACAAATAAAATGCCCACGTGTTCACTCCCAGTTGCCATAACCCCCACCCCTCCTCAAGGCCAGCATCTGTTCTCTGCCACACTTCTTTTCAGCTTTCCTGTTTAGGGGGTGAAGAGACACTCCCCAAAGTATACTGCATTTCATACAAGTACACTAAATTCTGGCAAACAATGTGATCAACTTAAACACTATGTAAACAATCAGTTTCTCTTTCTCTCTCTCTCTCTATCTATCTATCTATCTATCTATCTATCTTTATCTCCCTCTCCCCTACTCCCCCTCTTAATGCAGAGCAAAATGCACGTGGCCTAAGGAACAAAGTCTGTTTACCCAGATATGATAAACCTTGAAAAACTATGAATATGTAGTTAATAAACACGACTGCGGTTACAGAACACACATTTCAAGTGGAGTGTATGAAATTATAAAATGCTCTCGTTTGCAAAGTATTGTATCTGCTGATGGGTTGTTGAGAGATGTATGTTGTCATGTTGGCGATGTTGATTATGATTACAGAGGAAAATAGTACTTAGAACCAAAAGGTGTTATCCAAACCTTAAATATAGTTACAACATTTATGGTTTAAATTATGTTTTTAAAGTTATGTACATTTTTTTGGCTTTTGGTGAATTGGTTTAAAAACATTTTTAGCAATTACGGTCGAGCAAGCACACACTTAGGGCCTTATTCATAGTCAGATCTTCATCCAAGAATGATCCAGAGATGATCTTCCTCGGAGTTGGTCTGAATTTAGTCCGGACTAAGGGTGGACTAACTATATCATATTCATAAACCCCAACTAGAGTGGGACTAACTTTAGTCGAAGGATCATTGAAGTACACTGTTGCCAGGTTTACTGTGCATGCACATTGCAGACTCTCGTCTCAAATAAAACCTTTAATAGGAAAGGAAAATCACATTTGCAACAACACACGCATTAAAAGTAGCTTTAATCAATTCAAACACATATTGTTCCTTTACCTAATGACCAGATTTTTCATCTATTGCAAATTACTAAATATTTCATTTTTGATTTAATGGTTCATAATATTTTAATTTGTTAAGTTAGAATCATGTATGACTGTGTAGAGCAGTGGATAAGGTTCTTGCTTTGTAAATGTGAACTGCAGGTTTAAATCCCACTTGACATTCAAATTTTTTTATTATGATTATTTGTTTCGACTGCAAGTACATGTTAACAAAATTAATTACATCCTTTGATATTTTTTCCATAATTGCAAAAAAAAAATTTCAATTTTTATATATGTGACTTTCCATCCTATATTGTAATACTGCAGGATGGAGAACAAAAACTTAATATATTAATAATCTTATTATTCCATGTTGATTTGTGAATTTTTCATAGCACACCCCTATTCACTGGAAGTATGGGCTGGTTTCATTTTCTTATGCCAATACTGTCTTTAAAATTATGGTAAATTTGCATTTTAATGCTAACTACATAACAAAATTACATTATAAAATGGTTTAAATTTCCATACCCAGACAAGATACAAACTTGCACCATTGTGCACATTAACACACGATGTTACCAGTGAGCTACTGATACACTTCTCTCAATTCACTACTTTACACTATATATTCTAAAAATAGAATTTCTATTAAAAAAAATTTCAAAAGTATTAATATCACGTCTGGTAAGAAACTGTTTTCAGAGAAGGCATTTGATTGACACAGAAGTAGAAAAGCATTTCTGTAGCTTAACACCGATGTATTACGATAATATTTCCTTTGAAATATTATTCACAGAACATTTCATCCATTAATTCGGCATATTTTTGCTTACAGATTGACAGAATCAGCCTCAAACATATTTTTTGTGTTTCATAAACTTTATGTAGCTTTCACACTCATGTAATATTAGCAAAACTGGTCTTTATTTTATGTTCGCCATGTTTCTTTTTGACTTTAATACGTCGTTAGTCCTATCCTAAGTCCGGGCTTAAAGTTAGGCCGTATTAAAGCAATATGATATTCGGACTAGCTCTATGAATACGAAAAATTTTGGTCGGAGGATGATCTTTTCTTAGCCCTGACTAAAAACGACTATGAATAAGGCCCTTAACGTTCAACAAAACATTGCCAGCTCTGTGAACACCATTGTGCATGTGATCTTTTTCATCATGTTTATGCAAGTACCTTGCTCATGTTATTAGAATATTGTATCTGTAGTTATTTATTAATTTTTGTATTTACTTTCACTATGCATTGTTGGCTGTATGGGGTGCCTTTTTAGTGTTTTATCTTGCGTGAAATGGAGCCGCGGTATGGCTGAGCGATTAGCCTGCTTGCCTCCCACCAAGACGAACCTGGTTCAATCCCCGGCCGGGTCACACCCGGATTTTCGCATTTAGGAATCATGCAGAACGATGCTGCTGGTCGCCTGGTTTTCTCTGCGATCTCCCGTTTCCCCTGCCCTTTCATTCCAGCGCTGCTCCGTACTCACCTCAATCATCCTCATCGGCTCTCAAGACCTCGCTGTTAGGAGCCGTCCAAATCACTTCACTTCACTTCACCTCTTGCGTGAAATGTAATAATACTGACAAGGGTATGGCTTGGTCCGCCATTTTCTGTACCGTTATGAGGTGCCATCATTTATTTATTTGTTTCAGGAAACCGGTTAAGTGTCGTATTTACTTAATGATTCTGTAAATTATTTTGTATCAGTGGCAGACAAACGTGTCCAATGATTGCCATAAAACGTGTTCAGGAACTGCATATAGAAATTACAAACAGTAACTCAGTGTTTTTTGAAAATAATGTATTTCAAAATTATTATTAGAATGTTTGAAATTTACATGGCCTAAAAAACCACCATTTCAACTCTGTTTTGTAGTGTAAAAATAAAATGTTTATTAGTTTGGAAAATCCATCTTTGCCAAATATTTTTATGTGCGTACTGAATGTGTTTATTATTCAAATTGGTATGAACTACAACATATTTATCATGTTTTCTTATGTCTGTGAGGTTTAAACTTTCCAGGTTATAATTATTTTAATTCTACTTCCGTATGAGCAAAATTTTTACTGGTTCATTAAAACAACATATAATTTAAACTGATATAGTCTCGTAAACAAAACAATACAGTCTCATGAAAGACGTAATAGTAAATTCTTCCCTCCCGCCCTCTCCCAACTCTATCTACTCGCAATAAAATAAACAGAGTCCCAGCATTATAACTTGGCCATAACAAAAATAAAGTAAGTTGGAATGGTAACCTACATTGATCATAGAGTTTGTTTACGCACATTGTTTTTTTCATTGACAGAACAGCTGTGGTGGAAGGATACTTTCTGGCTGTGCTACTTTTCTAAAACTATCAAAATTTTCTGAACTTTTATGCAATGGAGTATACTATTGACTACCCACAGCAGAACCAGACACTGCTAGTCGATCCGTAACTCACACATAGTACAAGTTTATGTCATAGTTCTTTAGCTAAGCAAGACAATTGTACTAAAGCATTACAGTGTGTTGAATACATAAAAATTAATGGACTGTATCAACATAATAATCCAGGATTCAAGTATGAATCATTCATAGGAAAAGAGCACGTGCAATAACAACTACCGTCATGATGATCCACAAACAAATGAAGCTCTAGCTGGAAGTGCAAGACCACCAACTCTTGTGATGCCACATAGTTTTTTGCCAACTGTTGTGCATAAAGTCAATAGCGCAGAAGATTCAAAACTGAATTTGGTTACCAAATTATGAAAGTCACTCACACATAACATTATATATGTCCATAAATTTACACATTTAAGCACACAAAATATTACGTACAATGTCCACAAATTAACACATCCAAACACAGTGATAAGTATGAATTCTTTCTTGTTATTTTTTCATTTATAACTACTTATGCTTCCAGCATCTTTCCTTATAGTGAATAGCTTATAAAATTATGAAATGTGACACATGTTATGGGTTTTGAGTTGTCTTTTACCCAAACCACAGTTTTTAATATTATTTTCATTGGGTAACTTACAACATAGTTTTTTTTATGACATTGTAATCTACTTGGTTGCAGGGTCTCCACCCAGATAAATTAAGAGGTATTATAATTCTTTCAAAAAGGTATTAGATCTGGGAAAATAGTACTAGATTTTCTTAAGACATATATTTTAATCAAATAATAACAAACTAATGAAAAATAGAACCTTTGATAACATTATTTCAAATATGTTTTGTTATTTTTGCAAAGTTTAACATTTTCACAATAAAGTTAGTTCCAAATGCCCTATTAATGGAACTAATTATTTGCTGGAAAAATTTGGCAACCATTTTATTTTCCTTAACACCTAACAACACTTTTTACACTTTGTAAAATATTTTAGTAAGTGTTTTACATTCAAATAGTTCCCTACCAGTTTTAGGTTTTAGAGCTACTTACTTGGTTTTGATTTTCCCTTTTGCTGCCTTCACTAAAGCAAGAAGTTCTTTTGACACATGGAAATCAATAGCACTTGAACGCTTCAATTTTTCTTTGTTAAAAGAAGTCCGTTCATCATTGGTGTCGGAAGTCTGTTCGTCAATTTATTCTTTTTGCAAAAATTCTTCCTGTGGCAGCTGAAGCATGTCCTTCACAAACGTCTTTAGACACAAAAACATTTCTGCACCAATTGCATTTTTTATTTTAAAAACAGCATTCCAAAAGTTTAGGATATCTTGGTGTCCTTTGAGCGAGTTCACAGACTGAACTTGTCTACATTCACTATCAATTTCTTAAATAGGTTTTCTGGAATGACATTTGGGAAATGCATAATCAAAGTAATAATACTTGAAAAAAATTTAGACTTGCAGTTTTTAAGATCAAGAAGGGGTAAATTATTCAAAACTGGATCTTTAAAAGGTACTCTTTTTAGAACTTGCTGACAAAATTCAATGTAAAAAGATAAGCACTTGAGCTTAAACTGTTTGATTTATTTTACTCTCACACAAATGTTTTTATCTAGACTCAGTATCAAAGCCTGAACTCTTGCTCCAACATACATGTTATTATCTAAATCCAAAAACTAATGGTTATCACTAGGGTTGATATTTTTGATGGGTGTATTGTTGATATAAGTTGAATTCATATAGTATTTAAGTATCATTTTCATTGTATCCCCTATGTAAACAAGCAAGGTTTGAAGCCTGTAAGAAGTTCCCTGGTATTCTAGATTGAGTTTGGCTATTATCTGCAAAATAAAAACTAAAAATAAAAAAATACATCTTAATTAAAGGATTTTGAATAGCCTTCAAAATTGAGTCTTCCTGAATTATTTTGTATTCAACTGCAGTCAGACTAAAGTATGACACTAATGCAGTCCATTGTTCAACTTATCTTTGAACTACATTACAACCAACGTGCTTTGCTCAACTTTAGTAAATTTTTAGGCTTTAAATTCAAAACTTCTTGAATTTGATCAAATTCTACTAGCTGCTTTGGTTTCTTTTGAATGAAATTGTGTATATCAGAGCACAATTCTTCAATGCTATTCTGAAACTTTTTACATGCTTTAGACGCACACAAATTGAAGCTTTGACATATGCATCTAACCACATACAAATGTTTGTTTACCTGTTTAAGTCGGGCTTGTCTTCCTCTTTGTTCTCCCATCATGACACTGAAATCCAAGACATTTGTTAGGGTATTTTCAAACTTCCAACAAGTGTATGACACCCTGAAACAGGACTAAGCTAGTTGCATCTGTGACATCTTTATGTTTAAAAAAGAACCTTCAACCATTTTAGTGGTTTCATCGTAATACCGAACTACAACAGATAATGATTTAGTTTAGGATATGTCAGTAGACTCATCAACTATTAAAGAAAAATTACTTTTCTTGAGTTTTTCTGATATAGCATTAAGAGAATCAACAGCTAATGCATTCTTGGTCAAATATGCATTTTTTGTGTGACCACATTTAATATTTTTATCTACTTCACTGTCAGAAGCAAGTTTTCTTCACTAAGTCGGGAAAGGAGTCCATTATGCCCATGGGCAAATTGTGCTCCTCGGCTATGTAAGCACACAATCTTAATTTGGCTTCGGTTACTTTAGTATCTACAGACAGCTTAGATTCAGTTCAACATAAGACCAATGTCTAAAGCTTTCTTTTTACTTTTTACACTTTCAATGTGTGTGGATTTATTTACATGCTTAAGCATAAGGGTTTTTGCTGCCATTAAGATTAATTTCGCAGAAACGGCGATGTGCTGTGTAACCTGGACTTTTACTTGGGAGAATCCATGACCTAAGCATTGGGTCCTCACACCATTCCCATTTGAACATTTGTTTATAACATTTAGTACTAGTTCTTAGCTTTTTAGAGGTCACTGGACACACTTAGTTCTGTAGTATAATTGTCACTATCGTCAGAATCGTCACATTCTACACGTACTGACCTGTTGGTGTCACATCTGTCATAACCCTGGACCTGAGGCATAAAACATTTTCTTGGTTTGAAGTAGTAGGTTGTTGTAGTGGAGACAATTTGCTGTCTTCATTCTTGTCCTGAGACCTATCACCAGTGAACCAGAACTGAGAAAATTTTTGTTTATACTTTTCCATGTTGAAATAAAATCACACTGCAGTAAGTCATGGACTATTTGCAAGTGGCACAGGGAGAATCAAAGCAGAGGAAGATTCCTAAGATAATCGCTGAACATTCCAAATGTTGTTAAACACACGAACTTAGTGAACACGTCTCCAGCTGTGAAACTACGCACACGAACAATGAGTTGAAAGTGAACTTGAACAGCACTCACGGGCGCTAGCTTCAAATGTAATGAATTTTGGATAGAATCTTTTATGATTCGAATTGCCTTAACTAATCTAATTCAGCTTGATAAATACTGGTTTACAAAGTAGGCTTGTCTTGAACATTGGTAAACATGCAGCATCATGTAATTTAAATAATAACTTTAATAGAATGAATTGAGGTATAAACTGAGAACAAGCCATACACAAAAATTTGTAGCTAACCTAAAATGTTATTTACAATATGTTCACTGTAACCACTAATGCCATTGCTTGCTTGTAAACATTCAAACATCTCGGCACACAACGAAACACAAACTGTGATAACTACTGGAGGTTTGTTGATAATTAAAATGGAATTGTTTAGTATTTGCATGTTTGTTATTTTTATGACATGTAAGTCACAACTTTAACATACGTAACACTGCAAACACGGAGCAAAAGTTCAAAAACTGGTGGACATTGTTATGATGTGAGAGATAATCAAGATGTACATCGAGGCTATCAATATTTTGATGGCTGTATCGCTACACTTTTTTAGAGCAGCACTTTGAGGTCGATTATCATATTGACGTAACTATTTCTTTAAAAGCACATTGTTTTAATGACAGTTAATAATATATAATAAATATGATGGTGATCCTAATACTTCATGGAAAGAGAAATAAAGCCTTGTGGAGACATTTTGAAGAGATAAATGGTAACGTAGCTAAATGCAACTACTGCAAAAAGAATTACAATACCCCAGCAGGTGTCAAATAATAAATTTTTTTTTAACGTTAAACCGATGTTTTGGTTTGCTTGAAAAATGAAACAATTATTTGCCACCAGGTAACATTTCTGTTTCAAAATAATGAGTAACTTACTGGGAATACATTGTTAAAATAGAAATGCCTTAATTCAAATTTCTAAAGCTCCTAGCAACTTTGATAATATTGTATTATTAATGGTCACTGGTGGATTATATAACTATGTTGTAATCCCCTTTGGATGCAACACCACCTTCAAATTTGCTCCAGAATAGAAAAAAATGGGGGGAGGGAATGGAGATATAAAGTCATTTTGTAAAATAAACTTATAGTAAAAAGTCAGAAAGTTATTAAATGTTTGATTTCAAGGAAAATAAATGAATTTTTATCATTTTAGCATGAAACCAAAGATATAGATGAAAAATATTTAGCCTAAAGTGACTGGGTGAGGGTCCTTTTGTTTAGTTGATATATGTTTTTGGTATATTAATGAAATTAATCTTATGAAAAGGCAAGTCATTTGATTTAGAGACAGTACATTCCTTTTAATACAAATTTTAATTTCATATTTTTTCTTTTGAAGGCGGTACCACTGCCTTAACACTTCACATCCAAAGATTCTACAAAGCAGAATACAGTACATACTTGGTGGAAAAAGCTACTGTAATCCAAGACATTGATGCAGCAGCAAGTGCTCAAAAATAAAGCTTACAAACTCTCTTTTCAGTGATTAAAAAAAACATTGCTGCCCCTACAAGCAGAGAGGCGAAATGCATAACTGATCTGACAGCAAGAATGTTCGCTACTTCACCCAGTCTTCAACAAAGTAATTACTGGATTGTACGACACTGAAAAGAAAAAATTCAAATGTGTGTGGCAGAAGATATGAAAGAGATCAAACCAGTCTTACTACAGATTGTTGGGTGTCAAAAGCAAATCATAGCTACACATCCTTGATCTGTCAATATGCAAATAATTTTGAGGACAAATTGTACACACTTAGAAATATGATGACAGAGGGAAAACACACGGCAGTGAACATAAGGCACTTACTTTCTGCAATGATAGCCGAGTGGGAAATTTCAGGTCCTGAGCAGTGAAGCAGCAAGGTGAAGATGTACATGATTACAGACATTGCCAGAAACCTTCAAGCTGCAATAGAAAATACGCACTGGATCCCGAGGCAATGTTTCGCCCATGCATTGCAGTTAGTTGTTAAAGATGCAAAAAAAAAACCAGACTGACAATGTATATGAAGTCATTACTTAAGGTAGAACCATTGTGTGCCATTAAACCAGAAGTTCAGCTGCTTCAGCTCGTTTGAGACAAGTGTGTCAAGACAAGGATTTGCCAGATCTGAAACTTATTGAGCTTGTAGACACACTGTGGTGTTCAGAAGTAGCAATGCTTCAAAGACTTGTGAATTTAAAAGAGACAGTAGAATCTGAACTTGCCATGTCAAATGCAGATGTTCAGTGCTGCACAAACAGCTAATGGAAACTGATAGAGGTTGTTACTATTTTAAAGCTCTTCGCTGAGGCAACGGAAGATTTGTGTACATTGTAGCCAATTACTTAAATATTTTAATACCTGTGGGTACCGCAATGATTATTGTAGCTGAGGTGAAATAGTGTTGGGTATCAACATCTATTCCTACTGTAAATATATGGTTTGTGTAGTGAAACACCCTACATCATCACTGATAATTGCAATTCTTCATTGTTGGGAAGCTACTCTTGTTGGCTACATAACAAAAAAAGCCTTTTGACTCAGGTATTCAATTTGCAAGGAACTTGCACAATTCTTTGAAGTCTATGTACAAACGAAATCCAGTAAATGTTTTCAGCCCTCTAGTTGACCCCAGGTTCAAGGATATTTTCTTTGAAGAAGACACAGTAAGAGACCATGCTCTTCGACTTTTGAAACAGTGTGTGAAGCATATGTATCATCACAATCAACAGTGTGTGACCAGCAAAGTTCACCCAACCCCTGTCCATCTTCTTCCTTGTGGACTGCTTTGGATAACTTGGTAGAGAATCATGTCCCTAAGAGAACTCTTGGTACTGTAATGACAGAAATTGAAAATTACCTTTCAGCTCCACATATTCCCACAACCTCCTCCTGTCCATACAAGTGATGGGAGAAAAACTTGCTCTGTATCCAACAATAGCTTCAGTGGCTATACGATACTTACCTATCCCAGCTACATACGTAACCAGCGAAAGGGTTTTTTTTAGTGGCTGGAAATATTGTGACCAGTAGAAAGAGCTGCTTTGGCCAGATCATGTAGAACAACTAACCTTTCTACAAGACTATTTGAAAAAAAAAAAAAACATTTTTAAGGCTCCTGGAACCTTGAATTATTTTGTATTCATGTGACTTGTGTGTGGACAGCAAACAGTGTGTTTTAAACAGCATTGATTCATTCTTTGTATGAAAGTTGTCTTTTGCTATCAAGTTTTACTGATTTTTTTTTTATTTGTAATAATTAAAACGTTAACTTTTGAAACTCTCTGGAGAAAAACATAATATTTGCAAAAAAATATTGAATCTTTTTATTTCACATATGTTCACATATGAAATTTGTATTCATTTATTGTTAAGTATAGTACATAAAAATGGTGTAGGCATAAATATACAGTATACGTGAAATTAAGTTGCTGCAGTTAATGTCTAGTAAATTTACTATGTAAGAAATTTTAATATCATTCGAGATTTGATTTGTTCTGAAAAAGCATGATTCGTAGAACACTACCAATATCATGTAATATCAAAGTTTTCTTTCATTTTCTTGAGTCACTTCTGAAAAAAAAAATTTCTTATATGGTGTTTTATGGTGACTTTAATCGTTAACTTTGAAGATGATAATACCAATAATGCATACGTAAAAAACCTGGCAGACAGATTGACACGTTTCATACAGGCTGTTCATGGTAAAGTGAGAACTTTTGAGGCTCTAGTTACCTTTCCTTTCAGTCATTTTTTATCATTTAACCATCTTTTTAAATAAATATTGCCATAAAAGTAATAATCACAGAGTTTATATTCCACTGCACTCTGAAGTTATCATCTAAGGCCAGACTAAAAAATATTTTTTTACTATTATTCCAAATGAGAGGGCTTTCAAAAGTGCTCACTTTACCGTGAATATCCTATAACAAAGTATATCATATCACCATGCCAATTTACCTTCATTGCGGCAGGTTTACTGACCAAGCTATACATAGATTTCACACACAAAATACTAATTGCTCATGATATCAAACAATTAGTAACAGGTATATTTGCTAATCTTTCTAAGGCCCTCGATTGCATTCTACAGTAGTTTGATCACAGTAGAATATAAGGTATAGCTAACAAGTTTTTTAGATTGTTTCTTGAAAATAAGAAACAAGTTATCGCTATTATATACTGTGAAAATAACTTGGTTAGAAATCACCTATTGAATTCTACAACTATAAAAGTAGGAGTTCTGTAAGGATCAAAATAAATGTATGGTAGTTGTGATGATTTCCCTTTTGCAAACTCAGGATCTTAGGTTATGTTTGCAGATGACACTGAAACTAACAGGCATGAACTTGATAAAATTACTAAGCAGGCTGTTATAGATATTTCAGATTGATTTTTAACAAATAAATTAATCCTTATCTGCTATCATGTCGTTTAATTTAAGAGGTGAAGAATTATGCACATCAGACAATAAGTAAAAATTGGAAATAATACCTCTAAAAAAAGTCAATAGTATTAAGTTCTTAGAACAGACTATTGACAGTAGATTTATACAGAATGATCATGTGAAAATGACCTGTAATAATCTAAGTTCCATGTGCTTTGCTTGTATATAGCTTAAATAAGATCTACCCCCTTAATACAGTGCTTTACTATTGTTTTTCCAATATTCAGTCAACAAAAAGTTGTGGTATTATATTGGGGTAGATGTACATCATGGGAAAAAGTTTGTGTACTGCAAAAGAAAATATAATTAAGATTAATAAATGGCAAGGATCATAGAAGTCACTGCAGGCCACTATTTATAAATAACAAAATAATGACTTTTCCTAATTTTTGTATGTACTGTGCTATACCGTTTTTTATGGAAATATACCTAAAGTTAATAATAATGATATTCATAGTCACAATACCAGAATGTGTGACAAATTGCATGTACTATGTCGTTGCAGGACCAAGAAAATCACATTAAATCCATATTATTCAGGAATTAAATTAATAAATAACCTGCCAAATTCTCTAGAGATATACTGGATTACAAAAAAATGATACTGTGATTAAGAAAGAATTTTTTATGTATGTTTTTATCAGTACCTTTTATTCTCTGGAAGAATTTTTTGATAAGTAATACAGAACTGAGTTCTGATACATGTATGTCACGATAAAGTAAGCATTCTTCAAATCGTGTGAAAAAAATCACTGCCCGCAACTGCGTACATTTTAACATAAGCAAGACCGCAATACTCACAGTTATAGGCTGTTCAAGGTAAACTGAGCACTTTTGAAAGCCCTGCTTAAAATTTTTGTGTATGCACGCTGTGTATTCTTTCACCATATGTTACATTAACATTGTCATGAACCTGATCACTTTATTCATATGTCGATCAAGTAAAACTGCGAAATTATTAGAAAAGAAAATACTGTACAAATCTATTAATTGTTACATTTAGATGCATAAAAAAACAATGCCAATGAAATAATTTCAGTTTTCACAAATGCTTACCTAACACTTTTAATTCAGTGTTAAGATATGGAACTACTTCCCCTCCGTCATTACCAACCTTACTGGGTCCATGACACTCAGTGTGCCCATTAAAATATATGCAGGTAGGAGCAGTGATAGTTTTCAAAGATTGATTTCAAAAGTGCTCACTTTATCGTGAACAGCCTTTAGTTGGCAGCGAACTAGAAGTAACTCCATGTTTTAATGTCTTACTAGTCGTAAAGTTATAAATTTTTGTCACCTACAAGTCAGTTTCTTTTTGCTGTATGCAAATAAGAAGAAAATGTGGAATGATTCTAACACATGTATGTTTCTAACTATTTTACATCATCACCTGGTAGATGCAATGTTCAAGTTAGCTGGTTCATTGTTTTTTGTTCTGAGTGAAGTGGCATTGTTTGTTATTGATTTCTGCTGTATTTCCATGCAATTTATTGTCCCAGAAATTCTTGAAATTTTACATAATATGCTGACCTGGAAAAAGTGCTGCTTCATGCAATTGAAATCGGTATAAATTTTAAACCTCAAATAAACTTGAAGAAACTTCGGTTGAGTGTGTTTTGTTACACAGGATTATTATAAATTATTCATTGAGTTTTAGAAATATATAATTGACATAGTACTTAACGGAAAATAATCAGTGATACATCAATACAGCAAACTATCCAAATTTTAGTCCACGTGTTTCTAAGATTTACTACAAATGTTCAATGTGTACTCACCTCATCACACGGCACACGTCTAATCGTTAGTCGAGTTTGGCCACACACGTTGCAGCATGTCCCTGTCGACGGCCATCACAGCTGGAGTAATGCGGTTTCAGAGCTCATGCAATGTTGTTGGAAATGGTGGCACATAAACAGTGTTTTTCATGTACCCCCCAAAGGAAGAAATTGCATTACGAAAGGTCGGGAGACTGGGGCAGACATCTGAACAGTGTCAAATCATCCCGACCATAGCATCCAATCCAGCGGTGTGGGAGTTCATTGTTGAGGTAGCGACGCACGTCTGTGTGCCAATGAGGTGGAGCTCAATCCTGCTGGAACACGAAGTTGCCGGAATCCTCTCATTTGTGGAAACAACTACTCCAACATGCCTAGATAGGACACACCTGTCACAGTGTTTTCAAGGAAAAAAAGGGCTTGTACACCTTTATCTGTGAAATTGCGCAGAAGACATTCAGTTTTGGCGAAACCCGTACATGTTGCACAGAATCACCGGAATTTTTTATTCCCCATATCCGGACATTGTGACTTTTTACCTTTCCACACGTCACTTTGTCACTGAACAGCCAGATGTGGGGCAAATTCATCTTCCTGCATAGTTTCCTGCATGTGCTCACAAAATTCTAATTGGTTGGCGACATCTTCTGGATGCTAATGTTGCAACAGCTGTAAATGGTACTGTTTAGGTTGTAACCATCGTCTCAAAATCTTCCAAACAATTGGCTGAGAAGTTCCAAGCTTGCAACTTGCTTGGATAGTTTATTTTCATGGGGTTACGCACGTAACTTCCCCTCACTCTCTCCACTGTTTCTCTAGAAACACCTGGCTGCCGTCTGCTCTTGCCTTTACACAAGCATCCTGTGCCCTGGAACTGACGGTACTACCGCAGAATGCTCTGGTGACCTGGTGGTTCTGTGTGGTAATGCCCTCAGAACACATGCTGCATGGGAACAACTGATAAACATTTAGCATATTCCAAAACACAAAACACTTTTTGTTGCTGTCGCCATTTTGTGAACGAAGCTTTTGCTGCCACCTGGTGTAATAAAAGAAAATTTAGACTCGCAAAAAAAAAATTTCAGAGTTTTTCTTTTGTTTGTGGGTTGACACTAACATTTAAGATGAACAGTTTATGAATTACTGAGTTTTAAAACCAGATGAATAATTTATAATAACCCTGTATTTGTGATGTGTGTTGCAATTATGAAAACTTAAATTAATGTGTGCATGTTATTTGATATTTAGGCGATTCCCTACATACGATCATAGAGTTAATATCGTGGCCTGATGTATTTAGTTTTGAAACAATAACGGCATGAAAATATTTCATACTAAACATGAAACATTCCTTTAATGTTAAGGAATTCATTAAAACGATATTATAACGTCTGTCCAAGAGGTTTAATTTGTATGAACTGATATATAAAACATTAAGTACTTATTTCCATGACTATCCTTAAAGGTAAGTAATTTGGGGAAAAATTAGATTCTGCATTAAATGTGTGGATGCAATTTCATGAAATGCATGGTCATCGGCTAGGTATTGTGGTGAAGTTACGTTCATATCAGTATACACATTTAAATTTCATAAGCAAAGTAGTAGGCATTAGCGAATGTTTGTGTTATGTGCTTTAAAAATAGCATGGCTGTATGAATTTTTTTTAAATTTGCAGAGAGTGTCAAATATTACTGTGGAAATATGCTGTAAAAATGATGATCAATTCTGTCCAGCCATTGAGGTTCATGACAGTTGTTTTTGTTTCGGTAGTCGTAATGTAATAGCAACACCCGCCATTTTCTTGTGCGTAGTCTTGTATTAAAATATGGAGTTGTGGGGTATTTGTGCAAAATAATGCTACTCGTAAATGTTTTTAAATGTAATTCTTATGTCATCTAACGATTGATTGAAGCATGTTGTCTTCTGCATGGAAGAGTAAATACACTGTATTATTTAAAAGTGTGCCTTTCGTTAATGGGCAAGCATTTCAGCTGTAACACTTGTAAAGGAAAACATTGTAATTATCTTGGTGTTGTTGTTATAATGGGAAAAAGAATGTTTAAATCATCTGCTATGCTGTTGATGACTTAAATCAAATGTATTTTTCTCTTGTCCTCAGAAGTGTTGTTGATCACAGTTAAAGGCATTAATTTACGTCCAAACAGAAAAAGAATCGTAACCATCTATCAATATTCACAAACCCATATTATTTGCTGAAAATAACGTATACATGTTTATGGTGATAATTACAATATTTATACTTTTTGTTTTGTTGTTTATTTGAGTATGCAGTGGGCATATAAGCCAGCTGATACACAAACCTCAGCTAAGGTCATATGGCAGTGTTCATTTTGATAGGTACATGGAAAGATATGCAACTAATGGGCTGAAAGTAGAAATTTAGCAGGGCTTTCAAAAGTGCCCACTTTACTGTAAACAGCTTTTACTAAACATTTGCATGGTACAGTGGCAATCAAGCAAAGATTGACAGAAAATTAACAATCTCTTATATGAGCATTATCCATACTTCATTATCCATGTCTTTGTTTGCATACATGTCCAATGCAAGTTTTGTATAAGGTTTATTCAACTAAGATGTTCACCTCAAATATCTTCCAAAACACTAGAGGTATCTAATTTTTTATTTCAAGTTTGTAAAGGGTACTACGGGGCTCATAAGACGCTATCTGTGTCTGTTCCAAGATGTAATTAAGTACCAAAATATAAATATCAACTTTGGTTTTTTAATGGTAATATGCCAATTTCTCCCAATAGCATAACATTTTATTAATCGGCGAGTTCAGTGATGTGATTATTTTGAAAATCCAACAAGCACTTTTTGAGATATAAGGGGTTTTTCATAGGTGTATGCATTTGACTGTAGCTGTGGCGGGGTAGATTGTGTCATCCGTTGTGAGATTTCCAGCAAAGTTCCCACACGTACCTCGCTGCACACATTGAGCAGAAAAAACGTAGGTATAAACTTGCTTCGTACATTGCAAAAGATGATATACTGCACGGTTTTGATGCTTTTGTTGCATTGGTGTGGACTGTGAAACACACACAGTTGCTCAGTGAGTTAATTGTAATCAAGTTATGAAAATCAAATTAAACATAAGTTTTATTTGTTTGTAACATCAACACCACCACCAACAAACAACCTATCGCATGCGCAGTGTGTAGTATGGGACTTGAAAATGTGTTTTTGCCATTACGTAGTTCTATTCCTCTACACAGTGGCTAGTAGGTAGCTGTTGAGCAACAATACTCCTAATAACATTGATAATCACAACTATTAAAAGTAACTGGTTAGTCTTGTTTCGCGTATCCACATTCAATTACTAGCGCTTCCATGTTGGGCCTAATTCATCATGTGCTCGAAAAGACCACCATCAACCACAATGCACTAATCCAGCCATTTGGCGAGTGACGACAACACGGAGGTAACCGTTGCCCTTGATGGCGTAGTACATGCTTCAACGATGCACTGCTTTAGGTCTTCTAGAGTTGTTGGGGCTTGCTGGTAAACTTTCTCCTTTACTGTAGCCCAAAGATAAAGGTCTAAATGAGTCAAGTCAGGTGAATGTGCTTACCACATTCACCACCTATGCACCCAGTCCATGTGTCTGGAAACAGGTTGTTGAGTGCATTTATAGCAACAAGTGAGAGTTATATGCAGCAGAACACCATTCATGCTGGTACCACATACACTGGTGTTTTTTCCAGATGAACATCTTCAAGGAAAGCAGGTAAAACTTCTGAAATAAATTCAGCATATTTGTTTCCATTTACTGTACCCTCAATGAAGTAGGGACCAATTACAAACTCATTGATCAACCCACATCACACATAACTATCTGTGGTATTCTACTTTGTTGGTGAAAAGTACTCGCTGGAGAAATTGTCTATTGTCCCACATTTTCAAACGAATAGCGCTCATCTAGTTATTGATGAAGTGATACATGGTATGGATAAAATCTGTACCGTTGTAGAATGCAGATTACACTTGCCTGGGTTATTCCCAAGGTCTCAACCGTGTCATTTGTGATGGACATTGTCGTAACCGATGCCTCTATGCGTGTAACGCTACCGCTACTATTGCATTTAGATTACATTCACCGTAAATCAGAAGCATATCAAATTTTTCCTCGTTGGTGTGTGACATTTCCTTAAGCTTCTCCAGAACTTGCAAATACAGTACTATGTTCACATCCATTCGATACCTGTGTTTCTGTATCACTATCACATGCGTCACCTGTGTAGGAACACTCCGCTGGACATCCAAGCAGATGATGCAACCTACCCTGTTACAGCTACAGTCAAATGCATACACCTATGAATATACCCTTTTATCTCAAAAAGTGCTTGTTAGATTTTCAAAATAATCACGTCACTGAACTCGCCGCTATGCTATTGAGAAAAATGGGTATACACCTAATTAGAAAATCAAAGTTGATATCAATATCTCAGTACTTAATTACATCTCGAAACAGACATAGATGGTGTCTTATGAACCCTGTAGTGCCATTTACAGATTCAAAATAAAAATTTAGATACCTTCAGTGGTTTGGAAGATATTTGGGGTGAACATCTTAGCAGAATAATTACTGTATAGCATACTGATAGTTTTATCATTAGAAAAACACTTACATTCACTTAGTTTCACAGCAATGTTTTTTTGCATACATTATATGTATTTATATTTTTATAAAGTATATTTATATCATGATAAATCCTATCCTTAGTACCAGGAATTTATACTGGATGCTAATTTAATAAAAAATTCTCTTAATATAACTTAATGTTATATTATTCCTAAGTGTACTTTTAAACGGTTATTTTGAATATCATGGCAGATGAGAAATAAATATACATGTACGCTATGACTATAGTATAAATATTCACCTGAAGGTGTATGTTTTTCGTGGTGCACAGCATTTTAAAAAAAGGGGATGAAATTTGAAAATTACCATTGGTGTTAATTATTACAATGGTTGCAATGCCATCTAGTAACACAAGGTAGACTAAAAGGACATTTTGAAATATTCATGTTTAATGTATTGCAAGTTTTACCCCCTTGATATATACTGTTGCTAGTTAATTCATTTTTCCTGTTATAGAGAAATGGAGATGACTTTTTGAATTGATTTATGTTTTAAGATGACATGATAATGGCTGTTGTTGTAGTGATGGAGAATGTTAAATATAAAGAAGTTATTGTGATATATTATTCTCTGAAAGCTTGGGTGGTAAGTATAGTTCAGATTTGGGATATGATTTTATAACAAATGTTTGTGGTGTGTTAATATTTTGGTGTAATTTTTCATGTAGCCATATGCATAAAATGTTAAATATGTTGATCATATTTATTGACATGACAAAAAATTGTGTAGCATGTGTTTTTTACTTAACCAATGTTAACTTCATTTTTTAATCTCTTTTGAGTTTCAAACTTCCTAGGTAATATGTTTTATGTTTATTGCTAACCATATAGCGTGTGGCAGCATCCACAGTGTTTTTATATGCAATATGATAGGCACGTCTAGTCAAATTGCCTAATTATGTTCTGGCAAGATATAGGTTGTCATGATAAAGTGAGCACTCTTGAAATCATCTTATGAAAAAAAATCACTGCCTGTAAGTGTGTACATTTTAACGTAAGCAATAATTGTGATACAGTTAAGTTGGCAGGGAACTACGAGAAGTAGGTCCCTGTTTTAACGTCTTACTAGTTATAAAGTTTAAAATTGTTGTCACCTGTAATTCAGTTTCCTTTTGCTTTATGCAAAAAAGAATAAAATTTGTGATTTTAGCACATTTACGTATGTTTCTAACTCTTTCCCATCACCTGGCAGACCCAACGTTTGGAAACAATAACAGCATGAAAATGTTTGATACTGCACGAGAAACATTCCTTGAGTGTTAACAATACATTAAAACAGTATTATAATGTCTGTCCGAATGGTTTAATTTGTATGAACCGATATATCAAACAGTAAGTACTAATTTCCACAACTATTCGTAGTAATTTGGGTAAAAATTATATTCTGCATTAAATGTGTGGATGCAGTTTCATGAAATGCATTTTCATCGGTTAGGTATTATGTTTTTAATATTGTGGTGAAGTTGCATTCATATGTGTGTACACATTTAAATTTTGTAAGCGAAAAGTGGTTTTTTTCGTAAGCAAAGCTGTAGCAATTAGTAAACGTTAAGTGTTATGGGCTTTAACAGCTGTGTGGCTGGGCGGATTTTCACGAAACTTGCTTTGAGTGACAAATATTATTGTGGAAGTATGCTGTAAAAGTTTGGATCAGTTCTATTCAGCCAATGAGTTTCACGACTATTGTTTTCATTACGGCAGTGTGATGACGCCCGCCATTTGCTAGTGCGTAGTCTTGTAATAAAATATTGATTTGTGAGGTATTTAAGCAATATAATTCTACTCATAAATGTTGTTCAACATAATTCTTAGGTAATTTAATGATTGTTTAAGGTACGCTGTCTTCCGTATGAAGGAGTAAAAACACTGCTTTATCTAATATTGTGCCTTTCTTTAATGGGCAAACGTTTCAGATGTACTGCTTTTTAAAGGTGAACGTTCTAAATGTCTTTGCATTGTTTTTATAACTGGAAAAAGAATGTTTAAATTTTCTGCTATTCTGTTGATGACCTAAATAAAACATATTTTCTTATGTCCTCGGAAGTGTTGACCACATAGGCATTAATTTACATCTAAACAGAAAAAGATTTGTGAACATCAATCAATAATTCACAAACAAATATTATTTGTTTTGAAATTAATGTGTTTATAGTGCTAATTACAATATTTATTACTTTGTGTTGTTTATTTAATGAGTATGCAGTGGGAATATGAGCTAGCTGATATAAACACCAGCTGAAAGTTATATGGCAGTGTTTATTTTGATATGTAAGTGGAAGGATACACAGCAAATGGGCTAAAAGTGGAATTTTATCAGGGTTTTCTAAAGTGCTCACTTTACCTTGAACAGCCTTTAACTGCAGTTGTTATTTGCAGTGGTGAACCACCTAGCTTCAGTTTAGTGACTGGTATTTATCATTTGTCATTCTCTGGGAAAAGGAGATTCATCCGGTCTCCCTTCTGCTTGTTAAAATCCATGAGGTACAACCACCTTATATTTTATTCTGCCTGATATTCTCCTACCCAGACTCCTGTTATTGATGTTGTGGCACCACTGGTCCTGTCTAGGGTGGCAGTGCACTAGGTATAAAAACAGCCTTATCAAAAGTAAAAAACGAAATTAAAACATAAGAACAGGTATTCCAACAGTTGCTACCTGGTGGCATGAGCCATTTTGTTTCAACTCCCTCCTGTCTTCCTGGATTATGATATTACGTTAATTCTCCCACCATTTCTTAGTTTCTGTTTAGATAATCAAGTAGGTCAGAGTAGGTATCCAAGATAATGTTGATCTGTTGCAAGTTTTTTTAACAATTTAAGTTCTTTGTCAGCAACAATTTAATCATCACTGTATTTTAAGGTTTTTTTTGGTCACTCAGATATTTAATTTTATTTTACACAGATATCTGCTGCACATACAGCATGTGTGTTGTATTCTATTTTACTTAATTGGGTTCTAGACATAAAGCATATTTGTGTGAATTTACTAATTTTACAGTTTCTAGTTTGTTTAGATATAAATTGATTTTTGTGCACTTCTCTGTGCAATGAATGTTATAAATAAGTTGAGTTTAAAACTGCAATAAAATATTAATCGAAAAAAAAATGTATTTCGTTTTCAGCACAGTTGGATGTATGAACCAGGTGCTTTATGGAAAAGAGTTTTTGATTGAGCGGTTTGGTGACCTGAATCTTAGACTGTATCCTGATGATTTTTTGTTTTCAAAACCAAGTGGTGTAGACATAGTGTGCAGAATCTTGAGAGAGTTACTTGACCTTCAAGAGAGTGACCCAAAGGTTACTGTTTTGGAAGTAGGAACTGGCACGGGAATCGTCGGGATGCATTTATCAAAGGTAATTTTGTTTATACATTAGCAGTTACTTACAAAACTTAATATATCATATGTAAGTGGCTTAAATGTCAGGCAAGTTTTCATTATATCTCGTGCTAGTTAAGATTGAACATACCATTTTCTGGAAGTAGTTACACAACTCGAAATGGCGGTTTTTAACACAAAAACATTTCAGGCACGTAGTTAAATAACATAATTGAGGCATTCTGTTAGTTTGATGTATATTGGTCCACATATTTTCAGAACTCTCCACAGATGTTCTTGTTTGCTGAAGAAATTTTCTGTTTAGAGATAAAGTTCAAAAACTACAGAGTTGTGTATATACAGTTTTTTTTCTGAGCGAGTGTATATAATTGTCATTGTGATGTTGCGATCATTCTGTAAAAATTAACTGGTTAAACAGCTTGATAGAATAAGAAAATTACTGTTTTTTATGTATAGCTCGGCATCTTATGACTTGCCTAATTTAGTTTCATTGATAAATTTTAAAGCTTAGTACAGTCAGCCACTTGCCATTTGAGGGCAAGAAAATGTGTGCATTTCATCAAAAATAGGCAGACTTTATTCTCCCCTATGTTAAAAAATGCTTGTAGTTTTCAAGAAAGTAATCGCCTTTACTTAGTTTTCTGGGATTAGTTTTAGTAAAAGTTGTTTTTCCATTATATTACAGACCATCTTTGTAAGTAGATCTCAAACAAAGCTTGGTTCTATGCTAATGCCCTGAAATCCATCATATCCATCATATATGTAGTCAACTCTCGATTTCCTATTGCAGTTTAATCAGGCCGTATTTCCTTTCATAAACAGTTTATACTTATAGACCTAAACACAAAAATTGTGCTAACATTTGTTTTTGTTTATCAACTGCAGTATATAAACGTGCCTTTGTGAACTGCGCTTGTGTTCAGCGGTTATGTTATGCGACACACTTTGAGGGGAAAGAGGTGGAGGAGGATTTGAGAGTTGTGTTAGAAGAAAAAAGTTTCAGGGATGATTGCCACCAGTTAATGTGTTCAGTGCAAGCCCATTAAGTTTGAAAGTGCAAAAACTGTTTGTGTGTAATTTAAAAATATTTGCTTTTTAAAGAACAGCGTGTAAATGTAATACCAAGTGCAATTTGTACCTACCGGTCAGTGGTTGGTAACTATCACTTGCTGCCAACCATCTCCAATATTGGTTTAGAGGGGGAGTTCTAAAAATATTTCTAAAAACAGCTAGGTTTGGTTGCATCTGTTGCACTTTCGCTACTTACCTCCCCCCTTTAGCTGGACATAGATCAGTGTTTTCTCCTCCCCTCTATCTTTTATGATTGGAACTTCACCCCAAACATGACAGTGGAGGGAAGGGAAAAGGCAGTAGGTGGTACCTGGTACCGTAATTTAGGGAGGGTAACAAGGAATTCTAGACAGAAAAACTAAGAACATCGTTGTCATGACGTGTTTGTGGGTGATATATGTGTATATGATTATATACACACATTTTTCAGCTCATAGACTCCACTGCATGCTGAAAAAACATTTCGGTGCTGCCATTGTTCTATAATTTGTGCATTTATTGCAAAAAAAATCTGTTGTGAATACTTTATGGCCTTCATGAAAAGTACACCGTAATGTGTGACATTATTCTTCCCATCCTTTGCCATTCCCACACCAGCTTGTATCTAGTAGCATTTGACTGGGCAGGAAGAGAGAGAGAGCAAGAAAAGTGATAAAAAGGACAGGATGCAAGGAATGTTCAGCGGTGTGTAAATGCTGTTTATTGCTTACACACACACATACACACAGAGAGAGAGAGAGAGAGAGAGAGAGAGAGAGAGAGAGAGAGAGTGTGTGTGTGTGTGTAGATGGAGTAAATCATTTTCGTTTACATCATTTTAAAAAATATTTACTGGATAATTTTTATGTTGTGACCATCATACAAAGGCAAACATTATAATGAAAAAATTAAGATATTCAGGCCGGAAAATACATGTGCAACCCTTATGCAAAGGCAACTATTGTGCAGATAAATACAGTATGTTATTAATTGTAAGAATTTTAATATCCTGAAAATTGCTGGTAAATTAAGATTTAGAGACTCAATAAAAACACTAACTATTATTAATTTACTCCATCTTGCTATCTTGTAGCATGGTTCTTCTCGTCAAAAGACACAAATCATTTTTTTTTTTAAAGTGATATTTTGAAAGGTAGCCGAGGCATGCCTAAAATCATTCAATGTGTAAAACCCCTTCCTTCTGTTCAGCCGGTCCGCATTAGGCAATGCCATTAAGTAGTGTCCATTAAAGCAACTTATTTTTACATGGAAATGCTGTTCTGAATCAGCTAGAGATTGCTACATTTTAATCACAACATGTTGCCCGATAAGTTTTGGCATTATATCTAAACATACTGCTGGAGACCTGGAGTATAATTTTGAATAGATCTCTACCTGTTATAATGTTATGAAAAAGTCCATTCACTATTACTTTAGACTTTTTGAAACAAACCGTGGAAAAATTGCCTTAGAGTGACATGTCCACCGGTTTTTTTAAGTAACTTGTACACCACAAATATATAACACTGTGATTATCTTTAAGGTATTATATTTTCAATAAAATAAAACTTTAATTTAGTATCTTCTATAACTTGTAATATTTATTTCGTATTCACTACAAAATAAAAACAGTGAGAGCAGCGATGTGTTGGCAACGACTAGTAAGAAATAGTTCACAGTTAAAATATTGTTTTAACCTAGTTTTTTGGTATGCTATTTCTAAATTAAACATTACATATTTAAATATTTAAATTTTTAGGTAGCACTGATGTAAACGTATTTTATTGTTACTGTTAAAAAAAATCAGCGCAAAATATGATATGTAGACCCTAGTGACTTGAATAGGTGGAGCGGAGTTTGTGTGTATGTCTCTCTCTCTCTATATCTCCCCCTCCCTCTCTCACGCCACTCTCCACACACACACACTCTCTATCTCTCTTTCTCTCTCAGAAATTTCTGGTGTTGGCACAGTAACACAGGCGCAGCTTACTGTGTAGATGTGTGTTAACTCCATTGTGCCATGGCGCAGCGACTGTGTCCTACAACAAGCATGCCGTATGGAGCTTGCGCGGAGTGTACCAGCGCAGTGCAGCTGAAACAGCAGCACAGTGCGCCACTACATACTCGGTGATGCACCATTAGCAGTTGGCACGGTGCTTCACCAGTTGCCTCAGTTGCAAAATAAAAGTCTTGTCATGGTTGGCTGCACGTGCATTTTGTGTTACTATGTGTTGCCTACTGAGCAGCTTATGCCTGTGT
Source organism: Clitarchus hookeri (assembly GCA_002778355.1). Taxonomy (NCBI): domain Eukaryota; kingdom Metazoa; phylum Arthropoda; class Insecta; order Phasmatodea; family Phasmatidae; genus Clitarchus; species Clitarchus hookeri. The sequence continues at coordinate 164,088 of NQII01001937.1, read as the reverse complement.
GATTATTATGTGCTAGGTAGGAACATTTAAATCTAAATCTCATGCGCAATTGTTTTGAAACACGTTCGTAACATTATTTGTTGTGTTATATATTTTCTTTGGCTTCTAGCTCATTGTTGTGGATGTAAGTAAATAATTGTTATGAATTGTAATTTGGACAAATGTGAATGTAGTTTGAAAATGTATAAAAATAAATTTGATAAATCCACAGTGCTCTAGCCATGTCTGTAACACTAGATTAAAACTTGATATTTCTTTTGCCATATTATATTTCATGAAATGCAATACAGATGCTTTGCTGGCTACATGTAGCCATGGTATTTTTAGAAACAAAACAACTGCAAATGCATATAAGTAATGCAGGATGCTAAGAACTTTTAAACGCACAATTGCACAGTTTAGCGCTGTTTTACCCATCTTTACAGTCTGTGTGTGATTGCAAATATTGGACATGCAAAATGTATACATTGGAACCATAAACTGTTTTATGACTAAATTAATTATTGAAAAGTCACTTCTGTTTATTTTTCACAACTTTTTAACTTCGTCCTAAGTGTTTGAAACACAATTGTGTTAGGTTTTTACGTTTCTGTGATTTGAATGTTTGCCACAATCCCAGCCAGAAAATTTTTAATAAATAATTCATAAACCTAGTAAAAACTAAGTACCTGTGCAAAGAAATATGAGCGGAATAAAACCTACAGTAGGCCTATTTGTATGCATGTTCACCACTATATTTGGTTTATCGCTGATATGTACAAAAAATAAGCTGCACAAGTTGCGTGCTTGAATTTACTGTCTTTTCATTAGACTGGTTGCTCATTCATTTTAATATTTATTCCATCTAGGGCCGTTGTTTTAACGAAATAACCCAACACACATCAATAACACGAGTTTAAATACTACAGTTGTTTCCCCACATTTGCAATAGTGTTGAACACAGTCACTGCAAAATATTAACATGTATTATGTATAATGTTTTATACTGTGTATAACACAAATATGTTAACTATATGTAAAATAATAACCATAAGAACTATCATCAATATATACAATGTTAGTCATAAAACTAACTGACTTAAATGATTATAGGCCTAAATTGGGAAAAATTCATACATAATGGTATTCCAAATAAAGAATTCTTTGAGCGGCTGAAACGGTTAATAAAGCATTTAAGAGTTAAAATGTATTGGTCACATGACAGTGTTTATATTTACATATTACAGAAGGATACATAATTAGTATGCAAAAATAGAACTTTAGCAGTGCTTCAGAAAAGTATGAAGTAACCATGAATGGCCTATAGCATTTCATTTGTGTAAAAGTAAACATGGGACTAAATTGTGTGCTGTGTTCAGTCTATGTACTGCACCATGATCTGGTTTTTTGTTAATTTTACTTGCTCAGTCGTTTATGCACAACTAGAGTATCATTTTACTCAGAATATGTCTTTCTATTAAGAAAAATTTATATTTTATCAATAAATTTTTTAATTTTCTTTTGGAGACATGCAAACATGATTTAATGCATACAGTTGGTTATATTAGTTCTGATGCAATTTTTGCATTTTAAATGTATGCCTACTATGTCTATTTTTGGGTTAACTATGATTTTGATTTGCTATGCCCTTCCTCCCCACCATTACCCCAGTTAATCGAGAGTTGACTAGGTGTTGGGCCTGTGGAACTCCGTGGGATTATACTACGCTCTTGAATCAGGCGACGTGTGCATGATGATGTTGACATAACGTGCAGAAGCAGAACCCACATCCAATGTAACCTGCGGNAATATGTCTTTCTATTAAGAAAAATTTATATTTTATCAATAAATTTTTTAATTTTCTTTTGGAGACATGCAAACATTATTTAATGCATACAGTTGGTTATATTAGTTCTGATGCAATTTTTGCATTTTAAATGTATGCCTACTATGTCTATTTTTGGGTTAACTACGATTTTGATTTGCTATGCCCTTCCTCCCCACCATTACCCCAGTTAATCGAGAGTTGACTAGGTGTTGGGCCTGTGGAACTCCGTGGGATTATACTACGCTCGTGAATCAGGCGACGTGTGCATGATGATGTTGACATAACGTGCAGAAGCAGAACCCACATCCAATGTAACCTGCGGNTTGAATCAGGCGACGTGTGCATGATGATGTTGACATAACGTGCAGAAGCAGAACCCACATCCAATGTAACCTGCGGTGACCGAACCCTGAGGTTCTGTATGCTATTCATTGTGGGTAAATCTAAATCAGGGGAAAAGTAGGACAAGTGAGCATAAACTGGGAAATCCTTACACAACATTCGAGAATGGATGGGGAAGAGTACCCTCAAAAAAAGCTAATGAGCAAAGAAAATTTTGAAAAAAATGAGAAATGGTTAAGGGCATCTACCACCTTAATTACTTAAAGTCGCCAGGCTCCTGAACATGCTAACCATTAAGGAAATATAGCAGTGTCAAATTTGACCCCTCTTAAAATCGTACAGCTAAGGTGAGGTAGGAGGGACACCATGAGGCAGTGGGAAAGTAATAAGGTTAAGGAGAATGCCAAATTGGAATGCTAGTAGGTAAAGTTGTTCTGAAAATATTGGGGTTTGAAAATTGGCCTACCTTAAAAAATGCCTCTTGGCAGATTTCAAGTTTCTAGGCCGAAACGTGTGGGAACAGCAAGCAATCAAATGTAGGAAGCAGCAAAACATCCCAACTACACCATCTTAATGTTATGGGTTTTGGGGGTGGGGACTTCAGGAGAGTGGGGGTTTGAATGAAGAAGGGAAGGTTTTAAAACATTTGACGTTCCACAAAAGTTGTTTAAGATAAGGATGGGAACATGCATCAAAATTAGAAAAGTTTTCAGTTTTGGTACCCCAGGGCATGAAAATCGAGGCATATTTAAAGAAGGGGGAAAAAGTAGTAAAATGTTCATAATCCAAGAAATTTTTACACAATACCTGAGAATTAAAAAAATTACCTCCCCTAAAAAATTTAAAATTTTTAAATTCCTTTGATTGGGTGAAACGCTCCTTAAATGATGGATAATTTTTCCGTATTGCGTACCCTCATGGTAAACCCATAGTAAAACCGCAAGAATAGTATCGAGTATCCATTCAAATTGTTTCCTTTACAACTCAGTGTACTATCGCGTATCCAGCCAAATTCCGTTTAGCGTATCCAAGTTCAAGCCAATTGTTCCGTATAGCGTATATAAGTGTAGTTTTACTTTAAAAAATTAAAGTGATATTAGCTTGTTGTTGGTGGTGTCTGTTTAAAATGAAAATAAGTGTAGTTGGTTTTACCAGTAAAAAATTAAAGTGTTATTTACTAACTGTTGTTTAAAAAGTTTTTTTAAGTCCCTCGCAACTTAATTAGTTGAGATTCTGCGTCAGTTTAAAGTTGGGTGACTGTTTGTTTAGGTGCGCAATACATTGGAAGCATAAGGGAGGCCCAATTCGTTACCCCCTTGACTATATATATTCAACATTTTATATTTGACTCTACACTAAGAATATCACAATTGGTTTAGTTTCGAAAACTTTGATCAGAACGAACAAAGCATTAAAATTAAAAGGACTTGTTATACACTGAAGAGCCAAAAAAACTGGCACACCTCCCTAATATTGTGTAGGGCCCCCGCGAGCTCGCAGAAGTGCCGCAAGACGACGTTGCATGGACTCGACTAATGTGTGAAGATATGCAGGAGGCAATTCACACCATGAATCCTGCAGGGCAGTCCACAAATCCATAGGAGTGCGAGACGGTGGAGATCTCTTCTGAACAGCACGTTGCAAGGCATCCCAGATATGCTCAATAATGTTCATGTCTGATGATTTAGGTGGCCAATGGAAGTGTCTAAAGTCAAAAGAGTGTTCCTGGAGCTACTCTGTAGCAACTCTCAAAGTTGGGTGTCGCATTGTCCTGCTGGAATTGTCCACATCCATCGGAATGCACAATGGTCAGGAATGGGTGCAGGTGATCGGACAGGATGCTTATGTATCTGTCACCTGTCAGAGTCGTATCTAGACGTATCAGGGGTCCCATTTCACGCCAACAGCACACGCCCCATACCATGACAGAGCCTTCTCCAGCTTGAACGGTCCTCTGTTGACATGTATGGTCCATGGATTCATGAGGATGTCTCCATACCCGTACACATCCATCCGCCCGATACAATTGGAAACGAGACTCGTCAGACCAGGCAACGTGTTTCCAGTCATCAACAGTCCAATGGCGGTGTTGGCGGGCCAAGACGAGGCGTAAAAGCTTTGTGTCGTGCAGTCAACAATGGTACACACAAAAAATCCCCCCCACTAAACTTGCGAAGACATCCTCTAGTTTGGGTAGAGGGTAATAATCTACATTTAAATTTAATACTATATTCAGACACACGTCAAAGTCCACGCACATTTTTTTGGCACTAACATGATTGGGCTAGCCCACTCACTATTTTTATGAGAATAATTTTACACCACAGAGTTTTGTAACTCTTAACTGATGTTCCACCTGCCCTTGTAGTGCGTAAGGCACATCATATGCCTTGTGGAAAACTGGTATTGCTTCTTTGACGTGCAAGTTGCTTAGTGAGTCCATACACACATTTTTTCCACAATCCGGTAGGATGATGTCAGCCACTCTTATCAAAGCAGAGGTGCCATGTTTGCTCTTCCGCCAGTGACGACCAGTGATAACTGATGCTCCTTTCCTAAATACCCTACGACTCTGAATTCAATCCGTCCCAATACTTCAACATGAGTTCCCATGACCGATTTCAGCCTCAACACACAGCGATTCAATTTATTTTTTGGAAAATTTTTTGTAAACAGATGCTGGTATTACAGACTCACACTATCTATCTCCATCTTGAACCGTTGTTCTTCCACTGAAACATCAGTTGTCAGGGGCTTATTTACCCCAGCAATGTGCAGTAATGAGCTCAAAGATGACTTTACTTAATTTAAGCGCAAGGAGTTAAGCTCCATAACCCCTTCATCACTTGATGCTTCCCCCCATTCTTTTATTCTCTTGTTACGGCATGCTCGAGCTGCTGGGCATGTCGTAGGGTTATGCCTCCTTCCGCAATGAAAACAAGTCATTGAGGTGGGTCTGCTTTTTACTGACCCATCCTGAGCTTCATACGCAGGTTCATGTTGGTATTTGTCTAGTTTCCCTTGTGAGTACACTTTCTTGGGGTTTCTGTGTTGACTTGACACCTTATTTACCTTCTCTAACCAGTCTTCCTGTGCTGCTTGTGGTGTCGGCTGAAAAAAGTTGGTCTACAGTGCTGCCATCTCCATACTTGTTGCCATCACACATGCCTTGTCTAGGTTAGGTTCACGAAATTAAATTACGCTGGATGCTTTCCGACCTTAGGCCATACACTAGTCAATCTCTTAGCGCTTCCGGAAGAAAAGTTCCAAAATCACACGATTTTGCTAATTTTTTAAGTTCCACTATGTACTCAGCCACTTATTCACCTGCCTGTTGATAACGTTTGTGGAATCGGAAACGCTCCACAATCACCATCTTGGCGGGCGAGAAATGTTTGGTAATCACCTGTAGCAGTTCTTCGAAACTTTTTTTTTGTGGGGTCATCTGGCTCAAGTACACTTTACAAAATCCTGCATGTCTTCGCCCCCATGGGTGTAATACATTACTGTACCTACGCTTCGTCTTTTACTTCATTAACCACAAAGAACTGCTTCAACCGTTCAATGTACAAACTGAAGTCTTCATTGTCCGAATTAAATCCGCCAATATGGCCAAGTAGCCCCATGTTTACGATTGCTATCACTGCGCACAAGTAACTCCGGTAAATGACTATGCTTGATGCTTGGTATTCACAACCCCCATTAATGTGCTTCGTGCCATCCCATCCTCGTCGCCAGTTTTATGTTCTTTATTCTTTGATACTTTTAGAGTTAGTTACATACACAATCATGCTTACAAAATACATAGTCTGTCTTCACATCTACCATTGCTGCTCTAGCTTGCCATTCACCTGTTGCCAACCTCCGAACACCACAGTACTGTTGGAGTTGGCATCCCTCAACTTCGGAATTGGGGGAGTGGGTGCCGCACACCTCTAAACTTTGCATTTTTCAATGTCAATAATTCGTAATTCATTAATATATAGAATCTCAAGATGTTGAAAGTGTGATTAAAGTGTAATGCAGGTTTTCATATGTTCATAACATTGGTATTGAAATTACATATAGCACTTAAAAAGAAGTTTATGTGAATTACTTGATACCCTGGTTTTATAATAGCGCTTTGCAACACAGCTGGCTGACTGTCATTGGCCAACAGCAATAAAAAGTGCTGCACAAAATTTAGATGTTGTTTTTGTCGCTTCGGATGATGATGGAGAAGCAGCATTAAGGATTTAATTTTGTAAAACAGAAAAAAAGGGGGAAAATCAGTAACATGAGAAAAATACTTGTTACAGTTATTTACTTCAACAAAAGTAAACTTCTATAAGTTGAACTGTTTGTTATTGAGAATCTATTCACAAACTGTCTGTGTTTACAATATGTTATATTGTTCATGCTTTTTATGTTAAGTTTTAAATACCAGTTTTCCATGGTTATGGTCTATAATTGAAATCTCCTCGCTGGTAGTATTTGTAGTAATTAATATACAGCAACACGGTCCAAGATGGCCTACACCACTGACAAATTGTCGCACTTAATAGTATTGAGTATTGACATTGGGTATGTTGTGTCACATTGCACCATTGTATTGCAAAACCTATTTTAAGTACAATAGAAATGTTCACAGGTAAACTATAGGACATTAATTCTACTTGATAGTGTTTTTTTCTGTATGGTAATTCAGAGGAGAATCCGGGAAATGTATGGGAAATTGGATTTACAGTCTCGCTGTACACCCTGATATAAAACACAATGGTGCATTTGGAAATTATCGCTACAGAGAATTTGTCCTAATAGCCCACACTGGTTATGGAGTGGTTCCACCGTATTGTTTTATGCAGGTCCTGCCATTTTATACACTTTAATTATCCATGTGCTATGCTCAACAACATTTGAAGTTTTGTGTTGTGGTCTTGTTGATAGAATCTCCTCCGTGCAGATATTGAGAGTAATGTCATGTGCACAACACAGTTTCGCATAAAAGTNGTACTGTCATGTGCACAACACAGTTTCGCATAAAAGTATAAGTGCCACCCCTGAAATAGTTGAACACTAGAAAATTAAGTTATGAGATCTGCGGTAATATCACAGGCCGAAATATATGGTAAACGGAGATGACAATAACTTATTCTGTGATTTAATTTCAATTTCAATGTAGAAAGTGAAATAAACAAAGACTAACCATGTTGCTGTTTACAAATATTTATGGAAGTGACAAACCTACCCTTAAATTTGTAAAAATACCTTTAAAACCATAATATTTTAAGGGCACTACTCAAAAACTGACTTATTTAATCAACTAGTGTTTGAAAATTTCTAGATATTGNGTATAAGTGCCACCCCTGAAATAGTTGAACACTAGAAAATTAAGTTATGAGATCTGCGGTAATATCACAGGCCGAAAGATATGGTAAACGGAGATGACAATAACTTATTCTGTGATTTAATTTCAATTTCAATGTAGAAAGTGAAATAAACAAAGACTAACCATGTTGCTGTTTACAAATATTGATGGAAGTGACAAACCTACCCTTAAATTTGTAAAAATACCTTTAAAACCATAATATTTTAAGGGCACTACTCAAAAACTGACTTATTTAATCAACTAGTGTTTGAAAATTTCTAGATATTGTTTTTTTTTTTA
>NQII01001937.1:143332-156101 GCA_002778355.1 Clitarchus hookeri | reverse complement strand
GAGCTTCATTTTGAGCGCTTTGTTTACCATACCGTTTGCCGTTCCTGTCGCGACAGGAAACACCCTCCTGTCCCTCCGCATGCCTACTCAGTTGCTTGTTTAGACGTCCTAATACAGTTTCGTCGCAGATGTGTTAGTGCATTGTTACAGTACGTATTTTTGTATAAAGAGTGATATTATAGTGTTGTGAGTTGTTCAGTTATACTGTATAGTGTAGTGTTGTAATGGCGAGCACAAGTTCAAAACGTAAGCATAAAACATTAAATCTATCTGATAAATGGGAAATTATTAAGAGATATGACCGTGGTGAAACTCCAACGTCAATATGTACTTTGTATGACATAGGGCGAGTTACAGTTTATGATATCTTGAAAAATAGAGAAAAAATTGAAAACTATATGAAGTCTGTTGATGAAAAGCCCATTAAAAGAAAAATCCTTAAAATGAGTGAGTTTCCTCAAGTTGAGGACGCTCTTTACACCTGGTTCAAACAACAAAGAAGCAGACATGCACCCATTTCAGGAGACATTTTAAAACAAAAAGCACAATTTTTTTATAGTGAAATTACAAAAAAAAACTGACTTCCGTGCAAGTAATGGTTGGTTTGAAAATTTAAAAAAGCGCCATGGTATTCTATTCCGACAGATGAGCGGAGAGAAATTGTCTGCTGACGAGTCTGAGATTTCTGAATTCATCCATAAACTGAATGTAAAAATCACTGAACTAGGTCTAACACCTGAACAAGTTTATAACGCCGATGAGACGGGCTTAAATTGGCGGCAACTTCCATGTAAGACGTTTGTCACTCAAGAGGAAAAACATGTTTCTGGAAGAAAACTTCAAAAAGCACAGATCACTCTGATGGTATGTGCTAATGCTTCAGGAAGTCATATGTTAAAACTATTGGTTGTGGGGAAATCAAAATCACCCCGTGCATTTAAATACATTAAGGTTGAATCTCTGCCAGTTACATACATGAGTCAAAGTCGAGCGTGGGTCACTAAAGAAGTTTTTCATGATTGGTACACTAACAGTTTTGTCCCACAAGTAAAACAACACTTGAACGAGAAAAAGTTGCCAGTGAAGGCCATTATCTTATTGGACAATACACCAGGACATCCAGACAAGGAAAAATTGAGAGTTAAAACTGCTGATGGCCATATAGAGGCTTTGTACTTGCCAAAATATACAACCGCTCTCATTCAGCCGATGGACCAAAATGTTATCAAGTCTCTCAAGACACATTACAAGAAGCGCGTACTTACGGATATTGTAAGTCAACCTAACGCAGACATCACATCCCTCTTGAGACAATTCAACATCAAGGATGCCATTGTCAATGCGGCATTTGCTTGGCGTCAAGTAAAATCTCTTACATTAATAAAATCTTGGAAAAATATTTGGCCAGAAAATCCACTTCTTCCAAAGAAAGATGACAACAAATCTCAAGACAACAATAACGACTCGAAACCAATTTTGGAGGCTGCACTTGCAATTTGCAATGAAATTGAAATTCCACAAGATACAGTGGAAGACTTAAAAACATGGGTTTTAGATGATAACCTTGACGCTGATCTCACAGACGAAGAAGTGATCAAGGAAATCACAGAACCTGTTGACAACACGATCCAGGAGGCCTGGGAAACAAGATTCACCGTCAACTGCGATGAAGCTTCGTCAGCTGCAAACACTTTGTTACGATGGTGTGAGGAGAGAGGATCTGACTACGAGCAAATATTAATGTTAAAAGACATTCAAGAACAAGCATTGACTGACAGTTTACGTAAGAAGAAACAGAAGACTATCCCAGATTTCTTCAAAGTTTAAATACATTATTGTATGTATGCCTTTCATTTAAAAATTTTATTTTGTTTTGTTTTTGTACTGTATAGTATGTAATTCATGTTTTTAATACACGTACGTGAATATTTTGAACTTCTTTGTTCTCACTTAGTAAAATTAATGGTTTTCATAGTCTATTGTCCTAAATGGTTCAACATACAAAAATGACTGTAATTCCTGTAACTTACTGCTACTCGTAGAGTTTTAAAAAACCACTTTTGGTAATCCGTGTAGACACTTTCAGTAATCCAACACCCTCTCAGTCCCATACCTGTCGGATTATCAAGGGTCAACTGTATTGTAAATGCTTTTATGCACTATTTATTTTTGATACAGTCTTGTTTGGGTACTTTTTTTTTCATGGGCTGTGATACTTTTTCAGTGTGTGAATTTCAAGTTCCAGGTTATTGACGCAGTTAATATTGACAAAGAATGAATGCTGAGAAACTGTAGGCTTTTTGCAATTAATGGAGCACCTTTGAAAGTCCTGCATAGTTAATACTTTTAGTGCATTGCATATCTTTCCAGCACGTGTCATTATAAATTTTGTCATTTGTCACCTAATGATTACAACAACTGCTTAGAAGTCCAGTAGTGTATCTGCTCATAAAAAAATGTAATAACAGTTGAGGTGACTAATATAAATATGTGCATATTTTGATTTCACTGAATAGAATTGGTTTGTGAACATTAGTTGATTTAGATATTTTCCATATAATTAAATATTAATGTTAACTTTTTTACCTTTCATTAGTTATAATATCTGTATGCTGTCAGTTGAGATGTAGCATGGTTCATATGCTACCATTACAAGACCATTGTGTCAACATTTAGAATGTTTCTCTTCAAATGCATGCATCCACATTTTGTGCCGGAGGACGCTGCACAAACTTCATGCTTGCGTGTCTGTAGCCCGTCACGGGGCCAGTCAGTAGCTGATTGGCAACATAAAGGCCCAGCAATTGTGAGATAACTGCCACGCTCCGCGCACATCTTCCCTCCCTCCCCTCCCTCATTGTTATGAGTGTGTGACTTCAACAGATACGCACCACACTGTAGTGCGGATGAAAGAGATGTGTAGCCATGTGCAGGCACGATGCTGGTCACCCACCCTCTTTTTTCCCTCCTCCTAGCTTGTGACGTAGAGTGAGTTGCACTGTGCGAGTGGTTTTATTGAAATTGCCTTGCGTCTGATCTACACACACAATTTCCAACGACTCTGTAGCCAGTACCTGACCCATGATCCCTTTACATTTTCTGTTAGGTACCTTTATCTGTGCACAATTAAACACGACCCTATTACCTTGACTACTGTGATACATATCCCTAAACCCACAGGAATTTTATATGAATTTTACTCTTTTAGTAACACCATAATGTCCACATTCACTATAATCTATTTATGGTTTCTTCACACTTTTTGAATTAAACCTTTGAAAAATCACCTCATGGATGACACGTTTGCTTGCTTCCTAAATATGTCTTGCATCAAGCATTTTATACTTGTGTTAATATAAAAGTACCTTATTTTTTGTTAAATTGAGCATTTATTTTTATTTTGCTCATAAATTATAATATTTCATTTGTAATTTAATATTAATAAAATAGGTAGAAAATAGGTATGTTGGTATACCTAGTAAAAAATAGTTCTCATGCAAAATATTATTACGCTGATTATTATACTCATGCATGTGGTGCATTGTGGCTCTTTGTTGTAATTTTATAGACTAAGTTAAGTTTTGTTTGCATGAGGTAGAGGAATATCGTGAAAGTATAAATTTAGCAGGGCTTCAGAAAAGTTTGAAGTAACCATGAATGGACTATATGTATGCATTCACTCACTTCTTTCCTAAGCTGGTCAGGTATGCATAGAATCCATTTTGCACCAGTGGTGCCTACATTTTGAAACAAATACCCTTCTTTAACCATGATTTCTCCTTAATAATATATCTAGAATTGTTTGTTTCCAATTCCTGTATTACTGTCTTGAGCTGAGACGCCTTTGTTATTTCTATTTTCACCTGTAGTGCAAGTTCCCTCCTATGTCTACTTGTTTCGTATGTTCTCTCAAAGACCAGATCGGAAACTCCTTAGCCTGGGTTGTCTGTATATCTGTCTCACCCCATGAAAGAACATCTGCTACTATCTGGGTCTTGCAGCGACATGTTCAATACTCAGGTTGTACTCTTGTAAAGCTAGTATCCACCGTGTGATCTTGCCATGTAGCAGTTTACGAGTATATTCAGATGGCATATTATTATACGTGTGTGCGTGTGCGCGCATGCGTGTGTGCATGCATGCATGCATGCAACATTTTAAACAGGCAAATATAATACTAAGCAATTCTTTTTCTGTGACAGTGTGATTTATTTCCACAGTATTCAATGCCCTACTTGCAATTAATAGGGACTTGTTCCCCTTGATCCTTAACATGGAACAGCATAGCTCCTACAATCTCCTCTGAGGCATCACAAGCTATGAAAAATCTCTTATCTAAGCCAGGATGGTGTAGCATAGTCTCTTTCTCCAATTCTCCCTTCAGGCTGTCCACAGCTTCTTTCTGCTCAGCTCTCAGTTCCCATGTCTGTCCCTTTTGCAATAATTTCCTCAACGGGGTACAAATCTTACTGAAATTTTTAATATATTTCCTGAAATAGTTGAATAATCCTACTAACCTCTCGAACTTCTTATGGTTGATTAGATATGGGTATTTTTGAATGACTTTCACTTTACTTGGGTCCACACAAATTACTTGAGCACTAACGGAATTACAGAGGAAACCTATCTCCTCTTTCAGATGTTAAGACTTTTTAAGGCTAGCAGTCATTTTGCTCTGTCACAATTTTCTAACTACTAACTGTATGATTTGGCAATGTTCCTCAAAAGTTCTTGTAGCGATCAGAATATCATCAACATAAATTGTAACCAATTCCAAAACTTCAGGTCCTAGAACTTTTTTGAGCCCCTTAATAAAATGACTAACAGAAGCATTTAAACCATAATGCAGTCTTTTGAAACAGTGTGTCTTTCTTTGATGAGGAAAAGCAGTGTAAGTTTTTGACTGCTGCACCAATACAAAGCTACCAGATCAATTTTTGAAAAATATCTTTACTGTTCAAATTTTTATAATAACTCATCTGTTGGGTCTGGTGACTTTCTATCGCATACAATGATTTGATTTAACTTTCTTGCATCCAAACACAACCTGACCATCCCTGATTTCTTCTTAAACACTACCATTGTACTTAAATACTTTGAACTACACCTCTCAATAATGTCTGTATCTATCATATTCTGCACCTCTTATTCTACAGCTGGTCTTAAAGCATAAGCAATTGGATATGGTTTTTGTATGAAAGGTTTGTGTTCTCTAATTTCTAGGCGGTATTCATATTTATTTTTTAACCCTGGATAATTATTGGCAAATGCTTCATGCTCATCTTTTAAATTTTTTGTTAGTTTTTCTTTTTCCTCACTTGTTCCTCCCTGCAAAACAAATTTCCCATCTCATCCTTCATGAGATAATATTGGTCAATAAAATTACAACACAAGTTGACACCCACTGCATCCTCATTCTTGAAAACAATTTGCATTTGATGTGCCCTTTCTGAAATTTTCTCTTTTCAGAATGGGATTTTAGTTCCTGATATATCTACACAATTCTCTTCATAATTTATAATAGCCTCATGCTCTCTTAGCCAGTCTGCTTTCAATACTACATTTACACTGAACCCTTTCACCACTAACAAGGTAATCAACATATTCTGATGAGGTTTTTATTATTATTTTAAAACCCTGTAGTTTCTACAATGGTAACATTTTATATTGGCAAAGTTGCTACAATGTGCATGTCACTTTCATTCTGGCTATTCAGCAGTTCCTCCTATATAGCTGTTACCTTGCTTCCTGAGTCCACAAACATGTTTAATTCAACTTCAGTGTCAGTAATGAATCTCCTAATGTATGGACATATTCCACTTTTCCCTTGTACTAAACCCTCAGTTGGATTTTCTTCAAACAACATTTCTCCCTCTAACGGCAATTCTGAATTTTGTATTGAATTTTCCTTACCAGAATTTTGCTACTATTTGTTTCCAGTAATCTACATTCATCATCATTTTCCTGTTCTTTGAGGAAGGCATCCGAGGACTAATCCTCCCTCCCTGTGCATTTAAATGCTGTCCTCGTGGCTGCCTATTGCTTTGACTCTGGTCATATAGCTGCTGCTGTTGGTCTTGTTTCCTACCCCTTAGACCTTCCTCATGTTCGTTCCTCCTGTCGAGTATTTCCAGCCAGGCTACCACCACCTTGCTAGTATACATAACATACAGTTTTAGATGTGCCTGTTAAAATGGTGAACAATATGTGAGATAAATCTTTTCTCTGTCATCTTATCAGGTGTTTCGACTGCAGGTACAATATCTGTACATAACTTGACATTGGACCATCTCTCTCCCCAAATTTGCCTGTAAATAAATATTGTAAAAAAACATCCTGCACATGAATACCCCAGTATTTTCGTAGGTCCATTCTGATTCCTCCAACAGCGCCCACCACGAAGCTCCTGCTTCTAACCTATTCACAAAAACCTGTTGTTCATTGGATCCAACCAAAGAATTAAGTAGCATTCCCTTCCCGATTATCTCCACGGAATTTAGATACTGCCCTTTCAAAATCAATTATCTCATCCACACGTAAAACAAATTTATCCCCTCGGTGAACAGAGAACCCTCGCCACCGCAGTTGATTAANAATTAAGTAGCATTCCCTTCCCGATTATCTCCACGGAATTTAGATACTGCCCTTTCAAAATCAATTATCTCATCCACAGGTAAAACAAATTTATCCCCTCGGTGAACAGAGAACCCTCGCCACCGCAGTTGATTATTTTTTTCTTCGCAGCGCTGTTTACATTCCTACCTGACTATTTTTACTTTCTCTCTAAATGTTGGCCTATTGCCAGCCTTTTCTGAAATTTTNGCCTTTTCTAAAAAAAATTTTCCATTTTTCCTGCTAAATTCTCTTTCACCTGCTGTATATGTATTTGATTCTGCTGTACATCCCTCTTTTGTTAGTGGAATTGTACTTTCATCCTTTAAGTCTCTTGAAAATTTTCTATAATGTGTTGCTCCATGTTTTGGATGTCATAACAAACAGCAACAGAGTTCTAGTAAACATTCCATCACGAATAATAGATATTCCAGCATGTTTTTTTTTTTTATATATAAAAAAAATCACTAGCCTATTTTCTTAGATATTTTGTGATTGTGATACTGTTATTATTTTAACTTATTACTATAAGTTTTTTAAGTCCTTTAACTTACTACAGGCAGCATTGTGCTCCCCAGACACCACAGGTGGTATATAACACACACTCCGATAAGTGAGACTGCCAAGTGCTGTATTCTAGTTGTCCCTAAGTTTCCGCTGATAGGGAGCACTTTCTCCTCAGGTGATCCCAGTTTACTCACAAATTCACCTGACCTCAATGTTGGTGTCAACCATTTCTGTGGTAAAAACTATAACTTGCTCGTAGGCTAATATTGTTGTGTTATTTCAGGTAACAGTGTATAATGTTCTGACTGACCTGTTGGCACTGCTAGTAATCTCTTTTTCCCAGTACAAATTTAGTGACCTCGACCACGGGAAATAATTTTGAAGCCATACTTCCTAGCCCCTCCCCACCTAACCTTGCGGTGTTTCGCATTTCTGTAAGTCAGAGGCCAGTATCAAAAATCTCCATGTGAAGCAGCAACTACCATGTTTACTCAAGTACCACTCGCACATTTTATCCTAGAAACAAATTTTAATAATAGGGGTACAGGTCTTACATGGAGACTAAGGTTTTTGGAGATAATACAGAACTGAAAATGGTAGTTTGTCATAACATAGACTGCTTTTCACTCCCAACGAGTGCATGGCTGTGGCAAGGATAGTGTCTGTCAAGTGGCATTGACAGAAACAAATAGAAACAAAGCAGATATTTGTTACGGGAGGTGGAGAGAGAGAGAGAGAGAGTGTGTGTGTGTGTGCATGTGTGTGTGTCTCTCTCTCTCTATATATATATATACGTGTATATATATATATATATATATATATATATATCGCTTGCAATAGTGCAGCCAGCCCGATGGACAAGCAGCCACATTTGAAGTTGAAGTTTTTGTTCAAGTTGTTAGTATTGTATCAGTTTCATCAGAAGACAATGGCATTTTTGTAATTAAAATTAAAGATTATTTTCAGCAAGTATATATGAGTTAAAAAAATTTGTTTTAGTATCCACTACATTTAAATGTTTATTTTCAATAGACAAAATAACTTTTTTAATGAAAGTTGCATTAGAAAAAATAATGGCATGTTTACCATATTCATATTTATTCACATGTGATGTGCCAGCAGATAAGTGGTCTTTTATGTTTAAATATATCATCTATGTGCGTTGCGCTCAGACTTTATCTGTTGACATAGTTTCTGCTTGCCTGCCCAGGCAGCAGGGCATATATTGGGGGCAAAACTGCCTAAATCGCGTATAATGACCTCCTCTATTTCCAAGATGCTGATCTTCCCTTACCTCTCTTCCTGCCCCCTTACCACTGAGGCACTGCAAATCGCCCTCAACATCTCCTCTGCCAAACCTTTAATTATATACATGTGCGTGCATCTGCAGTATGATCAGTTGCCAAGGGAAGGAGGAAAGGATGAGCTATCCCAAATATTTGTGGTACAACGATATGATGTCACCATATGATTGCTGAACAGTGCACCTGTTACTACTTTGTTCTCTCATCTGGTCTTTAGCTAGTAAAACCTTCCAGAACAACCTGTCAGGAATGTTCCCATTAGCTTCATCATAGAATAGATATTTGTGCTGTTTGTTGCCAAAAAAAATGTCCCGTGTAGTAAAAAAATGAAAAAAATTAAAATGTAATTTTTTTATAATGGTAATATTCTCATTTAGTATATAAAGGTATAGCAGGGATGTAATTTGTTAAATGCCAGACTTTGCATTCAGAAAAAATAATAAATACTCTTTTTGAATTTGTGTAGAGCTGTGTGTTCTGGTTAAATACTGTACAATTCTTTTTGCAGAAGTTCAAAGCCGTAATACATATATATCACATTCGTTCAATCTTCAATCAGAATGTCAATGTTATTGCATGAAATGAGGGAATTTTATTTAAATTATATGTATATTTGAGTAGACATAGCTGACAAAGTGGTGTGCAATTTTGTAACTGGTTTTAATGGGTTTTGAATAGTATAAAATGTATGTGTCATCACTTTTATGTAACATTTATGAAGCCACTATGTTTACATGTTGATATATCTCCCAAAAAACAAACTTATGAGTTCTGCTTTGAACATTGTGTAATATGTTCTTACTAGGTTTGCAAGCGTGTGCACATGCTAGACAGATCAGACAAAGTCTGTACAGAGCACGCAGAAGCAAATGTGAAGTTGAATGGAATTCCTAACTGTTTTGTCCATCATGGGGACACTATCCAAAGTATTCAGAAAGTTACAACAACAGTGAGTGAGGATGATAAAATATATGCCATTATTCACAACAACATGGATACAAGACGAGGTAGGTAGTACTGGATTCCTAGTTGAACATTGTTGTCATCTTCACCATGGTCACTGCCACTGCCTCCATTACCATTATCTATATGCATTTATTTAAACAGGTTAACAATCTCTCAGACCATAAACTGGTCTAAATGAAATAACATATCAGTAGCTTAGAAACTAAGTGCAGTTTGTGTTTTATTATTTTCATACTATTTCCCAATATTGTATTTGTCTGCTTTAAAATGTGAAGCCATCTGATGTACATCAGACTTAAAATAGACTGTATGTAATACCTAATACTAACATCATGTTATTTCTATTTACCTAAATACAGGTGATTAAATGAAAATCACACTTGGAGAGTATATTTATAATACGTAACAATACTAAATGTTATATGGCTCTGGACGAGTCCTGCTAGGGAATAAACTCTCTAGGTTGGCATATCACATACTAGTTCCTTAATTTTCAGAACCACTTGTTTCTGGGAGTTGTTGCAAAGAAATGCCACTCAGCCTCTACTCCAAAATCTTATTTTATCTTCCCAAGTTACAAACTGTACCTGTTCTTGTACTAAGCATCCAATTCATCTGAAAAATATACAGGATGAGTATAAAAGAATACCTCAACTTTGAAGGTCTATAATATCAAAACCAAACAACCTACAATCTTGATTGACCAATCAAATGAACCGTGGAACTGTGAAGTTTTGTTTACCATACATTCATAAATGTTCAATGTGATCATCATGAGCGGCCCCGAACGACATCTACGCAATAATCAAACTTGTTCCACACTCTTGTCAGCATGTCCGGTGTTACGGTTTGGATGGCGTTCGTAACGCTCTGTTTGAGGTGGTGAGGGGGAAGCGAGCTCGCATTTGACTCGTCAATGTGAAGGGGACGGTCTGATGTTTCCTTTATGTGCTGAGAGATTACACTGGGAGCATCTGTCGTCGCACTATGAGCGTGTGTTGTGTGTTAGTCCGCATCACTATGGCGACGGACCAACAGAAGGCGTTCTGTGTTATTCAGTTTGCTAAATGTGAATCGGTTAAGACTGTTCAATGTGAATTCCGTCGCAAATACGGATGTCGTTGTCCTGATAGGTAGAGTACCGTACGTTGGTTTCGTCAGCTCCGTGACACAGGGTGCCTTTGCATAGGCAAAAGTTCCAGGCGGCCGCGTGCGTCCGAAGAGAATGTGCAACGGATCCAACAAGCGTTAGTTCGCTGTCCGAGAAAATAAACTCTGTAAGCTATCCGGGAAATGCAAATCTCTCAATCAACAGTATGGACAGTGTTGCGGAAGTGATTGCTGTACAAACCATACAGGTTACAGCCTGTACAGGCTCTTACCGAAAGGGATAAAGAACTGAGATGTGATTTCTGCGTGTTCGTTCTTGCCCAGAACGAGGTAGACGATGCCTTCATGTCTAAGCTGGTTTTTAGCAATGAAGCGACGTTCCATACAAATGGTAAGGTGAACCGGCACAACGTGCGGATATGGGGTCAGGAGCCTCCCTATGAAACCACCAAACATGTGCATGCTTCCCCCAAAGTGAACGTGTTTTGTGCTGTATCCGAAGACACTGTTTTTTGCCCTTTCTTTTTTCACGAACCAACTGTTATCGGAATCCCTTATTTAGACATACTTAGAGAGTGGTTGTTTCCTCAGTTAGAAGAGACGGCGGAGGACTTTATTTTTTAGCAGAATGGCGCGCCAACCCATTGGTACCTAGCTGTTCACGGATACCTGAATGAGACGTTGCCACAACGCTGGATTGGTCGAGGAGCAGCTGGTGACCAGACTCTTCATCACTGACCCCCAAGAAACCTGTATCTTATCCCGTGCTTTTTTTTCTATGGGGGTACATAAAGGATCAAGTGTTTCGTGCACCAATGCCGGCTAACATTGACGCCCCCAAAACGAGAATTATGGATGTCATCCAAATGTAACACCGGACATGCTGACAAGAGTGTGGAACAAATTTGATTATCGTATTTATGTCGTTCGGGCTGCTCGTGGTGGTCACATTGAACTTTTGTGAAGATATGGTAAACAAACTTCACAGTTCCACAGTTTATTTGATTGAGTACATAGATTGCTAGTTACAGGTAGAATCATCTTTGTAGTATACACTAAAGGGATGGAGTGTGTCCTTAGAATTAATCCAATAATAATTCTGAACCTCATCTTAGACAATAAATTTTGAGTTTTCTGAGAAATCAGCAGTTATTACACATTCATCACTTTTTGGAATCTTCGCCTTGTTTTCAGAAACTGTGACACTGTGAGATAATATTACGTTTCTTCAACTCCTTTAAATTCTCTTTTAATTCTGTACATGTTTCAGTGATAGTCTCAAGATTGCAGCATTGCAATGGTCACTCACCGTCCACTTCTGATATGTAATCATCATCTTCATCATCATCATCATCATTATCATCATCATCATCATCAAAAGTTACAGTTCAATAGTTCATATACATCCAAGCTTGTTATTCCTGGACACTTTGGTGTTTACATCATATGCTATACAGTAAATTCTTGATTTACCGGGGGCGGCTTAACCGTAAAGCCACCAGTTTAAATTCAAATATTAAACAGCTGCTCCCAGTTGTGCGTCGCAGCTATTAATAACACATGTGCATGCAGTTAATTACCTGGCTGCAGTCAAGTGATGCGGTACTGATTAATTTTAATATTAAAAGTGTTCTGGTACTATATTTACACACATTTTTAACTGTGAGTATATAAGAAACTTGGAAGTATTACGAATTCAAGGAAATTGTCAGACAGCACTCTTTCATTCATAATAATAAAGTATTTCACAATTAAAACTGGCGTCTGCTTACCAAAGAGGCGAGATCATGTAGTTTACAGTAGTTCGTACACAGAGAGGATATTTATAAATTAACCGTAGCACTGAGTGCGACTGGATGACAAAATATCACATTACATAGATATTATTTGCCGCAAAAATGATTCCATCGCAAACAACACATTACGCGTGGTTTTAGTAAATAAATAACATTTATTTTCGCTTTGTTTCTGAAGTGGGGGAGAAGTCGGGACAAAAGAAAAACAAAATGGCAGGTTGGCCGGAGAAGGCAATTGCAGGCCGAATCCAAATTATTAGCAAGCAGAATCGCTTCACATGGAAATATGTTACGTTAAAATATTAAAGACCTCGTGGAAATTTTCTTGCAATCGTTCAGGCATTAGCTGATACAGGATTTTTTGTATGTGAAGATGTTAATATCATTTATGATGTTGCCACACACTGGCTGTCAAAAAATTGAATTCTACTATATTATTTGTTTACATAACCTATGTGTACAGTGTGTAGGCCT
>NQII01001937.1:128726-143317 GCA_002778355.1 Clitarchus hookeri | reverse complement strand
CCCCCCCCAATCGCTTTAACCGTGAAAATCAGTTATCCATGAACCCTTAGCCAGTCATTACCCCCAGAAAATTGGGAGTTTACTGTATTTTAAAAACAATCTTCTAATCATCTTTTTTTTTGCTAGTATGGCCATAAACAACAGTACATAGTGATAAAATAGATCTTCTTCCACCCTGTCTGCATGCAACTCTCATGCTTCTGTATTAAAACAAATTTTTTAACGTTTTTGAAAATATTTGGGAAGTATTTATTTTTAAACTAACTCACGAGTTCCTGAACATGCTTTGCTCCACCAGTAACTTATATGTATGTGTATAAATTGTAACAGTCCGCAAAGTAAGAAATTGTTGTCTGCTAAAAATTTTCAGAATATTGCCATTTTAAAAAAGAGTTCATCGTAAAATTGTTATAATTCTTAGGTTTACTTGATAGTAAACAGTTGACTATTTTATCATTGCTACAGTTATATTTTCTTTATTCTGTGCTAATGCTGTGCTTGATACTTATTATATTGCTTGTTGTAGTTGCTGCAGAAATAGATTGCATTGCTGCTAATCAGAAAATAAAGAAGATTGTCTATTTAAGTTTGGACCACAAAGTTCGTGGAATAAAACAAATCAGATCATTATGCTGCCCATCCAATGATACTTTTGTACCCGTAAAAATTTTTCCGTTAGTTATCGTTCCATGTTACAGTGATGTTGATTTAGCTGTTTTACTTGTAAGACAGTCATTATTGGAAGGAAATACTGCAGAAAATGAATTGAGGGAAAATGAAGATACAAGTGTGTCTGTGGATTTGACTGATAAAAACAAAGAAACTGAAGATGGAAGAAATGATGAGGATAATGATAATGAGCAAAGTGAATGTCAGGAACCACCAAATAAGAAAAGGAAGCCTTGGAAAGAGCAGTCCAATGGTAGGAAGGGAAAGCAAAAATTCAGAAAAGGGAAACTGTTAAGGTTGGACAGGTGGCCGAGTGATTGTTGGCAGGATGATGAGGAGTTTCAGGATGGTGCCGATGCGCAAGGGATGAATATCAGAAAAGTTGGTTTTCCTGGTTACAAACCACCATCACTTCTTGGTTCAAATAAAAGTCCAAAAACTTCAAAGAAGTCTCATTTCCAGCAAAATGAGAAATGGTCAAAATGGCAACAACGTTCTCAATCATGGGGACAGTCGCAACATATGAATCGAGGCTTTCAACAGTCTTCACAAAATTATGAAGACTGGTATCCACAATTAAACAGATACCAAGAAATGAATTTTGACAATGATGATACCTGTGGCTATGAGGAGGATTGGGGGGAACATCAACAAATGTTTAGTAGTGGTGGGCATGAGCCATTCTATAATAATGCCCAGCATCAATTCGGTAATTCTCGAAACCAACAATTTAATAGTTCTTATAATCAGCAATATAATTCTCAATACAGTTCGCAGAATCAACCATACAGTGATTCTCAGAATCGACGCTATAGCAGTCCTCAGAATCAACAACAACAACAGTTGAGCAGTTCTAACAATCAACAGCAGTACAACCGTTCTCAGAACCAGCAACAGTACTATAGTTCTCAGAATCAGCAAC
Organism: Clitarchus hookeri; assembly: GCA_002778355.1. Classification (NCBI taxonomy): domain Eukaryota; kingdom Metazoa; phylum Arthropoda; class Insecta; order Phasmatodea; family Phasmatidae; genus Clitarchus; species Clitarchus hookeri. Next base: position 141,726 of record NQII01001937.1, on the reverse strand, counting down.
AGTACAACGGTTCTCAGGAACAGCAACAGTATGATGGTTCTCAGAATCAGCAACAATACAGTGGTTCTCAGAATCAGCAACAGTACAATGGTTCTCAGAATCAGCAGCAATTCAATACTTCTCAAAATCAACAACATTACAATAATCCTCAGAATCAACAATTTTACAATAATGCTCAACTTAACCAATTTGACAGTTTTCAAAATCAGCAGTTCAACAATTCTCAGAATCAGCAGTTTAACAGTTCACAAAATCAGCAATTTAACAGTTCTCAGAATCAGCAATTTAACAGCTCTCAGAATCAGCAGAATAATACTGCTCAGAATCAGCAGTTTAATAGTGCTCAGAATCAGCAGTTTAATAGTTCTCAGAATCAGCAGTTAAACAGTTCACAAAATCAGCAATTTAACAATTCTCAACAGAAGCAGTTACAGGACGCCCAACAACAGCAGTTGAACAGTCCAATGCAAATTAATTTAAATCCAACAGGCCAACAAATGAACTACGAAATACCAGCAAAATCATTTGGTCAACAAATGCAACATGATGCTTCAGTTAAATCAGGAGATCCTCAACAGAACTATGATGCATCAGAAAAGGCTGATGTTAATAAACAATACCAACAATATGGAGTAGATTATAGCAGTGTTCAGCAGGCTCAGAACTATGGTACCTCAAGTTGGGGAGGACAACAGAGCGCAATATATAATTATGGCTATGCAAGTTCTGGATCATCAGTGGTACCAGGTTTCAATATGTCTGCTACATCCAACTCAGAGCAACAACGTTCATGGACACCATATTTACCCCAAACAAAATTTCCTACGGGTGATACAAATCCAAATTGAAGTTGCATAAGGACAGCATGCAAATTTCAAATGGTGTATTAAAACTATTTGGTGAATTCATAAATAATTATATAATTATCAAGTTTTTAACTTTTTGTGTAGATGGAAATTGTCACAGACTCTTAAGTTTTATGGTATTTGTTGTATTAATAAAATTAAATATATGTTATGTGACATTTGAAGCAGAAATTCCTTTTGTAAAAATTGGTGTATTTATGTACCGTAATAGTTGCACAATACAATAGAATTTTACAAATTTATGTTCAAATTTTTGTCACTGTGAAATTCTTGTCTTACTTGAGTTCTAGTTCTGTTGTCACACTGATATTTACTGGCAGTAGCTTGTCAGAATGTAATTTTGCTACACAATGAAATTTGTACTGTTAGTAGGTGTAGTTAAAACATGAAATTGGTTAGTTTTAAAATTAATTTGTTAGTTTGATTTTTATTTCCTAATAGGTGCAAAAAACTGTTTCTTCATTGTACATGTTAAGTTTGTCAGTGTAGTAGTATTAGAATAAAAAAATTTATAAATCTGATCCATCCTGTGTATTTTGTAAGCAGTCCTTTTAAGTTTAAATTTTTTCATACACGTCTATGACGTATCAACAGGAAGTTACTTATCAACATGAAATGTAACATTTATGTATATTAGTGTGCTAAATCTTTGTGCATAATTTTTTTCCAAGTTTTCTTATTCACTTGTCAGTTATTTTAATGCAAATAATGTATACTTCCTTGCAAAATATTTTCTCAGATATTTATGACAAAGATGTAGCCACTTTATACTTCCAGCCGTGTTTAAAGCTCCAGCCATAGTTGTTCATATTGTGTTACTTGGCCAGAGCAGTTACTTTACTACTTTTAAGATGCATAGGTACCAATGTTGAATACCTTTGTATGCTGTACTGTCACGCATAATGTATGTGAAAACTTTATTACATTACAGAGGTGTAGAATATTAACAGATCGTGCACATCTTCCAAAATTTGTGCCATGACGACAAAAGTTCATCATTATTGTTGGTGGGAATGATAAGAAATTTTTCAGCAAAATCATAGTGCATTTCTTCTTTCCAATTTGTGAAGGGTAAAAAGCCAGTTACTAAATCAAGCCTTTTGCTTGGTTGCCACTTGTCTGGAAATCCTGGAAAATACAGAAATGTCAGGTAATTTTGAATAGTAGTGAAATGTATCATGCCAAGCTGCCGTATTGCTACATGTTGGGCTTGTGGCATGTTGCAACCACTAAGTGAAAACATTTTTTCAATTAGATTATAATTTTCATCATTAATAGGTCTAAGTATAATTGCAGTGGAGAGAGTAGTTATAAAATTTATAATCAAACCTGTCTTTCATTTATCTATGATCCATTATCCATGTCTACTGCCAGAACTGTAAAAAGTAAGGTTTTGATGTTGGTGTTTTGTTCAGGTGCATTATGTTATAAGATCAGAGTAGTTATTTTGATATAAAAGTTTGCTACAAGGGAAATAATATTCTTCTCTGGAAATCTGGGAAATGTTAGGGAGTTTTCAAGTAAAAAAAAATAGTGGCAACCCTGATTTTGGTTTAAAAGTATTGGTGTATGGACAAGGTGTCCACTTACCAGGAAAACAGGGAAAAGGGAATTTCATCAGATAGAAAAAGGTCTGGGATTAGCCAGGAAATTTATATCTGGTCAGAAAGTGGCCAGAAAATTCAAATTTTGTCAGGGAATAAAGTAATGTTGGGATCTTTCTGTGATAAGATGACGTGTATTATTTTTGCATGTAATTTAGGAGTAAGTGTAGGTTATACAAAATTATTTTGTTTTTGAAAGTTACAGTTTTTTTTTTTGTACTTATTTATATTCAACAAGCACTTATTCATAGACACCTGAAAATTTTGCAAACATAATAACGCAAATTTTTACATAAACGAAAAATAGTGATTTTTGAAAGTTTGAGTTGTAATTTATGAATTGTACAAAATCCTGTAGTATTTTTGCAAATTATTATGGTTTTTTTGTCACATAGTTGCTTATGTCGTATTGTATGTGTTTTTGCATATTAAAATACGAATGCATGCAGAGTTGGCCAGTAGATTTCTTTGATTTATCACCATCGGCAAAAACATGTTTTACTTTCCATCAGTTGTGTTTACGGTCATGGATAACATGAGCGCAAGTGATTATGCGTGACTTTGAGTGAACGTTCTAGTGCATGGCCCTTCAAGTTTATTTGCTAATTAGGAAACCCCGCCATTGTAGTGTTCACATCTACCAGGCACCACGTTATCTATGGAATTCGCGCCAACTAGCCCGCTGAGTTTGTTTACATTCATAGCATTGTCACGTTTTATCAAACAATTCTTTACTTGTATTCTTCCAGCTAACTCTATTTTTATCGTACATATTCTTTGTACATATGTGTGGTAAAAAATGACACATTTTGAACAAACAAAAGTTTTAACAGCGGGCCTAATAAAAAAATCTGTAGTTGAAAGTTTAGATAGTTCAGCAATGTAAACATAGATTTCTGTAATTTTTATTTTTGTTCGTACAAAGAACTTTTATTATTATTTTTAAACAGTGCTTTTATAATTGTGTATAAATTGTTGACATTAGTCTCTTCATGAAACAGTATGCCCTTGCCAGTGCATTGTGACCTTTGTTCCAGGTGTCAGACAGAATACAAAATCTTAAGTAAGAAAATGTGAAATTGTTTTCAATGTTGTCTGTTGATAAAGGAAACTAGTGATTTTGTCTTAANTCTCTTCATGAAACAGTATGCCCTTGCCAGTGCATTGTGACCTTTGTTCCAGGTGTCAGACAGAATACAAAATCTTAGGTAAGAAAATGTGAAATTGTTTTCAATGTTGTCTGTTGATAAAGGAAACTAGTGATTTTGTCTTAAAAATGTAGCTGTATATTTCTCTGGAAGGTAGGTATTTTTGCAAGGAAATAATAATTGATAAGAAACGCCGCTTTTCAATAGGAATAACACTGCCAATTTTTGGTTTTACGAATAAAGTGACAATTATATAGGTCTTTATAAAGAGCATATGAAAAATTTGAGCAATTCTAATGCAGAAGCCTGCATTTTTGTAGCAAGAAAATAACAGCTATTTTTAACAAAAATGACTCATTAAAAAAAAACATGTATTTTTGAAAAAAAAATAACACCTACTTTTTCTGGTTTCTACATATTCATGTTATTGTTTGTTGCTTCAATGAATCAGGTGGCATCTCTTTGATAAAAATGAAGAGAAAGGTAAATGTTAAACAGGTGTATAATCATTCATGAAGTTTTCCAAAGGAGTCTGACATTACACAATCTTAGGTGTTGGTTTTGGTGTTTGCAATTATTTTCAGAAGAATTTGGCCATCATGGAGTTTTGCAAAGCTTGGAAGAAGAAAAAATAGAATTGACTCACATTTGTAATTCAGCCAATGAAATTGTGGCTAAACTAGATAGTTGTTTTATGTTGACGTGAACCGCACGTTCACGGGTCCTTTTGCCCACTGACTGCTGCAGTGTGCACACACCAGACGTACCACACCGACAGACTTGTGGGCACGAGTGCATTAGTGTTTAGTATTTATTCAGTATTGATGTATACCATAATTATCGTGTGTCAAAACAGTCATCACATACATAGCCAGCCAGGGACATGTGACATTTTCAAGTTGGCAATGCAGTGGCTGCTACGAGTCAATACTTATATTTAATATTAATATAATGGTGTTTTATTATGTAAGTACAAGGGTAATTGTGTTTTATTATGTAAATTGTGTTTAATTATGTTTATATAAGGTATATCATGTTTACATCTCATTAGCATTTTAAGTCGCATTTGTTTCATCTCTCCACCGCCAGGTGTCGGCCGTGCTTAGGTGGCGCGAGCCGATGCATTGCGCAGTCTAGTAGGCAACATCACTTCGGCGCGAGCGGACGTGGTAAGTCTCTCGTTTCACAAGAACCTCGGTACCAGCCTCTCAGGCTGCAACCTCACTCAGCAATCGCATCATCATATCATTCACGAAGCAACTAGTATTTTTATGTTACATCTCACCTAGGAGAGAGCAGCGTCACGCACCTTAAGTAATTATAATCCAGCAGTGTGTTTATATGACCACGCGGTCACCACGTGTTTGATCAAAGTGTTCAATAAAATAATTATATACATATAAAACTTGAGTGCGTTATTAATTCAGGCGTGCGCAGCGGCCATACAGCTCGCAATTTCATAATATCTGACGGTGTGTTGCCAGAGAACCCCTGGGCCGTCGGCCGAACGACCCAAAAATCTCATCAGCTCACCGCGGAGCTGTGGCGCCGGGCAAATCCATAATCATTACATTCCAACTCTGGTAACCGACCACGTCAATGTTCTACAAACTTTATTATTGCATTAACTACTTAAAATTTTGTTTCACTGAAATTTTATTCATTATCTGTGAGCTCACTACAGCAAAGTAAAGTAACAAATGTGACCCACATACACTGATCACAAAATATAAATTACAGTAATACAACTGATTGTGGGTAGCAGAATTAAACTAAAATAGCATGAGAATGCAGCACATAATATTTTGTAGTAATTTCACTAAATAATCTACTCTGGCAATATGCCTTGTAGGCCACTTAGAATGTGTTATGTCCTACCAAGTTTTGTCAGCTAACCACCACCAAGACTAGTGATGCGACGAGTCAGTGTTTTTAAGAATTGAGTACTTTAACAAAAGAATCGAGTTCGAACTCGAGTACCTAAGTGCCGATAATGCTGCAGATATGGGCACATTTACCTTGCCCAAACAATCAAACATTATATACAACGAATTCCATCGCATTGGTACATCATACTTGAGTTTTAAGTAATTCCAGATTCCTATGTTCTTGTATTTTACTAAACTTGTACATTGCCACATAACTTCGCTTGAATTCAGAAATAATGGCACAACACTTCTCAGCTTAATTGAACAGTTTCTCATTTTCTTTAATACTATCTAAGACTGACACATTTACGGTATGGGCTACACACCGATGATTACATAACTTTAAACACTCCACTGTCGCTTTCTTAACATTTGAAGCGTTGTCAATAACTACTGTTAAGACTTTTTCGTAACCCCCTCCCTCCAGTTATCCAAGGCAGTTTTAGTTGCTACAGTAATATTTTCAGCGGTGTGATTTTCTTCAAACTTACAAGTAGACAAAGTTAAAGTTTCTAGTTTTCCTTTGTGTATGAAGTGCGCCATTACTGTCGTGAAGCTTTTACTACTGTCCGATGACCACATGTCGGTAGTAACTGCTATGTACTGCACTTTCTGCAGCTTTTCAATTGTGGCTGCACGAGCTAAAGTGTACCGCTCCAAAAGATATTTTTCTGGCGAGGTTTTTCTTAATGGGAGTTTGTAATTAGGATTAATAACATTTTTTTGTGAAAAATGTCATTTATAAAAGTATTTTTCAAGGAGGTGGGGCGTCATAAGTTGATTATGACTGATTACTTACCTCGCAGATGCCACTGGAGGTAGTCAAATCAACAGTCTGCTCCAACAATAGATCATCTGTTTCTTTGTCATATGCCTGAGTCTGAAGAGTTGGAGAGCTGTTTGTGATGACCTCTTTTCAATTGAGGCACTATATATGAGAGAGTGAAGGTTTTTGAAATGTTTTATTAAATTTGTAGTGTTACCAAAGTCCTTGAAAGTCTTTTTGCATTGTTTACACTGCACTGTCTTGTTTGTGCTGTTTTTCACACAAAACTCTCACACTGTTTAAGTTTGTTTACCTTTTGATGCCATGGTATATATAATAATATACAGCTACACAAAAAACATCATTGAAGTCACAAGTACACGACTCTAATTTGCACAAGCAAGCACCACAAAAATCAGTTCAACAACTTTGATACTATTAACAATAATAGGGAAATCGGTGTCCAGTGGGTAGTCTGTATTTTATCATTTTAATGTTACCAAATTTTGTGGACCTAAATATAGTTGATTCATGCCTACTTAGAGTTTATCATCAAGTTTTTTTACATCTATAATCGCAAGAAGAAGCTTCCACTTAGAGCTTGAAAAGGTCATCGTAAAAAGGAATTAATTCCAGTTTAAGTTCCTCTAATGAGTGGAAAAGCTCATGAATGGTGGGACAAGTACTGAGTGGGCACAGTTCTGCGACCGGTTAGCAACCCATTTCTTTGGCAAACAGGCCCTTACCCGCACCCAAGGAATCGAGGAAGTGGCCAAAATGTTTATATGCCGTAAAGTACAAATGTACAAGCCTATTGAGTAGAGCTGCGTGAGAAGTGTTACACGCATACTCTTACCCAACCTTCGTAACCTACTACAAATCCTGCACCTACAAAAGATTGATGAGCTCGTTGAGAGAGCCCAGAAATGCGAGCGAAACTTAAAAGCACAGGCTACCTTAGACAATACCAAGGGTGGCAAGAGGAAGGAGAAGCCGTGTGCCACCGCCTGCTGTGACTTCCCCTCCTTCCCCAGTGCTTCCTAAGTGTTGGTTCTGCCCAGGCCATCACTTCAAAAGAAAATCCCCATCCAAGAAAGAGACATAGCTTCGAGGGAAGGGGGAACAGCTGACAGGGCATGCGATAACAGTGGGCCGAGACTCGAGAATACAGAGAGGCGGTTGGGAAATGGAGGAGCCGGGGTGTGAAACGTGCCACCACCTCTAGCGACGACCGTCCCCTGGACACCCTCCAAATCTAACGAGAGAAACACCCCTGCGCCCTTCAAAATCCTGCAACGAGGCCACAGTCCAAGTCAAAAAAGGAGAGCTTCCCTGCTCAATTCTGCAGTACCCGGCAATTTCATCAGAAGCTACTTGCAGCCTGGGAGCAAACCAGTACGCATGGCACAACCTGACTAGATCCTGCAAGTAGAGGGATCAACTACGCTAGAAATTCCAATGGTAATAAAATTACATCCCGAATTTTTAGTGGCTTCGCAAATAGGCGAAGAAGTCATACTAGACCAGCCTTGGTCAGTTCCGCTAGTAGGAATGTATTATTGTCTTTGGCCAACGCAAAATATTCATCGACGACAAGGAACCTATGACAGCAAACTGGGACAGGAACCCAGAAGAACAAATACCCCTACCTATTGAACCAGAGGCAATAAACCACCAACTGGAGTTTAGACAACTGTATGACATTAAGTATTACAGAGCCTTCGGACATGGAGGACCCCGATGTCAGACCCGGAATATCCAGCACGAAATTTGGCTTACCCAAGACAAGCCGATTTATTGCCGCACCTACAGGATGTCTCCGAGGAGGAGGGAGATTATCGTGAACCAGGTCCAGGCCTTGAAGGATGGGTGAATGGTAGAACCTTCGGACTCACCCTATAATTCCCGAGTAGTGCTTGTGGCTAAGGAAGCTGGAGAATTACGGTTCTGCGTTATCTACCAAGCTTTGACATCACTCGCCCTATCGCCCCACCAGCTATCAACCTTATGCATATGTTGTGGGACATAGGGGAGGCCAAGGTCTTTCCAACGTTGGAAATGCAAGCCTTATATTGGCAAATATCTGTGCACTCCGACAGTCTACAATATACCACATTCACAACACCCGCTGGAGAAACACTTCAGTTTAAAGTGATGCTCTTCGGCCTGAAAATTGCCATGGGTTCTTTTCAACGACTGATGTCAGCAGAAGTATTCGTCGGGTGCATATGCTAGTTATGCTTTGTATGCCTAGATTATGTGATCATCTATTCGAACTCGTGGGAGGAGCACCGTGCTCACCTTCAACGGGTACTTGAACACCGAGAGTTCCACAGACTCACCTGTAAGTTGTCGAAAAGTCACTTCGGCAAAACGAGTATGGACTACTTAGGCCATGTAGTCACCCTCGAAGGTAACAACCCACAAACCGGAAGTATTCGCACCATATTGGAGGTCGAAGAACCCATCACACAGAAAGAGCTAAGAAGATTTTTGGGGCTATATAATTGGCTGAGAGAGTTTATACCCGACATAGCACAGAATATGTCCCCGTTAAACTCCCTACTGGAAAATGAAACTAGGTGTGAGGGGGGGGCCAAACAGTATTCAACCTTCCATAACCTGCAGAGCAGTTTCCAGAACATCCCTGCACTACATCGGCCACAAGATGGCCGGCCTTAGATACCAGTCCGTCCTGCCAGGACGGACAGAGAGCCGCTCTGTTCCAGGAGAACCACGCGAGGAAACCGCAAGTTATTGTTTATGCCAGCACCCGACTTAACCAGACTAAGAAAATATCACAGCAAGAAGCAGGAGTGCCTTCCTGTTGTAATGGTCATGCGGGAACACTGCTACTATCTAGAGGGCAGACAATACATCCTGAGGACCGACAACAAGACCCTCGCCTGGTTACAGATGTCCAGAGACACTAAAGCCAAACTAGGCCGGTGGGCCATGCTCCTCGCCGAATTTGACTTTAAGTGGAGCACTGCCCTGAACGACCTACCAGATGTCCTGTCCTGCCAACCCGACAGTTAAGAAGTAACGAAAGAAGAGAAACAATGGGAGTGAATGACCCCTCCCCCGCTCATTACAGAAGAGAGTATATGTCTGCAACAACTCCAGGTCAGCCATCACCGTCTGGGTATCCACCAGTAGTAGGACCCAGATATCCAAGAGCAACCACAGATGTACGAACTCAGTGGCGAGAAATGGAAATCCAGGGGTAAGTTTGATGATATGGGTGCTGTCCATATCACCCCCGGATCCCGTGTACACACTTAGCTGCAAACCTAACGGGCCGTACCCAAGGAGCAACCACAACCTCCTGGTGGTCCTGGATATATTTTCAAGTTCGGTGGAAGCCTTCCCTCTTTCCAGCCATGAAGCGAGAGGCATCGTCTGCAAGATCGAGACCGAGATTTTCCCCACTGGAAATACCCACAGGCAATCTTGAAGGACAACAGGACCCAAATAACTGGCAAACTGTGGCAGAAGGCACGTAACCAATAGGGGATTCAGACCTGTACAACCCCCAGGCCAATCCCATGGAGAGGCACAACCAAGAGTTCATAGAAGTGTCTTCGAATCCGAGTGGGGGAGAACCACTGCCACTGGAATACCCACATCCCTAACATAATATTCACCCTGCGATGCAGGAACGAGATGATTGATACCATCTCTAGTCAGCTGATTCTGGGACAGACGATATGGTTCCCAGGCGAGTGGCAGTGTGAGCACGAGCCAACCATCCTCCCGCAACCCGAAACTGTCAGACTGGAAGCCCTAGCCCGTCAACGGCGCGTCCAGAATTCCCAAAAGAAATAAATTGACCAAAAGTACCTGAAGCCCAAAACCAGAGTAAAGGCCTTCGACGTAGGAGACAAGGTCCTCCTCAAAAATTACCCTCTCAGCTGTGGTCGTGACAAGTTTTGCTCCGGGCTGGCACAGAAGTGGGAGGGTCCATACAGTATTTTCAGTAAGCAGGAAAATCTACTGGGCGGAAGATGAGGGAGGGCGAGTAAGGAAGTCGACCAGGAGGCAGCTGAGGCCTTGTCCTCCTGGAACTTAAAGACCCGCCAAAGACACCCCGAGTGCATGGAAGATAAATCCTAGACTGAGGAGTCCACACCAACAGTCGAGGCAGGGGTCGAGTCCGAAACCTTGGCCACGACTCTCTGCAACCAGCAGAATTCGGCTCTGCCTAGGAGGGAAGAGCCACTCCCGTCGAAGCTCGAGAAGATTCCCAGCACAGGAGACTATTATGTCCCTGCATCGCTGCAGAACGGCAGTTCACATCAGCAGCTAGCCTTCGTACAAGTCGTGCCAAGGCTGTTTGCTGTTTGCTCTCTACCACTCTCCTCGTGAGAGACCAACAGTTGATTTTCAGCAACCAATGCCGCACTTAAGCACCCACTGCTGCCCCAGAAGAATCGTCTTTCCCCTTTAGCACTTGGCACTTGCCGTCAACACAAACGCACTTCTCCCCTAAGTCCCTTCTCGACACCCTCAGCTTCAGTTAGGGTCTAGTTATCGCATCTACCTAGTTGTTATCATGGCTACCAAGTTATTGTTTTGTGCTCTTTTAAATCGCCCTTCAGGCCAGGTTCTTCAAGCCGACATGCAACTTCACCTGTTTTTGCTTACCTTCTGAGAGCTAATCAGTACCTCGGTTACAGTATGAGAGTATGGATCACCATGTATCGTTCTAAAGAGAATAAAACACATATCCAGTTTAACCCCTGTCTGCTCCTTCTTGTGTGAATTTTGCTTAGTCATCCCCTGTAAGCGCAGTCATCCGAAAACTGAGCGGCAGAGAACCACGGATTTAATACTGAATTTTGCAGATCTTGGGGTAGGACTGCGGTCTTTCCCCTAAAAAGGAATCGACTTATGTCATAAAGACAGAACACATTAGGCGGCCACCCATACTGTTGACCAGGCATGTAAAGATACCTTGTGCATACGTACAGTAAAGCTACAACAACTAGCACGAGACACGATGAAGAGGTCAGATTCCCCTTGTCAGCTAACCCACTACCTCCACAGAATGTAAACTCGCAGGAGAGAGTGCCAGGTTGGCAAGGAATGATCTGTCACTTCCGAATCATACTCTAGCTAGGGTTATCATTGCAAGCCACCCTATTGTGGAAGTGAATTGTAGCACCCTGACGTGCGCTCGGTACGTCCCTTGTCGAAGGGAGACGGTTGGGCGCGCAGTGTCCCTCAAGCTGTGTGAAAGTGCCGGGTGCCAGCTCAGTGTTGAGTAATGAGATCGGGTCGTGGGTAATCACCCTAAGGGACTCGAGGTAACACACAATAGCAAAATGCGAGCTGTATGGCTGCTGCGCACGCCCTGATTAATGAACGCACTATTGGTTAATGAAAGATGATTATTTTATTGAACACTTAACCGAACAGACATGTGGTGACAGCGTGGTCGTACAATATACACACTAATGGATTACGATTAATTAAGGCGCATAATGCTGCTCTCCCCTCGGTGCGGTGGAACATAAAATACAAGTTATTTCGTGGATGATTTGATGATACGATTACTGAGTGAGGTTGCAGCCACAGGGGCTGGCACCGAGGTTCTTGTGAAGCGAAAGACTTGCCATGTCCGCCCGCGTTGAAGTGATGAAGCATACTAACTGAGAACTGCGCCGGCTCCCGCTACCTAAGCGTGGCGACGCCAAGCGGTGGAAAGATGAAACACAAATGCTACTTACAATGCTAATGAGATGTAAGAAAATGATATACCTTAAATTAACATAATCAAACACAATTACCATATACAACTTACATAGTAAAATACAATTACCCTTGCACAAATAGACAATAATTCAGGGTTATATTAATATTAAATATTTGCATCACAGCAGCCACTGTATTGCCAATTTAGTAATGTCACATGTCCCTGGCTGGCTGGGTATGTGATGACTGTCTTTAAACACGATAAATATGAAATAAATAAATACTGAATAGATACACTGAACCAATAAATAATAATGATTAAATTATTAAGCTCTGAATAATTAATTATGCTGATTAAATTAATGACACTGGTGCAATTTACACACATGGAACAAATACACTTGATAATTATGACACTGAATAAGTACATATAACCCTGAAGAAACTATACTGATGCACTCCGATCAATTATGTCGCACTGATGTAATTATATTCGTGAACTCTGATTAATTACATAGCACTGAATAAACGATATTGACGAACGCTGATTGATTACATAACACTGAATACACTATCACTCTTGCCCACATGCCTGCTGGTGTGGTGCATCTGGAGTGGAGGACACTACTGTGGCAGTCACAGTGGGCATAAAGGTAGCAGTGAACGCCTGGTTCACGTCAACCCAAATCGCTGGTGAATGCTGTTCACCCACAGGATGAGTTGTAAGTGGAGCAACAGGAAGGCAGCTGCTATCTTAGCTTGCAAGCAATCACTGCATAAACAACCAGTTTCAGCATTCAGCTATCTCACATCATGGGAACGAGCTCATGCCACCCTCCAACAGTTGAGGCTTCACTTCACATTTCCCTCCAGTCGTCTATTTGCTCCCCTGGTGAAGTCCTAGAGGGCTCTGCATCCGGTCGTCGAGATCCTCCGCCTAGGTCTACCACTGGAACCAGGCGTCGAGCCCATCGACAAAACCGATCCAGCT
>NQII01001937.1:109583-128717 GCA_002778355.1 Clitarchus hookeri | reverse complement strand
CAGCTAGATACACCTCCCTGCCGAGCCGTTCAGCCGACGCAGACGCACAACCAGCCAAGCCAGAAGACCCGACATTGGAGCAGTACCGATGATCACCCATCGACCGGTATTGGGAGGTAATTCAGTGGCCTTGTCAGCACCCTGCAATAAATCGCAAAGCAGTTCTAGCACAGATCGACTTCGTGCCTAGCTGGTGGCCTACCCACCTGATGCTCTATCAAGTCACCATAAAGACTAAGCACCATATCTTACAGATCCCACCGCATTAGGGTCTGTAAACTCCTTTTACCTGTACGCCTGATCTAACACAAGCTAAAAACAACTTCTAGTTAGGTACATAGACCTTCATGCGTTATTTTTGACACAGTGATTCGCTCGCTCGAGAAGGATGAGGCAAGGGAATTGTAGCAGAGCTGGAAGTATGTAACAGTATATATTAAAAATTTATGCCGAATTTAAGAATACTTCCATTCTTAAATTGGTTGATCCTGCAATGTTGAGCATGATGTGATTCAAATTTATTATATTTTTAAAAAATTTCCCTCTTTTTCTGAAGACAGATGCAACTTAACCACATGGTTGTCACCACATAGTCCTGATTACAAGTGAGTTGAATGAATGGAAAACAAGACATATTTCAGAATAGCAGTGCACGTATTATTTAACTACATGTATTGCACATGGTGTTCAAAATGACACACTTCAATTTAAGTACAATTTCAAATGGCTGTTAACATTTTTTATCAACTTTAAACATGCATGAGTTTCTGGTATTACACAGATTCGTGTTACGATTTTGTGCGTTTTACCTCAGTTAAATTAGTGTTTCCATGATTTTCCTTTTTATCTAACAATATTCCTCATGTGTAATGTGACAAAGCAGCTTGACAATATACATTCTCATTTTGTAAACAAATGTAAATTTTTCTGTAATTTTAAACTAATTTCAGCAGTGTGAATACCTTTTTAACATACAGGATAGGCTGTTTCTTACCTATATTATTTAATTACAATTTCTTTACTTCACAACATAAAGAAAATCCACAAATATATCTGCATTAAGTTTACAACCAATATTATCGTCAACAGAAATGTTGCGTCCAAAAACTCAGCAGTTGTAGTCGGAAATAATCCAAGGTATGGTTTTGTGTTGTGGAAGAACCAAAAATTCTTTGTGTCACCATCATAATACGCTTTCAGGTTGCATTTCATATAAAAGCGCTTATTTCATTTTTAAAATACATTACATTGGCAACAAAGAGAAATAAATTGAGCTATTATCTGGACTACCTGCAGAGTGCATGATTTTGTTATTTATTATATATTTAATGATTTTTTGTAAGACTTTTACACATTTAACGGAATACCTTTTCAGGATTGACATAACTGAAATTGGGTGTGTGCAAAATAGGATAATTAACATTTTCAGATACTTTATGCTGTTCATTGTAGCAAGAGCTTTGGGAATGTTTTTTATTATGACCCAGTATTTAATTGTGTCAATCATTCCATTTTCAAGCATTATGCTCATTGCAATTATTTACCTTTGCGCACAAAAGTAACAAATAACTTTATCTGTCTTCATTATATTTTGAAAACACCAACATTAATTTGTTTCCTATGAGTAAGGATTATTGTGAAATAGAGAGCATAACTTTATAGTGCCGTAAAAATTCAGTTTGAATAAAGACTGGGTAAGTAACTCACACATTTAAGAATATGCAATATAATTGTATAAGTAATTTTATTATAAACAGTGGCAAATTATTTGAATTACTGCTTGTACTGTTGACAAACTACTATTATGGGTGGTCTAATGTTTAACGTCGTGGTCGAGGTGACCCAGGGCTGGTGGAGTGTAGAATTGCCCGGCGCCATTACTCAGCGGAGAATTAATGACGCGGGTCGTTCGGTCGACGGCCCAGGACGCCCCGGATGCCACAGTCAGTTTGAAGATGAAGTTGTCACGCACTTAATATTACACTACTTACATACGTTGACCTTGTGGCGAGACCGTAGGCCGTCTCGTATGCCTGAAATATATTAGAAAAAGTGTGGGTGGTACTACAAGGTGTGTAGCACCCTATGTTTCCCGGAGGACAATGAATCAACAACCTTGTAAAGCAGTTTACTCGCATACTTTATCACATGTTCAGGAAGTGGACATGTGAATACTAAAAGAAACGGACCCAGCACTTACGGCCTGCCGGTGAACTTTGCATGAAAATGACCTAAGTCAGTGTGGTGTTATGGATATACGTGGTAGCGGTTAACTCTCTAGTGAGACCACCATGTGATTCATGAGGTTGGTCGTACGCTGAGGTATAAAAGTTTTCCAGCTTTTCTTATAGCATTGATTACTTCGTGATTTTTAAAGGCGCGTACATTTTCGTTTCCGTTTTACGGTGGAATTAAGTGAATATATACAACTAATCAAGACGTAGTTAGATTTGTAGAATCATAATTAAACTGGGAAAAGAATGTGCGAAGTTACCCGATCGTGGCTATGTTGATACCTGTAGAGCGGATATTTTCTAAGACAGGGCTGGCTTTAAATAAGCAACGGAATAACCTGTCAGGGAATATCGTTTACAAAATTGTTGTCTATAACAGCAATAGTTCCTAAAATACTTTGGATCTTGTTCTACTCACATCTTTACATTCGTTGTAGTCATTTAATGATTCCTATCTAAAAAAAAGGATTATTGTTGTGATATTTGCATTTTGTGTACCAAGTACTTATTTACAGGTGTCTCTTGCAGATGAGTTAACGGTGTGATTGTTTTTCTTCAGTTCCTGTTGCAATAGCGGCAAAGGTTTCATTTTATCCCTAACATATAAAAAGTGCTTTATTGAATGAAAGATCAAGAATTTCGCAAATATTCAAATTTAATGTGTTTAAATCAAAAGGATTTCTTCTCAGTAGTTTTTAATTAAATCGATTATGAGAAACACATTGTCACAATACTCATAAGTAAAACAAATTCCTATACATTCTGGGAAAAAAAAAACTGATCAGGTTGTCGTCGGGTGTGAAAGTTAGATGGACGATACTGTGCCAAAGTTTGTTGGACGTAGNTCAATCAAAAGGATTTCTTCTCAGTAGTTTTTAATTAAATCGATTATGAGAAACACATTGTCACAATACTCATAAGTAAAACAAATTCCTATACATTCTGGGAAAAAAAAACTGATCAGGTTGTCGTCGGGTGTGAAAGTTAGATGGACGATACTGTGCCAAAGTTTGTTGGACGTAGTTCGCTTGGAATGAACAGAGAGAGGACTTCAGACACTGTCTTGAATGGTGGAGTTAATATATTTATTGGGAAAAAGAAATAACAAATTAATATGTAATTTAATAAGCTATAATTACGAGAAAATTTTTATCGTTCTTTTTTTTTATATACTTAATGTATTTCTGAGGATATACGTTATAAGTAAAAACCTAACTTCCATGTTGCCACTACCATTCGTTCCATGTAACGCATGAGTATATGGAGAAGTTACATTAATTTCTGTAATGGTCGTGTACAGTGTATTTTACTGAATTTTGTTTGTAAAACATTTAGTAGTGAGCAGCACTGTAATGTTTCAGACTTCGTCTACACTATATTATAAATTGCAAAGTCCGTTACATTGTACCTAGTTGCAGTCTACACGAAAGCAACGAATTTTGGGTTGGTTAAATTTGTAGGCTTGTTTATGGATACTTTGCATTATATGTGCAGTTTATCTTGAACAGTTTTAAATAATTGTGCAAAATACAGAAAGGTATTTGAATATTTTACTTACGAAATTCGCATCACAATCCTTTACAGGAAAAACAAATTTAAAACAATCTAATATGTGAAATCGAACGGATTTCAGCAAAATTTAAAGGAAATCATTAAAAAATTATTGATTATTCTTGATAGCTTCCGGTGTTATGTACAGTGATAGTAGCACATTAGAATTAGTTCTGTGATACCAAATGTTAGGTTTGACTTAATGGTTTTTCTCTAAGTCACCTATGACTGTGGAAACTGCTTTTGGAAAAATGTGCCAAAATCGATATTCGGCACAAGTGAAGTTCTGGTGAAGCTATTGCGTCAACCTATTAAAATAACTTTATTTCAAAACGAATTGTGAATTTAGAAATGAGATATCCTGTATTTGGTTTGTGATTTCCATATTTAAAGTATATTTTGTCAATATAATTTATTGCCATCAAAGTAAAATACTGCATTACAAATCAGAATAGTAGTTTTGTGAAACAAAAAAATGCAAAGTACGGTTTAGCATCGTGGTCGAATGCATAACTGCTTTGTGTTTCCTAGCATCGCAGTTATATTAGACCAACAGGCAATGCTTAGCACTGCAAGGACTCGAGTCATACAGTGGAAATTTAGCACATTTATTTAAGCTAAGAACGGAAGATATTCCTAATTTACAACAGTAGTCAGCAAAATTACGAGACACATTCACCAGTGCTATAATACCAAATGAAATGATGGAAATGATGCCAAATGAAATTATGGGGTATATTGGTAGCAAAATTCAGTCGCAGGAAACATAAATTTTTTATGTCTGTAGTAGTAAACATGACATAAGATAGAGTGGAACAGTTAAGTTTATGTTTCGTTAGGTTGATGATAATATTGAACTCCGTTAATGTTTTATTGGACTTAACAGTGCACATTGCGACAAGTACATCGAGAGAAGCAATTGCATAAATCATTGCTGATGTGTTAAACATGTGTGCAGCTTCCATTCGGTATGCTAAGAGGACATACGACGGTGCTGCTAATATGAGCGGCAATAAGAAATATGTGCAATCTGTTATGAAATAAAAACAACCTTTAGCATTATTTGTGCATTGTGGAGCCCACTGTATTAATCTGATCACTAACGAATGTTGTGACGCTTCTTTCACTACAAGAAATGCTATCCACTGGGCATACGATCTTTGTGTATTGCTCAGCAAATCAGTGCGTGAAAACAAAATTTGCCCACATCACCGAAGCCATAGCCGAAGACCCTGTGACCAATGTCGGCAAGATATA
The DNA here is from genome assembly GCA_002778355.1 of Clitarchus hookeri. Lineage (NCBI taxonomy): Eukaryota > Metazoa > Arthropoda > Insecta > Phasmatodea > Phasmatidae > Clitarchus > Clitarchus hookeri. Next base: position 123,675 of record NQII01001937.1, on the reverse strand, counting down.
ATCCCTCTGTCCTACCTGATGGATTTACGAGGGGTCTCAAATAAAATAAATTCTGGACAAATACCATGTTTTGTTGCAAACACTTGAACTTGCTAGGAAAGTAAACCAGCAGTTCAACTGTAGTGGCTTGCTTACAGAGTTTGAATCAGGGACTACAATCTTAAGATTACTGCTAGGGCATAAGATAATTACACTAGAACTTCTCAACAAATCATTTCAAGGCCATTAGCAAAGTGTCTTGCTTCATGAAGAATGCCGATGTAACCACTGCCGGTATTAAAGTTTAACAGAATGAAGAGGTTTTCGCTATAATATTGAAGAAAACAAACCAGAAACAGGCTGAATATAATTTACAACTCATCTTAATTCCCAGGTCGAAGAAACCTCCAAACTGTTACACAGTACCTGCAGAATCATTTACTGCTGGTACAAATTGCTAGCATTATCGTTAAGAAATTTACGTTACCATAGATGCAGAATTGCAATCAGGAAGGATTTAAGTGCTTGCAAGATTTGGAATCAACATTGATTTTTCGACAAATGCAGACTGATTTATTAAAAGTATATACTGAGACAGATCATCTCTCTGGGAATTGAACTGAAGATGTTTAAGCAACAATTTACACAGTCAAATTAAATTATTATGAAAACCTGATAGTATCCATAGTAACCGCCCTTCACAACACAGACAGACACTAGGAGAGCTGGCAGTGACTCAGTCAGGTACTGATACGCCTCCACGAATATCAGGAGCCATGCTGTCTCCAGTATGTCCCACAACTGTTGAAGAGTGCGTGGCGAAGACAGGTGGAGAATACGGCGGTTGAAGTGGTCGCACAGATGTTCAATTGGATTGAGATCAGGGTTGCTTGGTGGCCAGGAAAGAATATTGTAAAATTTTGATCATTCTCTTCCAGCCACACGTGAATACATCTAGACCCATGGCAAGGCACATTTTCATTCTGAGGGATCACATCCTCCCGAGGATGGGCTCATAACCATGTCGTGAACCATGCGTTCACGAGATCCTTTGTATCCACTCTGACTGCCACAGTCGTTTCAACCGCACCAGCTACACCACACCAACTGGCGAGAGAGAGAAAGAGAGAGAGAGAGAGAGAGAGAGAGAGAGAGAGAGAGAGAGACACACACACACAGTTTTTCTTATTTATATTCTTATATATAAATTAACTCATTATTAACATTCATAATGTCAACAAACACAAAAAGACCGTCGTCGCAAACACAGCCATAGTAAGGGATAGTTTCATGGTATACTTGGCAACGCTGTGGCTAGTGTATTCAGGACACATCATCAAAAGTGCAATACAAAAATTTATGAAAACATGTAACAACTTTTGAAAATACATTTATGTAAGAGTTATTATGTTTTCTGATGTTTAATTTAATTCATATAAGTTTTCTTCACAGAATCATCTTTCAGGGTTATGTTGTGTTTCACCTTTTCGCCGATTGGCTTCGGCTTCGACTTCGCCACTGGTGGCGGAGCAGACCCCAAGCTCATCCCAGTTCATCTCAGCGACCGAACGAGACCGGCAGTGTCTAAGTCCCTCGCTCTGCGGGGCCCTCAGTACCGACCTGTAGACTGAAATCATTTTAACTGCAATAGTATAATATTAATTACAGGAACATTTTGTATTCTATTTAATGTACTGAGGGGACGGCCACCGTATTGTCACCGGAGAGTTTTCAACGCAAACACGCTTCCAACATAAAACTACGTGATTTTCGCTGCATAAAGGCGGAGGCCATTGTGCATATCATTCATACATTTATTTATCTGTAAACGGACGATGAATAAACAACTCAACAAGCGAAATAGTGTTAAATTAGCGTAGGGCAACCTTATTAGCGTCACCAGCCTTTTTAGTAATATAGTTCAGGCGTACAAGACTGCCTACAGTCTCGCTATCCTATGTAAAGAGTGCAACTGTAAGTACGCAACAACCAAGCAAATAAATGACGGAAGGTTCACCAGGGCCCCTGGGCCGTCGACTGCAATCCTTTAGTTCACCACTGAGCAATGGCGCTGGGCAAAAATCCAACATCCAACCCGCTCTGGTAATCGACCCACGTCAACCAAATATATCAAGAGCGCCTTCCACACTGATGATGGGACCTAGATAATACCATGATAACATACCCCAGACTATAACCTTGCCCCCACCACCTTGTGCTCGTCCAGCAATGGATGCAGGGTGTCAGGTTCTCAGGCGTGTCTCGCCTGAAGCACTGAAGTTCATCCGTTCTATGCAGCTGAAAACGTTATTCGTCTGAGAAGGCTACCCGCCGCCAATCAGCAGCAGTCGTCCAGTCGCCATAATGTCGAGCAAATTCTTGCACCTCTGTTAGTTTGGGTGCAGTCATCCTCTGTCTACTCCAGAGCCCCATTTGCAGAAAGTTTTGCAGAACTGTTGAGGTGGACACGTTGCTGAGTGCCCCCTGGTTCATTTGGACGGTGATCTGATCCACTGTAGCCTGCCAGTGGCCTCCACGTATATTCGTGGACACCATTCCCCTCCGAAAACAATGGCGCGCGGAGTTCTTCAGATTCTACGATGGTTATTCCCAATGCTGCCATTCGCCTACTTACGATACAGATTTACCACAGTCACATGTGAGAAGTTCACAAAAGACTGTTTCCGAAATGCTGCCCCTCTTGACCCGAAGACCAACTTTATGCAAATGGGTTAAATATCTTCCCTTACTCGTGACAGCAGGAAGTACACTGTGTACAGCCATCCTGCCAGTCGCATTATACATCCGTTTCACCAGCTCACACAATGGAACTCCATTTTACGGTTTAGTTACTGTAGTAAGTAAATGTGCTCGCTCACATCATGAAAAACCTTGAGAAATACCCTAAATTAATAATCGTGAGAACTTTTTAAAAGCTTAATACCAATTCACATATCTAATAGTGTAATATTTTTCCTTCTAAAATTGTCTTGCGTTTATTCGTACACGATTTCTGTGCCTTTCATATAATTATTTTAACATTGGATTGGCTTCTTTGAAACATTGGCACCAGTCTATTGAGTCCCAAGTGGGCTGCCACCCTAAATACATGCATGTTAATGGACTGGTCATGCCACAAGTCTCTTCCTGGCAACAGATTTTTCGTTTACTAATTATTTAACACGCAATAGTTTTAATAATTCTGGAACTTTTTTCGATCTATCCTATAATGAGGCAGTAGTACCATCCCAACCCCCTGTAGGCTCAGACACCCAGGGGCTTCAGCTTCACTCCATTATTTTAATATTGTTATCCTCGTTTTATTGTATAGGTAGGTAAAATAACGGTTTTACAGTGAAATACCTCACATGAGGGTTGATGTAGAAAATTAAATATATAATCTGAAAAGTTAATTTTCCATGTGTCGTGCTGCTTCATTGCCTTACAAAGCACTGCACTCATTTTGCAGCATTTTTCAACTATTTATTTTACATACTGCTGCTTCATAATGTGGAATGGTATAACCATCACTGTTATTTTTTGGGCATGTGGCAGACCGAAGACTGGCATTACTGGTGTCACAAGGATATCAACACACTCGACGTAGACTCAGGTGGACTGCAAACCTTGGACCAACTGACAGCAATAAAATCACTGTAATGCACTCCGACAAGGATGATATAAATTATGATTAGCAGTGTGCGATTTAGCTGGTTGTCGAACCCTTAACTGGCTGTCACACTCTGAAGCGACTAAACACCCCGGTTGTGAGAGTGAGATGGCATGTGGAAGGGCGATGCTTTGAGCCATTGCAAGCAATCCTTTGAAATGGCATGATGTACATGTGAAGGGTAGATTGATTACCCTCCATATATCTCCACATGAATGATGGCATCAGGTGTGATGAAGTAAGCTTGTGTACTCACAAATTAGCTCAACGTGCATAATGATGAATGGCACCATGTGCACAGAGAAGCTTTTGTACCCAAGAATTAGCTCTGCATGAATGGCGATAAAGTGAGGGCGAGTCGGATGTACAGTGCTGATGTAATGAGTTATGTGCACAACATTGACAGGATGCAGTGGTCTCAGGAGCAGGGAGAAGTTTAAATGGTTACAGTTTTTGGAGTACTTGTAGAGTTGTAATGTGCGCCACAGCATGAGACTCATAAAGGGATGGGCCGGTCACCCACGTGGCTCTTCCTGAGATCACCTCGCGACAAGGTGAGGTCGTCGATAATAATGTGAAAGTCCTGTCTATGCCTCCCTACAAGGGTGTTGTCCCCTTCATATGCCTATCACACGAAACTGTTAAACTGCCTTCTCACATACCAAAACATAAGTTCAACATCGTTAAGTGCTGTGAAGCAGGAGGTAGATGACAGAAAAAAAAAAAAAAAAAAAAGTGAAGCAACTGCCTATCAAATAAAACAATTATTCACACTTAAATTGACTTTCGCTCTTCCGAGAGGCACGCAAAGAGTACACTGTAAAAATGGCACATATCTGATTGAAATAAATTAATTTAGTACACTTTCAGAGCGATTCAACCTGGCATGGTTGAGCGACACGCCCTCCCCCCTGTTTTGAAGTAAACGAAATAATTAAAATCCCGAAAGAGATAACAATATTGACATACTAACACTCGGCTCAAAGAAATTGCTGTAAAAAAAAAATAGGCATTGGGAAGGGGGCGGGCCCGAGTACTCTTTCATTGAGTGCTTAGAACCAACTGAAGGCGATTGATGGAGCCTACAAGAGCCCCTGCTCGAAAAGCGTGCCAATTATACATAAAATACACTGGAACTTGTATTATGAAAATAAACATATACAAATTCATACATAAAGCACTAAAAGATAGAATTACAGTTACACACACACACACACATATATATATATATAAAATTTGCATCAACAAATTAAACAAAAGAAAGTGAATTGGCAATGAAAAACTTATACAACGCAATCTCCTCTTGCCTCTGTGCTCCCTCCTAGTCGATTGCGTTTATAGCTAGTTTGTTTATGTATTACACTTTACAATTTATTTATTTGAAAATCTCTATCACCCTTATTTCTGCTCGCTATAGGTGTGCAAAAGGTGGCTCATGGTGGGATAGTCCACTATGAACCCAGGAAGGGCGTGTGTATACTCTGTACCATATATGAAGGTCACATTCGTGACAGTTGCTCATCACCACGCCAATGTTTACATTTATGTATCCATTCGCTATCAACTGGGTGCGACGAGTCAACACGTCCAGTAGGTGCTGCTTCGTGCGGCAATTGGTCAACTACTTCGGTGGCGAGTGTGTTTGGAGGGCGTGTGTAGGTTCGTTCGTAAACACTGTACACGAAATATAGGTTACTTTAAAAAATTTTGTAGAGCTTGCGAAAAATAAAAACTATTGGTATATGTTCGTGAATTTATTATATAAAGCAAACGAAAGTTATTCTGTTCTGGCTCGTTATACTTCGAAAAGAACCTCTCAGATTTCAGCGCGTGCTCTGAGCCACATTTTTTCTCAACAGGTAGCATCATATGGAAGTTAACTGTTGTTCTATTACTGGCTAGGAAAAAAAGGAATTATAAATATTTTTCGTCAGTTTATTAGGAAAAAATAATCCAACAGTATTATGCAATATTTCTGTATGCTCTTGGAATTAATGTCAAACACAAGGAAAGTTGTTTGGGTTTTTAGGAGGGGGTTAAGACATGGAAAAAGTTCTTGAAATTACCTTTTATTTGTCATACTAACTTTAGTTCGTTCGTGCCATCAGTTGATACAGGATTTTGTAAATGGCACGTTGTTTGCTTTGAATATGTCAAATTATTATTCACCGAGTCAGAATGTGGCCTTCTTATATGAAATTAACTATAGATATACTCTATTGCATTTTATCAAGGCACACATAAATGTGGCTTGTTAGAGGAGTCTTAAATCCCATAACTTCCCATGTTGTAAACACACGCAGGTGAACAATGAAGGGAGGCACACAAGGGTTTTTTTTGTCAACACCACAATCGCCGTAACCCCCTGCGTCAATTTCCTCGAGGGTTTGATTACTGTGGACGTCTCTTGGCTGTATGGGTCAGCCCGAATTATCAAACTCCAAAACATATCTTGAGGAAGCAGCATGGTCACCTGATTCAGACAGTGCCCATCGGGTGGTTGAGGTGTGATGAACTTCTCTGCATATCGCAGGTGTAGGAATCGTGGAAGGGGTGACCACCACGTTCGGGCAGTCGCCAGTAGAGGGTACATCGTAGCTGCACATTCTTTTTGTGGGACGAATAGGTTGAGAGGAGGGACGCAGCACACGCCAATGTTCACAAACCGCATGGAAACTTAAAAGACATTATTTAAATTAAGCGACAATTACATCATTAATGGTGTTTTTCTAGGTACACTGCTAATCTGAGGTTTTATTGCGTGCATCTGTCCCAGACTGCAACGTTAGTTGACTGCTGCCACCTGGTTTGTTCTCATTCACACGAAGTCTTTGAGGAGGCAATGACGACACTTGTGTGTCAGTGAAAATGTGCAGTTATGAATGCAACACACGCACATCTGATATGTTCTGCCTGGAATAGTTCTTAATNTTTTTGTGGGACGAATAGGTTGAGAGGAGGGACGCAGCACACGCCAATGTTCACAAACCGCATGGAAACTTAAAAGTCATTATTTAAATTAAGCGACAATTACATCATTAATGGTGTTTTCTAGGTACACTGCTAATCTGAGGTTTTATTGCGTGCATCTGTCCCAGACTGCAACGTTAGTTGACTGCTGCCACCTGGTTTGTTCTCATTCACACGAAGTCTTTGAGGAGGCAATGACGACACTTGTGTCAGTGAAAATGTGCAGTTATGAATGCAACACACGCACATCTGATATGTTCTGCCTGGAATAGTTCTTAATNGTGTGTCAGTGAAAATGTGCAGTTATGAATGCAACACACGCACATCTGATATGTTCTGCCTGGAATAGTTCTTAATAGCAGATGGTAGTGAGTATGCAGCACTTGTCGCGTAGATAGAATTTCCAAGGCACTGTTTGTCACAAGAATGCTAGTGTTTTACACTTGGTAAGGTACGAAATTTCATGTAGCCATGAAAGACCCTGATTCCACACTACACTGCAACGTTTGCATGCACTGGTCAGGTGTGCTGGCTAATTGTGGTTCGTCTTAACTGGTCTGTAATTAACACTGCAAACAAAACGCATTACAGTGCTTGCATTGCTCTTAAACACCACATGTGCATTTATGTGTGGATGGAAGTGTCATGGCCGCATGCCCGTGCTGAGGTATATGCAAGATAACTTTCACCAGCACTACTTAGGCATATGGGATGGGTTGGATAGTGTTTTGACTATGTGACGATAACTACTGTCACTCTGGCAACGCACTCCTCCGCCGGGACGCAACAACCATAAACAATGACTTCCTGAGTTTAGTATCTTGCTGCAGAATGGCGACAGTTCACTTGCATCACTGTTCGGGATTGGTGCAAGAGTTGTGGGTTCTGGCCACCTTCCATCGATCAGTAGTCGTGCTGATGTTGTTTGAACAGGTGAAATAAATGGAATAAACATGGCAGGTGTGACGGACGAGTATTGTAAGAGTGGTACTGGAAGAAGACTTAGGAAAATAAGATATAATCAGCGGAAGGTACAGAGTGGCGGAGGGAGCAAGTTGCATGTTATTGTTAAATTTTGCCGCTTGGTCGAAGAGTAGATCACTGCAGCACATCTGCTGCTGTGGTGCACACAATTTAACCAGCTTGCACTGCTAGACTATCCCATTTGAATGCCTCGCCCATGTACATGCCTAGCATAGGGTACCGATTATATATATATATANCACTGCTAGACTATCCCATTTGAATGCCTCGCCCATGTACATGCCTAGCATAGGGTACCGATTATATATATATATAAAATTCTAAAAATACCCAAGAGCAAAGTTCATATTACAGATTGACAAAGACCTTGACGATTNATATATATATATATAAAATTCTAAAAATACCCAAGAGCAAAGTTCATATTACAGATTGACAAAGACCTTGACGATTTTTCTTTTGGTATCCGGGCACGGAACTAGGCACAAGACAATTTTTGCTGAATGGCCTATACTTCCTGCAAGCAGTAGGGGTGGCTGTGACTTACCCATGCAGTTGAATGTGACACGCCCATTTGGCATGCTATGGAGTGTGCTAATGGAGGATATGTCATTGATGTGGTGACATAACTTCAAGCCGAACAGTGTGCACAAATTGAGAATGACCAGCATTACACATGTGTATATGAAACATTGCAAGCATAGGTCACCCTTTTCCTGCAGACTTTGTAGGCACTGTACAAGGTATTCAGCACAAAAAAAAANAAACATTGCAAGCATAGGTCACCCTTTTCCTGCAGACTTTGTAGGCACTGTACAAGGTATTCAGCACAAAAAAAAAATACATTTTCAAAACATAACTTTTGTAGTCTCATATCTACTGTAATATTCCTATTATATATATGGCATCTTATGTTTCATAAGGAATCACCTCCGCAGTTTAGGCATTTATCTCCGAACAGCCTGCATCCAATGCAGGTGTTGCAATGAAACTTTAACATGTCCTTAGCTTTCTAGTTTCTGCAATTGATTTTTCACTGTAGTGGTGAGAAACTGTTCTGCATTCTTGCTATTTAACTTTTCCACAAGTTTGTTTACTTCATCCATGACCAGTTACTGTTGCATCTTGCTTTTCAACACAACACTTCACTGTATGATAAAAGGTTATTCAACCGACGGACAACAAAATGCAGGAGAGTTATTGAAAGTGGATTTTCAAAGAAATTTTTGAGACTGCTAGGATATTTGGTAATGGAAAGGAAATATCACTCCAATGAAGGGAAAACGTCAATACTCTGGATTGCAGATAAAACAAACAGTAATATTGTTTTACTGTTATCTAAAAGTTTTATGCTCTGTACTGGTAAATTCGTAAAATGATTTCAGTACCTCACCACTTGCACAGCAAATGTGGAAATGCTGGTAAATTTGTTTTATTATGACCTGAATATCAATAGATATGTAATCTGCACCAGTCTTAACAGCATTATGTATAACATGTACAGAACCAAAACCAATTAAATTTTTCAATGGGTTTCCTTGTAATTTACTACATAAGATTCTTTCCCTTTATCATCTATGTACCAAATGTTTGTATTACCCTCTGGTACAGCAATAACCTTTTCAAGGAGNTAGATTCTTTCCCTTTATCATCTATGTACCAAATGTTTGTATTACCCTCTGGTACAGCAATAACCTTTTCAAGGAGCTCTAACTTCTGTAATACCTCAAACATAATTAAATAAAAATTCTGAAGTTTCATCAAAGAGATTTACTAATTCCAACACCTTCACCATCATACCTTTTTCGGGATGATAATATCTCACAACCAGACACACTAACTTTCTGTCCAAGTGGTCGGACGAGTCAATTTACACTGATACAAAGCTTCTTTTATCTGATTTGTAGCAAATGGTGCAGTGATAGTATCCTACAACTTGCCACCTGATGAAGCTGGCCAAGCCAGCAAAACGTTGCAATCACGCAACCGCATGGAAAATGTGTCATCCTGTGTGCCCGCCGATAATTACTACACTGCGAGTACTTACATTTGTGTCCTTTTATACATTATTAGTAACTATTGTCCAACATTTAGTTTGAAAACATCTGAATTTACAGTTTAAAAAAAATTTTCCTCACGATGGCTGTTTTGCAGTCATGACTTGAAGCTCTGATTGTGCACCGCTGTATGGTACACGAAAGTTGTTACCTGTGCCACCAGTGATAAATGTTTTTTCATTTCACTTTTTGTAACAAAGAAGTTGTTTATACTGCTGCTGGGAGTCTTACTTTGAACAACACTTTTTATGTTTCTTCATTTTCAAATGAATGACTACATCTGACAGCCTACCACATGAAATGCAAANTTTGAACAACACTTTTTATGTTTCTTCATTTTCAAATGAATGACTACATCTGACAGCCTACCACATGAAATGCAAATTTAGCTTTGCACTGAGAACATTTACATTTTCACCTACGCCTTTGAAGGGAAAGTATCTTCTTGCACTATCANCAAATTTAGCTTTGCACTGAGAACATTTACATTTTCACCTACGCCTTTGAAGGGAAAGTATCTTCTTGCACTATCATTCACATTGCACTTGCATTTCGGCATGATGAAAAACTGAAAATAAAAAATTATAGCATTCCACAACGATGACGCCAACAGAAGCAATGAGAAAAAAAGAGTGCACCGCTATGAGTTGTCAACACCGTAAAAGAAACAATGTTTCGTGGATTCTCCACCAGCACCATACATTTATTTAAAAACTGAATAAATTCTATAATCCACACTTTCTTTTCGGGAAGGGCAAATAAATGACGAGACATTAAGGAAAAAGTAGGGGCACTAGATTATATATATATATATATATAAAAAACAACGGGATTAATGGAACTCTCGCCTAGCAAAACTCGACAAGACACCTCAGATTTCACCGCCTTCACATATCAGTCTGAGACATCAAGTGAATTAGTAACAGGGTCCGGTCAGTGCGTCCCGATACACTGTTGACGTGCAGGCCGTGTCCTGAGGTGCAATAAACAGTATAAATTTGAACTGCCTTTCACTTATGGCTGCATGTTCAGTTGCAGTTAAGCACACTAAGTGAAGTGCCCGAGTGCATCCACTACACTGCAAGGAAGGAACAACTTGTCACAACAATGTTGGCAGGAAATTTGGAGTAAGTTTTTCTTTTACCCATTTCTCATGGTTTTGTAGAGATATTTAGGCAACTTTTAACGAGGTCTTGAGAGCCAATGAGGGTGAAATGGAGCAGCACCTGAATGCAAGGGGGAAGGAAGCGGGAGATCCCGAGAAAACTGACCAACCAGCAGCATCTTCCAGCACAATTCTCACACGCGAAAATTCAGCAGTGACCCAGCTGGGAATTGAACCCAGTTCGCCTTGGTCAGAGGCGAGCAGTGCAACTGCTCAACCGCCGCGGTTGTGTTGTTTGCGATAGAATAATTTTTGCGGAAAATAATATCTGTGTTAATGTGGTATGTCATACAGTCACACTCAGTGCAATGGTTAATTTATAAATAGCCTCTGCATGTAGGAACGACTGTAAACTACACAATCTCACCTTTTTTGACAAGCAGACGCCAGTTTTATTTGTAAAATACTTTATTATTATGAATGAAAAAAATGTGCTGTCTGGCAATTTCCCCGAATCCCTAATACTTCCAAGTTTCACATATACTCACTATTAAAAACATGTTTAAATATAGTACTCAAACACTTTTAATATTAAATAAATAAGTACTGCGGCACTCGGCTGCAGCTTGGATTATTAATAGCAGCACGCGCAACTGGCAGCAGCTGTTCAACATTTGACTTTGAACTGGTGGCTCCATGGGTAAGCTACAATCCGATTAAGCCGTCCCCAGTAAATCGGGTGTTTACTGTGCGCGCACGCACACATACACACAAGTATAGTCGGTTCATGACTGGAAGAGACTTTCTTGAAGCCCTGCTAAAGATCTACTTTCAAGCCCATTTCGTATCCTTCTGCCAAAGGGTAAACAAAAATTGCCATGTGGCAGTCACATGGCAATGTTTACATTCCACTGTGTGTGTGTACATGTGTTCGTACATGCACGTACCCATCATAAAAGTAATGTATATATTATTAATGGATGTTCCACAAGCGTAAAGTTTTTAATCTTGAGAATTTCACACAAAAGAATATGTGATGCAAGCGAAAAACATTTCATTATATAAACCCAAAATGTGAGTATTAAAAATCAGATGTTTCGTGTGCGTGCCTGTCTCTCTCTCTCTCTCTGTGTGTCTAGGTTTGATTTTGACTGGGGGATTGGGTGGGGGAGAAAAACTTTCACTTTGATTACATATTATAGACACAATACTTTGCAATGAAATGTGTCAACATTCAAGGAGTCCATCCAACAACATTAACATGGCAACGCCAATCTCTCATAAGCCCCCAGATGGCCGGGCTGTAGAGAATTTGTCTGATTCTTGTTTAACCTAATATTTCATTTATGAGTTTTTTTTATTCTAATATCAGCTCTTTATTATTTGATTTTTCATAACGTATGACTTTAACTTGTGCTAACCTTCTCGTACAGATTTCTTTTGCTTTTGAAATCTGTATAAGATATTACTCATAGTGCGTTCTGACGTGTTTAATATTTTTCAAATTTATTTCAGGTTTGCTTAAAATTTTATTTATTGTATTTTACGTTATATGTTGCGGTAGTTTCTGCGTGCTGTCATGAGTTCTAGCAAGGTGAATAAAAGAGAAGTCACCAACACCAACAGCACATAATTAACCTCACAGAATCGTTGTATTCACTAATCAGCTGAGGGGAAATGAAACCCTGCAAAGTCGTAGAAAGAGTGGCAGAAATGTTGAAACTCTCCAAATCTACAGTGCTAAGGTATGTTAAAATATCTGTAGTATTAACTATTGCGTTTGCAAGTTGCGCGTGTTAAGATCAATTACGTTGGCCCACAAAATGTGTTTACAAGAACATAAAAAAATTTGTTAACTTGATTACGTCGTCGAACGTTGTCTACGTGTATTTTTAACGTTTTATTTTGGTAATTATTAAGTTTATAGGGTTTCCTGTAAAAATAAAAATAATTAATTGAAAATCTTATATTTCCACTCTGCTAATGATGCAGAACACGAATATATGAGGGGCACTAACGTCCGACTAATTTCGTAATATGTGCCCACCTAACCTAACCCCACGATGAGTGAAGCACTATTTTACATTTTTTAAATAAACTAGGATTGTAGGGTTATATAGTAACCAATACCTGCCACCTATTAAACTAACCTAAACTAACACACGGCAGAGCATATCACATTGTCACACATCATTTGTAAACAAACCCTTGTATGTTTTTGGTATCAGTAACTGTAGTTGACCCAGTAACTGAATTATGGTCCTTTTTAAATTATGCAAATTAGGTTGGCTATGTAGCACTGAAAGTGAAAAATATGACACTGATAATTTACAATAACTAAAAGACAATGGCTGTAGAACAGTGGTGTTGGGGAAATGCATTAATACACAATTGTTTTCTTAAAAGATTATGACTGCGATTTCATCGATTACGATGTCCTCTCATGTTTAGTGAAGTGATACAGATATGTTTAATAGTAGGGGAAGTTCCAGTTATATCGACTGTAATCTATTTAGTGACGTATAACAATGGCAATTAATGCCGCAATGTAACTTATAAATACAAAACAAGCTCCTTCTTCAGAATCTTAAAATGCACCATCTCTCCATAACCTATATAAAATTAATTGACTATAACAAACTCACCATAGAGGCAATTTTCCTTACCATTGTCAGTTGTCTTTATAATAAATTTCCACTGTATATATTGGGTTGTTTATGAAGAATCTCTCGCAGGGGTACACAAACTCCAACACAAAGTAGTTTTTATTTTTAAGTACACATTGTAATACCACCTTTTGGTTAGGTGATTCATACACTCACATTTGAGTCTATATAACCCTACAATCCTAGGTTAGTGTAAAACCCTACAATCCTAGGTTAGTTTAAAAATGTAAAATAGTGATTCACCCATCGTGGGGATAGGTTCTGTTAGGTTAGGTGGGCACATGTTACGAAATTAGTCGGACGTTCATGCCCGTCGTATATTCGTGTTCTGCATCATTAGTGGAGTGGAAATATACCATTTTCCGTTAAATTATTGTTATTTTTTTTACAGAAAAGCCCCCTAAACTTAATAATTACCCAAATAAAACGTTAAAAAGACACGTAGACAACGTTCGACGATGTTATCAAGTTATTAACAAATTTTCTTTGTTCTTGTAAACACATTTCGTAGGCCAACATAAATGACCTTAGCACACACAACTTGCAAACGCAATGGTTAATACTACAGATATTTTAACATACCTGAGAACTGTGGATCTGAAGCATTTCAACATTTCTGCCGCTCTTTCCGCGACGTTGCAGGGTTTCATTTCCCCTCGCC
>NQII01001937.1:76743-109123 GCA_002778355.1 Clitarchus hookeri | reverse complement strand
AAATTTAATAATTAGTACCTATTGTAGTGAAAGGTTCCCTACACTAATGCTGCTCAATTTTTAAACCTACAAAAAATTCCTAAGCGAAACATAAATTAGCAGTATTTTGATACATTTTTAGTTTTGAAAGGAAAAATGCAAATCAAGAAATCAGAAGATAAACACACAATTAGGTTCATTTTCAAACACTGAACAATAAAATGCCCATGACAATATAGGTTAGCACTGAATGTGAGTGCAACCTGAGTATTGGAATTAGATTATGATTGGACAAACCGTAAACATCCCAAATAATTTGTTTAGAATTGTTCATTGATAGTGCAACGTAGTTATTTTGTGACNTGTTTAGAATTGTTCATTGATAGTGCAACGTAGTTATTTTGTGACTGTCTCAATAAATATTTATGTATTCATCAATATCTATTTTGTCCCCTTCAAAGTAATCCCCCTCAGATATAATACACTTGTGCCAGCGCTTTTTGCCAATAATCCTTGAAGCACTTATGATATGCACATTTTGATATGGCATTGAAGTCTCCCAGGTCTTTATCTCCTCAATCGTTGCAAACCTCCATCCTTTCATGGGTCTCTTCAGTTTTCGGAACAGTAACAAGTCGCAGGGGGCCACGTCCGGTGAATACGGTGGCTGAGGCATGATTATGGTGTTGTGAATACAGATTCTTTAATCCATTGTTTGCGATAGCAAAAAATCACCAAGCACACACCAAAACATGTCTAACCTTTATATCTATCACAAACAAACCAACAATGCAAAATGGCTGATAATGTCAACATGTGTACCAACACAACAATAAAAACAATCAATAATCAATGTACGCAGCCCTCGAAATTTGCAGTCACCTTATTTTTTGAACACACCTCGTATAATTCCAGTTGGGGTCATGCATGTGAATGCTGTTTGTCAACATTACTTAAAACTAATGGCACAGTACAAATGCGATAAGCACATTACTACCATAAATTATACGGAATTCAATAACACTATACTACAAAGTTAGAAATGTACAATCCCGAACAATGATAAACACACACCTAACTGCAGCGTACAGCTATGCTCTTTTGTTTGTTTACTTCTGTACTTTAGAAATAACAAAGTTATGAAATGTTTTGAAGCAACAGTTGCAAAACTGGAAACTAAACTAATTCTGTATTTCAAAGTCTCGGTTCAACTTAAAATAATGGTTTGTATGAAAATGGGCAAAAAACATAGCCAACAATCTCGCAGCACGAAGATAAATACACTTACAGCACCAAGTATTTAGCCAAACCATTGTGTTTGTCGTCGTAACTGTATCAATGTACTTAACCCTTTCGTTAGCAGACATTTTCTGGTACCTCTAACATCCCATAGAGTAAGGCTTTTGAAATAATTAAATCCCCTTATTAATCAAATTTCATAGAGTTAACTATTAAAATTACTAATTGATAACTTTATCATAAAAATATTTTTCCCACGATGTAATTTTGTGCAAAATGTATTACGTAACTATTATAAAAATTTAAATTAATATTTATGCATTTATTTACTACTGTTTTACAACTATATTACTTTTGACATGAACAAACTTTCAAAATATTTCCATACATATTTTTAACATTTAAATTCCATAAAATTGAGATTCTACATACAGGAACCAAAATGAGATTACTTCACATTTTACAGTTATGGTTTTTAATTTTTCATAGTCTACTTTTGTAATGAATCTTAGGTTTATTTAGCAATACACTTTTGCACATCTCCATATGCACACACAAAGTTAATCATTTATTATTTTTTGAGTATTATTTCACTGTTTTGCATTCATGATTTACAATCTTGTAATTTCCTGCTCAAATTTTTCTTTACTGTGTGGTAATCTTGGAAACAAGGGAAAACACACAAGCCGACATTGCACAAACGGCAAAACCAACGAGTTATCTTCATTTTGGTGGCAGTTTCTTAGTGTGCTTGCACATAAAACACTGCTGCTGAGTCCCACAATTGCGTTGTACTCCAGAACTGATGCAGGTTTGTTTAAGAAGTTTCTTGATTTGCGATCTTTTTTTCTTTGTATCTTTCATTTCATGCTCATGGATAGTCGAAAACGTGCACACATCACGCCAATCGTGCCACTTTTTCGCAAGCATTGCTGTGTGATAGACAGTACATTCACCTTTCGCCACTTTCTGAGGAAACTTTGGCATTTTCTTTGTGTTCTGTTTCACTGTACCACAGGCCCCAAGTTTTGTTTTCAAGAAAATATTGAAACAATTGTGGGCTAGAGTACCAGTTGTCGGTTAACGGTGAACATCCCTTCCCCAAATAAGGAGCTAAAAGTGCAGTGACAACTCTTCCCGAAATCCATAACTTAGGATTTTCATCAATACTTGTTGCTGCTTCTGTGTATATCAAATTCTACAACATATCCGGTGTGACAATCACACAAAACAAATTATTTTACACCAAATCTATGTTGATATGTTGGCACATACTGCTTGAAACTCAGTATGCCCTTCTAAACCATTATACTTTCGTCAACACAAAGGTTTTTCTAAGGGACAAACGAAGATTCGGATTTCATTTTCACTCATTCAACAATTGCACCTACTTTGTAGAGTAGGTCACCATTCTGTTGATTTCTGCTGCCTGAGAAGTGAAGTAGTTAGAATTGGTAAAAAAATACTCTCCTGAGAAATTTTTTTCGCAAAAATTGGGGTGGAAAGAAGCAGATCTGTTGACCAGTAATCTTTGAGACGGTTTTTGGAAGAATGAACCATCAACAAGAAAACTGCTAAGAAGTTGCATATTTCAGATACAGAAGGCTTAGAATAATTTATCAATTAGGAATAATCTTTCACCTCAAAACTTTGTGTAATATAGGAGTAATACTTATCAGTTTCATACACAATATGATAAACTAAATTAGCACTAAATAAATGCTTGAAAATGTCTGATTCAGAGGGGGTTTCCAAATTTCTACGGAAGATGCAATTATGAAGTTTGTGTTCTCAAAATAAAAAATGTAAGGAGAAAAGTTAGCATCTTTCACGCACCAAAAACGGTTTCCACTTGAAAACTTTGTGCACCACTAATCTGCGGGAAAAGTCCATTTTTTCCAGTGTCTGCATTTTCACCACCACACACGGTTGCACTTGGTGAGTTTATGTTGTTGCTTATTTCACTTATACAGTTATCGGCACATTCCTAGTTCGTAATAATTTCATGAAGCTCTTTTTCTGTTCATTTTGCTCTTTTACGTACAGAAGCCATCGCAACTTGTCACGCAGAAGTGAAAACTACTAGCTAATTGCCTGTAAGAAAATAGAATTACCTTCACGAGAAATAACTGTGTGTGGCAAATCAGTAGCAACCAAAAATGTCTCACTTTGTAACAATTTCATGAAGTTAGTTTTCTCTGTTATTTCTTTACGTGCCAAAGACATTGCAACAAGTCGCGTTATAATAAAAGTGAAAACTGATAATGAATCACCCACAGGCAAATAAAATTATCTGCCAGAAAGGTCTAAGATTTGACTTGCAGTATTTCAATACATTACCACTACATATCAATTGTAAAAATAAACTAAACAGAAGCCAGAACTGTCATAAGTACCGTATTCACCTGAATATAAGACTACCTCCTACATTTGCCCTTTGCTAATGAGAAAAATTCAATTTTGCCACAAATACTTATTGACAGGTCTAAAGTCAAACATCACAAAATCTTCACAAACATTTGCTTCAGAAACGGAAAAATTCCCGGCTGCAGCACAATTGTCATTCATTTTTGTTTACGAACCACCATTAGTTTAAAATTTGCATCATAACTACGACATTCCAATTTTCTTAGTTGCGACTCCAATGAACCTTTTTTTTCAATGTGGTCACTCATAATTAATTAACACGTGCTCATTTACCAATACGTTCAATACGAAACTGGAATACGGCCATGACCAGAAGTAAACAAAGTATGGGAAAAAAATTATGTAAGTCATAGATACAGCTACTATCTCGTACACACAAACCCAGACGTATTCACTCTGGGAATGTTGAATGCCAGTGCTAAAGTTGGTTATCAAACAACTTAGATTACTCGCGTTCACAGAAATGATGCCATTTTGTTGATCACATAGTTGCTGCTCTAGATCACAAGATGTTTAGTTTACCACCATGTTACAATTGCATCTTTGGTAAACGCAACCTAACCTAACACAACCGCCCGTAGTGTAATGTAATCCACTGACTCATTTATGCATATTTAATACTTATACCAATATTTTAGCGATAGTTTTGTCAGGCGGTTTTGCGATAATTAGAAATATCTGCGCGTCTGGATTAAAGACTAGTAACAGAGTCTATTGGAAGAAAAACGTGATGGAAATTGAAGTTAATCTCACTTTTTGTTGTGAGTGTGTTTAATTTATTTCGATAATATTAACCAAACTTGTGTTTTTCAAAATATTAGAATATTTCTCTAGAAACCATGAACTAAATGCTATCACCTATGCATAAATATTAACCTAAATTTTTTGTAATGCAAGAATAAGAAGACCTCCAAATTTTTTAAAGTGGAATTTGGAACATACTATAGTACTGCACTTTTAGAACAGATACTCAAAAGTGGAGAATTAAGGAAATTTGTGAGACTAGTTGCCAAGTTAGCTATGTAAATGCCAAATTTATAAGGTTAGGGGGGTGAAGAAAGGTAGAAAAGTAATGTTAACAGAATCACAGAACCACACCTGTGCTGTAGCACAAATGAAATTTGTACCTGCAAAATGTGTCCATTTCCCAAAACCAATGTAAAACACATATGACAAATTCACCTTATACACAATGAAAAAGATCTGCACACACACATAAAATTGCACATAAAATAAACAAAAGTATTTATTTTTACAAAATACGTATTAATTTAGTGCAATCCCAAAAGCAAAAGCACGAAAAACATCTGCATTAAAAATTTAGACAATTATAAAAGGGAACTGAACAGTATTTTAAGTATTGCTATAGCTACTTGAAGTTGTTGCTGTTGCCCACGTTCCCCATTAAAGATCTCAAAACGGCTTCTACACAGCTTCAATACAGAAAGCACATTCACGGAACTGCGGCAATGGGGTACGGTACGATACACTAGGTAAGACTATGTAGCCAAGAAAATCATATGCATAAAGAAACAAAACAACACAACCAAACTTTCAGAAGTTTATTGTAAACTATAACATTTTACTTCAGAGGAATGAAACGTGAACTGTGGGTAGCACCAATACCGGGTCTACCGTGTTTCACAGGCTTGTACGTCACGCTAAACTCACCCAAATAATGACCAATCATTTCCGGCTGAAACAAAAATACATTCAATTTATACACTGCACGTTTCACTTCCAAGTTGAAAAAATAATAATGCAACACAAACTTATTTGTACTAAATCTCTAATTTTATGTAAGTACATTCAAAGACATGTCAGAATAAGTAATTAAAAAACTGCAATAAAATTGCATTGTAGTCAGATGACATCTTGTTTCACGTAAACTGTATGCTGAAATATTTGTGAGACAAGTACACTTTAGGCAGTATTACAAACTCATATATAGTACATTCACTGTTTCTTCACACTTTTTGAAACAAACTCTTGATAAATCATTTAAAGAGTAACAAGTTAATGTGCTTTTTATGCTTTTTAAATAACTCGTATAGGTACCACAAATATTAAACACCGTGATTAACTTTTACGTATAATATTTCTGTTTAAATAAAATTTCAACTTATATATTTTCTAAACTGTAACACAGTAAACTCCCAATTATTCGTTTTAGAGACTGCTGAACACCACAATAATTGAATTATGGCCAAAAGCCAGAATAGTCCAAATAATCACTTTGTTTTTTCCTAACCTCAAAAACTAATTGGCAACACATGCCTGACAGTTAAATGATCAAAATTACATTGTACCAGCTGGAAAACTATATTTTAAGCAAGGAACATGAGCAATATAGCAGGCTAAAAAAAATTAGTCAGCATATTTTAGCAAACATGTTTAGGTACAGTGGATTTTCAATTATTCTTCCCCGTTATTTATAGTTTACTGTACTTCAAGCTAATTAATTTTGGTCCCCTCAAATATCCCATATAAATAATGCTAATTGCTGACCACATTCAACGATCGCCAATTGTTTTCTTGTAATGCCCATTCATGGAAAATTTGCCAAATAATGCGAGCAGTAATTGTTTTTGAACACTACGTGAATACAAAACAATGTGGATAACCAACAACAGGTGTTATTGATAGTATTGTTTACATCCAGCAGCAGTTTTTGGTGTTATGTTATAGTCCATCTCATATAAGAAGGCCAGATTCTGACAGGTCTGCGAAAGTAGCGCCACTGTTTACATCTGACTACGTATCCTTCTGCCATCAGCTGATCTGTCAAGTCGGGGCTGTATTTTTTAACAACACGCTGTCAGCTAATTCACGTGCCATTGTACTGTAATGCTAAACAAATTTTAAGACTAACATCTGTCTAAAAAAATAAGTAGGTTATAAAAGTAAAAATATAAAATGTTGCAAATAATTAAATATTTGTTAACTTTTTTTAATTTGTCCGAGATAGTGAATTTGGGTTAACATTTGCGAGATGGTCTGTTGCATCTATTATCACACTTTGGTCGTAGTAGGTAATATATTCTAGTTGGAAATATGTGGCGTGGAATATCGTTAGAATTGCTTAAAAACTATTCACGAGTGTCCCACTTTCTACAGAAACAAGGATATGGGTTTCGAGAGAATAATATGGCATATCATTTACGTAGACAAACGATTACCAGCCGAATATAAATTACTTGTACTCCAAATCGTTGTACACAAAATATATGTTACTTTAAAAATTATGCAGAGCTCGTGGAAAAATATAACTATTGGCATCTGTTTGTAAATTTGTTATATATCGCGCAGGAAAGCGGTTCATTTCTGGCTGGTAATACTTTGGAAAAGATCCGACAGATGACGCGCACAGCATGTCACGGCGAAGTTTGCACAACCCTTTTTTTTGGTCAACAGATAGCGTCGTTTTTAAAGTAGATAGTTCTTATATTACGGGCTGGAAATATATTTAAAATTCGTGTTGTATCATCAAATTATTATAAAAAATAATTCAACAATATTATGCATTATTTCTGTTGCTTTTGGAATTAATATCAAGGACGTGTTGACAGCGAGGTTGGAGAGGGATGATATAACATGAAAAAGCTTTCTGAAGTTAGCAAAACATCAGAAAACATTTCCACGTTGTATCGTTCTATTGTGCATTTCATTGTAAACACCTATACATTATTATAAAGTTTGGTTTCTAACACTAACAACCATTGTTTTGCAACATTGGAAAATAAAATGTATTAATAAATCTAGGAACTCTTTATTATAGCGCATTTTCTGCAAGTCTAATGTGAGTCGGCAGTGCACCCAGAATAGCAAACGTAATTTTAACTTTTGTACATTCGTGCATCAGCTGATACAGGATTTTGTAAATGGCACTTTGTTTTGTATACATCAAGTTGCCACTCACTCACTGACTGTCAGAATCTGGCCTTCTTATATGAAATGAAGTTTAACTACTACTATTCTTACGTGTTTACTGCACACTGCACTCGTATGTTGGAGACAATGAGAACAAATAATACAATCTGACACTACATCAAATGATCTATGAGCTTGTTATTGTAAACAGAATTTGAATGAGGTTATAGACTTGGCAGATTTTGTTGGGCGTGATTATTATCGGAAACTATCAGTTGCTGGTTTGGTGAGTTAGTGATTGACAAAACGACTCACTGTGTAATGGTTGATGAGCATGGTTCGGCCGATGAAGGAAATCTGGACGAAAACATTGCAGCACAAATTTTTTTGTGTGAAATCACGCCTACTCAAGTTTTAATTTTGACTCTTAAGTGATGAAAATAAACCAAAAATAGAATAATCCGCAACAGAATAATTGGGAGTTTGCTGTACCTATTTATTTTGTAGGTTTGTTCGTGGTGGAAGCTTTTTCTATTATCTGAGAGAAAGTGATATTTTTCACCGTTATTCTCGACAGGACAACACAAACGATGAACAGCAGAAAACTAGCACATCGGAAAATGATAAATCAAATTTTATTATAAAAATGTTGATAATCATTATTGCCTCTGTGCAATTTACATGTATTAAAAATTCTGGCTACTCAAGATTAACTTACTTTCAAGGATAAATGCGTCTTAACATATCCCTGTGCACTTCTTACAGGCTACCTAAACATATTTTCTTCATTTATCTACATAAAAGTAAATAAATATTTACAATTGCCACTCTCAAAACTCTTTGACATATGTAATTTTATTTCTGCGGCTATTTTTTCAGCAAATGCTACCGCAACCCGAACAGCATACAAAAAAAGTGCTTCAGTAACACGGACGACAACTAGGAGAACAGCAAACCACGCGAACACACCTTGTATTCAATACGAGCAGCAATATGTTGGCAACAGCTAGTAAGAAATGGTTCACAGTTAAAATGTAGTTATGACAGTTTATAGTATATTATTTGTAAATTTAGACATTTCCTATTGAAATATTTATATTTTCAGGCAGCACTGATGGAAACATATTTCACTGTTACTGTTAATAATATTGGCACAAAACATAATGTGCAGGCGTTAGTGACCTGTTGTTTTGTTTTCATTCAAGGAAGAAACTCGAATATGTAAAGCTGAGCGTGTCACATTAATTTTTTAGCTGGACAAGTTTCGCAGTGCTAGTATGTAGCTGGAAAATGATACAGATTTTCAATTTTAGCATATTTACAGAGGTGCCATCCATTTGCCAAAGCTATAAGTAGTATTTTGTTTAAAATTCTGTATTTTCAATTATTTTCTGTAGTGATGGTATTCATGTCACTATCTACCATTAACACTTTTTGAATGAATAAAATTAATGAGGGGGGAAAAAAAGCGACGCAACTAACCATGTTGAACAATTTCACAAAACACACTACAGGCAGTCCTCTACTTTAATACAAAATGTGTTCCTAAATTTGTGTATGAAAGTAGAACCCTTATTTTAATGTGATAAATGAGGTTCCGTTCCTAGAAGGAAGGAAGAAAGAAAAAAAAAAAAATAATAATACATATATATATATATTTGCACACAAAAAAACAAGATCATGCATCAAAGTTATTTAAAAGTGTTTAAATATATAGCTAATAGTTCAAACAATTGAAAAGACACATTTTACACACACAAACATTTGACTAATTGCAGTGGGTATATGCATACATACAGATTCAGCTCTCTTTGGAATTGTACGTAGCCGGTTTAACAATCACTGGGACCTGGTGTAGATAACTTATCAGCTTTGCAGAAAAAGTTATTTAGCGACAGTTGAACGCCACCCTTCTTCTTTTCATACAATTGTCTGTAGCACATTGTAGCTGCTTCAACAACTTGACGAACTCGAGAACTTCTCTCTTCATCTGGATCATTTTCTTCAATGATGTTTAAAAAATGTTCAAGGTTTTTTAAAGCATCGTTGATTTTTTTCCCTGTAAGGGTTTTTGTTGGTTGTCCTGGACAGCCATTATTTTGAGCAGCTGTGGATGCTGATGAATTTGTCTCTTGAAGAGCAAGTAGATCTTCATTTGTCAATGGCTCTGAATGTGAGGCCATCAGATCATCAACATCTTCAGAAGTAACCTCGAGATCCAGCTGATGCATAACTTTAACAATTTGTTCTGTTGCACTTTCTGGGGTCTCCTCAAAACCTCTGAAATTTGGCACCAGGTAAGGACACAATTTATTCCAGCAACCACTCATTGTAGATGACTTTATTTCTCTCCAAGAGAGAGAAATATTGGTGACAGCATTAAGGACATTGTAGTTTTTCCAGAATTATTTTAGAGTGGGTCTTCNAATATTGGTGACAGCATTAAGGACATTGTAGTTTTTCCAGAATTATTTTAGAGTGGGTCTTCCATCACCATCTGTTTCCTTGACAGCTTTGTCGATTATTCTCCTCATGTAATATCTTTTGAAAGTTGAAATAACAGTCTGATCCATTGGCTGGATTAAACTTGTGGTGTTTGGAGGCAAGAATATTACCTTTACCTCTGGACATAAATCTCGCAATGCTTGTGGATGTCCGGGTGCATTACCCAACACTAACAATGCCTTGAATGCCAAATTCTTTTGCTTACAATAATTTTTCACTTCAGGGACAAAATTATTTACATACCAGTCCTAAAATAATGCAGAAGTAACCCAAGCTTTTGAGTTCTATTTCCATATGACTGGCCGTGTTTCTTTGGGGTTTCCTTTCAAAGCCCTGGGATTCTCACAGTGGTACACTAACAGAGGTTTTAGTTTACAATCTCCTGCAGCATTACCACCAATTAGAAGTGTCAGTCTGTCTTTAGATGCCTTGTGTCCAGGTGCAACAGCCTCTTCTTTTGCCAGGTAAGTTCTTGAAGGCATTTTTTTCCAGAATAAGCCCGTCTCATCAACATTAAAAATTTGGTGAGATGAGTAATTTCCCTCGTCAACAATGTTCTCAAAAGTTTTTATAAATTTTTCGGCAGCTTCAGTATCTGCACTGGCAGATTCCCCTGTAAATGTTATGTTGTGCAGTCCTGCCCTTGACTTAAACTTGTCGAACCAGCCTTTGCTCGCTTTAAACTCTGGAGCATTAGCAGCTGACTCACCAAGCTGTTTTTTCCAATCTTCAAACAAACTGAGAGCTTTGCATTGAATTATTGCAAGGCTGATAGGGATATTTTTCTGGTGTTGATCGTCTAACCACACTTTTAAAGACAGTTTCATCTCTTCCATCGCTGCACCCCGCTGTTTTAAAATTATTTTAGAAGAAAGATTTCCCGAATTTATAACATAGTCCCTTATATTTCCTTTACTTTTTACAATAGAACGCACAGTGGATCGGCTCAGGTTGAAAGACCGTCCTATAGCTGCAAGTGATTTGCCACTTTCCGATTGCGCGATAATGTCTAATTTCGTTTGTACACTATTTACAACATGTTTTCTTTGTTTCTTACACACTGAGTCTTCATTACTTTCGTTTTTACGTTTGTTATTCATTGCGTAGTGTAATAATTATGTACGTGCGCCAATAGATTAACAAAAAAAAAACAATGGATATAAAATTAACCTCAAAGGAAACTAAAAACCATAATAAAAACAACGGAAGTTCTAAACAGGAACGGCATTAATACGTAGAATCACCATAGCATAGCAACACATCAGACATACAACTGCATATTTGTTCAGTTATATCGGAAACATAGTTCCGTATATCCACACCAAAGGTCTCTACGTAGTATAAGTCAACTTTGCTGCAATATTATTTGCGAAGACAAAACCTACAGAATATAAACAATCCATATATCTTTGATGTTTACGTTTCTCGTGGAGGCATGCGTGCAATATTTTTTTTTGGTTATGTACGAAAGAACGAAGCAAACGCGCGAAAGTCGAATTTATGGTGTAAGAAACCAATGTACGAATGCGCGAAATGTACAAAAGTCGAATGCGCGAAAGTAGAGGACTGCCTGTATACTGAGATACTTTGTAAACAATTTGACAGTAATAAACCTATGCTAAAAGAAAGATGTTTCAAATCCTTTAAATAGACCTACCTACCTTGAATGAGTTCAATCGTGTTTGCCAACACAAAAGCCAGATATGAAGACACGTAATTTTCACCCATTTCTATTTGGCTGCTTTTTTGCAGCCGGTAATGAAAACTACGCAGGATTGTATGTCATTCATTGAATTTTCTTAAATGCAACGGTACTACTGTTTGTGCTTATAGAAAATACATTGTGTGCGTCATATCCTAAGAAACATCTATCCCATTACATATTTTATTAAAAGTCACGTTTTAAAAGTCTTTTCGTTGTGACTTTAGGTGCTTTTTCAGAATTCACAATATCCATTTCATATCAATTCAATAGCTAACGAACGGCATCACATGACATAAACACACCATTTTAAAGTCAATGTCACATCAGACACTCTTGAATCTTGCTTGTAAAAATTGATTTTGCAGCAACTACAGCGATAAAATTCTCAAACCAAAGACGCTTTCACTACCGCACTGGGTGTTATTTAATTTTCTTTATCAATTTAGCAAATCACTAATTTATTTCTAGCAAATACAAGAAATTACACACATATTTACAATTTTGCACATTGCCAAGAATCTGATTCCTACACTCATTGCAAGTATCTTTAGAAAACATATACGCAGGAATCCCCCCCCGTAAAACCGAAAAATTTGTATTATATTCATTAACATCCGTAATTCCGCAACGAGGCACATAAATCGTACAAACTACGGGCAATTCGTAGAACTTGGCACCCCTGTATTTCATACGCATTACAGCAAAAATAACGGTCTGCATTTGTGTTAAAAAAAAAAAGGTTGTATACTTATTGTTAACAGAATAATGAATGCTCCCCAGTTCACTTTAAGGCTCGCTTCCGCAACAAGAAAATATGTATGTTTTAACGCCTTGTGCAGTCGCACGACCCTATAAAATAATTTGATTCATGCTGTCATTTTACATATGATTAATACGAAAACATGTAGTCGAACACGGTGTGAAAGTAGGTGTATTTATAACACAAGTTGGGCAAACATATATAATCACATTTAAAATACATGCCTACATATAACACAAATTTAATAAACTTTATTACATTGTACAATTGGAATGTAAGCCTCTGGCTCTAATTATCAGCATCTCAGTTGTCCGCCAAAGACTTACACTTGCATAAGTTGCATAATCTCGCTATTACATCACTGTGACGATGCGCACACACAAACAACATTCTTTACAAAAATGTCCACAGTATAAAACTAGGCCAGCAGGCCAGACTCGGGCAGTGGTGCGAAGAAGGCAGACAGTCTTACACCACCACCTCCCTGCTGCCCTCGATCTTCACAGCAGGGGGCCCCACAGACATAATTTTATTATTTCCTGCTTTCTCTCTGTCTGACCTGGACAAACTTATTAGTAAAGCCATGTGGTATTCAGACTTTTTAAGGGTGACACAGATTCCGTACTATTAAGTCCGCTTGGTGTCGTCTATAAAGTTTTAATGTAGATTTCATAAACGAAACAAATCCCCACACATTTCCTACAGCATTTCAAATCATGTTCATTTCCTGCTTCTCCAGATTGCTGGACACCCTGAGAATAAACATTTACAATGCCAAATCAAAATTCATCCTGAGAGGCTTTGCTGCAAACATGCATCTTCAAAAGTTTCTGCGCCGCAGTTAACAAACAGTTTTTTTTTTTAATTCTTTTCATTATTTTATCAGCTTTCATTTTTGAAGTCAACTATGAATAACAAAAATATCTAGGGCAAATAACTCAAAAAATAGAAAATTTTTTAACTCGCCTTTGCACGACTGAAGCATTAAACCAAACCGCTTTCTTTGTGGATTCACTCATGTCCTTCTGCAAGTATAAACGTACTGTATATTTTACCTTCTTTAAAAATTCAACCTTAAAATCTTGCTCATAGCACTTTCTTTAAGCAGAGATTGCCCCCAAAAGTACGTTGTTTAAAACATCAGACATAGATGTCCTGAAGGTGGTTCTGGTTTATTTTACACCAATAAATGCTTTTTTTTCCACACACTGCAAGGTATGACAAGAATTGACAGCATGTAGAAAGCTAGTTTATCATATTTCTGGCAATCATAAAGTCCCTCAATTTTATTATACGACTGAACATCCATCCTATCTGATGAATTACTGAAGTTTTCTTTTCCAACTGCAAAGCCAAAAATTTCTTGTAGTATGCACATTGCCTCTCCAAATGTTTGTCCTTAAATCAATAACACTGATGGAAATTTGTCAACAAAGAATGCACATATGATTACTTCACCTATGTGGACCTTTAGCCAAGGGGCTGCACAGGGGGAGAAGTACAAACAGAAAGTTACAGAGGAGAACACAAAGGGAAAGGTAGTCCATGCTGGTAAGAACTGTGAGGGAGTGGAATGTTTTGCAGGAGTTGGCGATGGTGAAGGATGTTAGGCGATTTATGAAAGGACTGGAGAATGAAAAGAGATGAGGGAAGGAAGCCCTTGACACCGGGCAAAGCCCAATTACAAGTTGGGAAGTATTATTTATGTTATTGCTTTAGCTTTGGCAGCACCCGGCACAGATGTGACAAAGCAAAACTCTATTCACTGCTGAATGTTCTGCACTGTAACAAGTAAGGACTATTGGATATACTGTAGTTTTGAATTATTACTTTTATTTGTTGCCACAGAAAATGGAATCGCCAACACACTCGCAACATTTGTTTTATTTTGATTTGCCATTTCATTTATAATGACCGTCATTTTCGTGCATTTCACAAGTGTAACGTTTGGCATATTCAGATTTTGGAAAAATTTTATGGAACAGGTGTCTGGCACTATCTGCTAACGAAGCTGGTAAATTATGTTCAGTTATTAATGCAATTAAATAACATTCCACCCTAAATGAACTAAGGTAGTCACTTATATTTACAAACACTTTTATCTGACTTGGGCTTGAGATACTTCACTGTTCTTGTGCTTCAATGAAATTTCACAAATTTTGAAATCTCTTCTCCCACCACACGTAATGTTTAAATCACACACACTGCATTTTGCTTAATTCTCGCCTTTTGGGGAACGAACTGCTTAAGGAAAAAGTATACAGTACGACTCGTTTGTACGCCTCATGTTTTGCTTCACTCTTTGCCATCTTCTTTGAAATGGACAATAAAACCTAGAGTCTACAGAGACTGTAACAAAAACATATCTTCACGGTCTATTTTTTAAAAAATGAGCCTGAAATTTGCAAGAAAATTTATGCAATTCTTAACATTTTACAAACAGTGAAAATTAGGACAAAATGTGAAGAAAAAAATTTGTACAATATGGCAGCTATGGTATTGTGGTCATTACTTATGCTAATATACAACATGAACCAGAATTCATGGGCCAAACTCCAGGTGACTCCTTGTGGAAAATAAGGAAGGGTACACATAAACAACACTGTCGTGGTGAATATAAGAGAGGTACGCGGTATAGAAAATTGAATTTTGAAATGCATAATTGTAAATATTGCAGGTAGTAATAAGCAACATGCAAATTTCGCAAATATAGTTGAAAATGATACTAACACATTTGTATATGCTTGTGAAAAAAAAATATGGCGTTTGTTCCATAAAAATTGGTTTTGACAAAGTTATTTTAGTATTAAAACAGTAACTTTCGCGGTCGCTGTCACGAGAATGTGGAACGAGCTCTCAATGGTTTGACGTCACTAGTCCGACGCCAGCGGCCGGCCTTGGCACGTTGCAAACACACAGCATTAAAATGGAAGGAAACGTTGTGGAAGCGCAGTCTGACAATCGGCCACGATTAGATACTGATATGGTACTTGATTACTTAAATTTCCATTGTTTTGCAAAACCTGAAATAAGAGATGTAAAATTACAAAGGTAAGAATGTGTCTCATATCGCACAGTCATGATGCTCAAAGCGACAGTAGACCTACAGCACATGTTAAAACTTATTTGCTTGTAGGCTTTATTGAGGTACGTATTATTATTATCTGTGTTTATGTTTACGATTGCTATGATTCAAAGTTGGAAATCAAAATATGGAATAGGTTTTCATTTACAAGAATAACAAAATTGTAATGAAGGCGACTGCAGTGAGCGTACTGTGTTGTCGCACGCCATGCTTGAGGTCTGTAATAAATTAACTACATTATTTAGAAATAAAACGCAATGTTGAGAGAAAAGGTTACACATATTTTCGGATTCTAAACCACGTTTCAATATTCATAAAACACTTTTTTCGCTTTAGAAATGTCTGATAACGAGCAGTATGGTAACAGTAGGCCTAAAGCTACCACGCTAATCACTACCAGACACTGCAAGACTTCTCAAGCAGCTGCGGGTCAGTGGCGGGCTGGTGGCGTACAGAACGCCGCGCTGTTGGACGGTAAACCTGTGTTTCCACGTTCCACCTAGTTTCTAAACACTATATTTGAGGCCTCAAATACAGCGAAACCTCTATTATTCGTTTTTCATGGGACCTACTAAGAAAAACTCAGCATGCGGAAAAACTTAACATGTGGACCACTCTCTTAACCTAAAAAAAGAATTTATTTTCATCCTTGGGTATACTGAGTTGATTGCCTGTAATGAACAGTGGGCATATCTTAAATACTGGATGAAAAAACATATCTCAATAATTTAATATAAGTATTGTATTACAAAATATTTAAATGCACTTAATTTCGAAAATCTACCGAATGTTTACATAAAATTCAATAAATTTCTGCCAAATGTAAAAAAGTGGCAAAAATCAAACAAAATTTACTAAAAACAATGATTTACAATAGAAATGTGCTAAAAATTGTTCAAATTTAAGTACAGTAATAAAGTATTATACATAGTTTCATCATAATAATGCTGTATTTTATATTTTTTACTCTTCTTTGGAGGCAAATTTAACACAGTTTTTTGAGTTTGACGCGTAAAAATCCGATTTTTAAAAATTATATTTTACTCCGCTAAAAATTCAGTTCCCCGCTAAATTTTTTAAATTTTGCCAAATTTAACGCAGTCTGCAAAGTTGACAACACTCGCCATCTTGTGTGACAGTTGATATCACTGCATTACTCTTTAAGAAAAGTTACCAGCGTAATTTTATCTTAACGGAATTAATCCGTGAAAACATACAGTTCCCTTTTAATGTTTGTAATTTACATGGTTATTTACCGTTCTGACCTAAAAATTATTACGTTTCTTTTGTGGAACAAAAGTAAAGTTCAAATCTGTTCCGTCCATTATGAATGTTTGGTTCTGGTCCATACCACACCCATTAAAAATGTGTGTTTCATTTGCGGGAATTTTCGTTTGCCGACTTGAAACGCAGAAATGTCTGCAATTATGTTTTACCTGTTTTCGACGTGAGTAATTAAAAACAAATAGTGATCGAATTATCAAAAATAAATTACGTGGTTGTTAACAATTACAACGTTTCACGACAACTAGTTGTGTACACTAGCATTTGAGGTTAGGGAGTATCTCTTTACCTGCTCTTGGCTTGACTACCAATTGTGGCAATGACCGCCCAATATTTTGAAATCTTTATATTCCAAAATGGTCCACATTTAGACCATTTCAGATGCAGAGTTCTCCACCGTACTTATGTTGTGCATAAAAAAAACATACCTTGATTTCCACTTGGTTGAAAGTCTTCCCATTGTAAACTCCAACAATACTTCCAACCATTTCTGGCACAATGATCATATTTCGAAGGTGAGTTTTGACAATTTCCGGTTTCTCATTTGGAGGTGCTTCTTTCTTTGCTTTTCGCAACTTTTTAACCAGAGCCATTGGCTTGCGCTTCAAACCACGGGAAAAGCGTCGCCGTGCTCGTGAATGCATCAGTTCCATCAGCTGTTCACTGTAATATAAAAATGCATATTGTGCATTATCACAGATTCTTAAACTTTTGATTTTCCCAAGTATGTAAATTTACAAATGCAAACATGTAACAGACCTTCCACTTCCTAGAGATGAAAAATCACAGAATTACAGCCACATTACCCCTGACCCCTGCATTGTCCAAAAAAAAAACATCTCTTGCCAACCTTAATTATTGTGATTACACATTACAAAACAACACAAGTACATTAGTATATCACTAAACAATGGTAATTTCATAATTCTTACCAGTACTGTTGCTTCCCTGAGATTTTGACTCTTAGAGAATAAAAAAAAAGAGGGAAGTAATATGTTGTAAATATTTTATCAATTATATATTTACTAGTTTAGTTTTTAGACAGAAAATCTGTGTGAAATAAATCTTAATGAGCATCATTGAGCAGAAAATATGCAAAACATGATCAATATTTAAAGCCATCGTAACAAGAGACAAACTCTTTTGAAATTCCCCAGACATTTTAAAGTAACTCTTGCACAAGAAAAATACTCACTAAATACATATTATTTAATACTCTTGAGAGGTACAATGTGTTGTTTCCAAGTATCCTATGCAACACATATATAATTAACCTACAACAATATTAGAGAGACCAAAATCTTTTAATAGTTGTAAACAATTTTTTACTACTCAAAATTAAGAAGAAGTTCACCTTTTATATCACATTCAACAATTCTAATATAGTAGTCCAATGAAATATCTATGTATGTTCTGAAGGAACTGAAGAAAAATGCTGTTACTTCAGTGTAAAATATTACTTTATTCACTGTATATAATCTATATATAGTGGAACTGCACCATAACGAATATGAGCTATGGTAACAAATTCATTATAATTTTAAATTTTGAATGCACCATTATGTTCTAATTTTAATTTTAAAAATGCCATTTTGTGTACTGGCTTGCTGAAACTATAGCATTTCAGGTTCTTCGTGTAAATATTTTCATTTTTTCCTTCAAACATTAGACAGATCACAAGAATGTTAATAAGTTTTTCTCCCCCCTACAGACAAAAGTGACAGGAATGTCTATCTCTTTATTTCCCTTCAATACCCTACCACCTCCTCACTACCCCTCTGGCCTTTGGTGTAGTCGCCAGACTACTCGCCACCCACCTAGGTGAACTGGGTTCAATTCCTGGAGGGGTACTGCTGGATTTTTGCACGTGGGAATGGTGCTGGATGATGCCGCCTTTGTATCCCGGTGCTGCTCCATACTCGTCTCGTTTCACCCTCATGAGCTCTCAAGACCTCAATGTTAACAGCCACCCAAATCTCTCCAATCCACTCATGGAAACAAAGAGGGATGGAGGAATGTATTGATCCCTAGAGCAGCTACAAGTGGGAGATAGCCAACAAGAGAAAGATTACTACAGCAAAACAGAAGGAGATACCATCACTAGAAGAGCATGTTATTGGTCCTCTTGATTTTCAGACTAAAGCCATTAGCTTTCTGTGCTGTTTATGTTTAAGGGAAAAATAATGGATGCGGTTATAGGAAATAAAAAGTGCCTCCAACCACACAGTTTAGAACACTGCATAAAATGATGTTAGCAGAAATTTTTGATTATAATAATAATAATTTGCTACAGCAACAATATCTTGCAATCATTAATCAGTCATCAAAATGCTAACTGCAAAAATAGTCATCCCACGCACTAACTTTGTTTAAATTACTACTTATTCCTCTGAAAATATTGGTAGTAACTTCAACGTCTTTTAAAATCAACTGAATGAACAGAGGGTTCTATCTGTTGATTGTCTCCATTTTGTTTCAGTTTCAGATACTAAACCATGATACACTGTGTACTTTATATTATTAACATAATGGTTGGGTCTAGTGCATGGACAAGATTTAATTTTGTTCAAGATGGAAAATAATCAGGCATGAATAAGAAAAGTGATTTGTTCATTTCCTTACACTTAGCATCAGCAATAAAAACTAGGCATTATTCCACATTCACAAATGCCTCTCCTAATCTGAAGCAGTACCTCTAAATGTCATATACTTTGCAAAATAACAAACAAAACTAGGGTTACGTGTTTTAGACATGTGCAACAACTTGGTCTTAAATTTCAGTGTGATCACTAACTATGACATCAAATGAAAACCTGCAATGCAAAACAGAAAGTTGTGAGGAAGACTTACACTGGTTTTGCCCATTTCAATTTTGTGAAGTTTGCTGTACCAATATCGGATGTAAGGTTATAGCAGAAAGAAAGTACTGGTTCGTATTTGAACTAATAAAAATTTGCATTGGTTTGGCTCAAATTTAAACTGAACACAGTCAACTATTGATTCTATGACCTCAGGAACAGCAATCATCTCGAATTAATAACCCTTTCTTCGAGAAACCGTAATTTTTTTTTGAAGGACATAGGCCAAAACATAAGTTTGTTGCATTAATTTTGGTCGTTTATACCTTGCAATTCTCTTTGCGAGCCCCGAACTAATTGCAAGTGCGTCAGATCTAAAAAGACACCATAAAACGGTGCAGTTGAAAGTCAACTCCTTCCCAAGATTACAGAAAATTTTCTCCACGCACGACTGCTGTTGTAATAATCATAACTCATTAAAAATATTTTTGCCAACAATGAAATATATGTTGTCAATCTTTAATTGATATACCACAATATAAGGAGGGAAAGGGGGATTATTTTATAAAAATGCACAAACCACAAATATCCCACATAATTTGTATTGGTTAGGATTATTCATTGATAGTGAAACATACTTATTAACAGAGATATATTATTGTTTGAGTAATTTATTATTTCAGTTAAGGGTCATATCCGTGAATGCTGTCAACATTGCTTTTAATAACCCAGGTACAACTGCTATAAGCATTCCACTAACAAATCATACTACAGTTCTACCACGCTGTAATTCAATGTTAAAAATTTACAATTCTTAACAATGATACACACACACCTATCCACAGTGTAAAGCTACGATCTTTGTTTACTTCTGAACTTCAAAAAATAACAAAGTTTCAGAATGTTTTGAAGTGACATTAGTTGCAGAAATTGGAGCAAAACTAATCTGTTTAATTGAAAATAGCTGATTTTATGAAAATGGACTAAGAGTGATGCCAACAAATTCTGCAGCACTAAGATAAAAATACTATCAGCACCAACAGTTTAGCCAAACCATAGTGTTTGTAGTCATACCCATACCAATGCATTTTAAAAACACAAAAAGAAACGAAGACAAAAAAAAAATCTCCCCATGAGTAAGAAATCTGAACAAACAATAACTTCAGATACACTAGCAAAAGACTACAATTTGATGACGGGAGTGAAATGGAACAAGCTAAAAGGATAGCTTTAACAGGTATAATACCAACATAAAAATAAAACAACTCTCGTTTTCGTATCAACATTTACAAGTTCACGCTTGTAATATCTCAGTATTTATCCAGTGCCTTAATAGTGGCGTAAACCATGCATATTTTGCCAACTTTATAACAGAAAATCAATGAGCAATTTTATTTTCACCAGTGTCTCGTGTAGCAACAAGAAGCCGTTCTGTTAAGGTATTAAACGCGGACACGTGAAGAAATTCTAGTATGTTACAATTTCCTGATTATTCCCGGGCGCTAAATTTTTGTACAATTCCCGATTTTAACATTTTTCTGGTTGTTAGACACCCTGTAAAAACCAGCAGTGTACTGTATTAAGGTGTGACTTTGCAGTGAGAGTTGTTCAAAAATGAATTTACATTTTAACAAAATGTTTTCATTTATGTGCTGGGGTGGGTCAAAATTGGCCCAAATGCCCATAATGACCTCTTTGAAAACAACCTATTTCCCAGCAACTGTAAAACAACATAGAATCGAGAGTTAGCTGCATCAAGTTCCTAAAATAAAAAATTAAACACAAGAAAATAGAACAGGGTATCCACTGAAATTCAATTTTGGAATTTCCTGACTTTTCCGACCTATTTTCCAGACTGAAACCTAACAATATCATTTTTCCACCACTGACAGAACAAATATACTACCAGTGAAGTTGAATTAAACTACACTGCAACGGACAAAGCAAGCAGAGCCAACATTTTACTAAGCACATTGATATTCTTCGCAATACATGCTATTAACTTCAGAAGAGAGCACATTACAAAAATGCCAATATTATATTTGATACACACAAGGCACTACATCACTTAGCAAAAATGTATTACCGCCAGTTCACAAAATTAAAATTTTAAAATGCATTTGCTTACAATTACATTATCCTGTATTCACACAATTACTTTTACATTCCCTGACTTTTCCCTGTGGGTGCACACCCTCTAATTAATAAATATGATCTGTATTACCATTGTACAACACAAGTTTAGTCAAAAGTTTTTTTTAGAGTTTCCTCACTCAAGTTGATATGAGTTAGTGTACTGGATACTAAATACCCTTTCACATGCATTGTTACTGTAATGGGCTCTCAAAACAAAAGCATCGCTGGTAAACCTCCAATTCAAAGTACCATATTCCACTACATAATTGCTACACAAGTCTAGAAAAGCTTAAACATTTTTATGGGCCAAAAAACATAGTCTTTTCGGCATTGCAGCTAAGCCAGAGCAACACGCCCTACCCCAGATGCCACTCCAAAAACAAATTTGTAGGGAGGATTATTCCATTAGCCACCACTTCATAAAGTATGGTGGGGAAGAATGAATTGAAACTTTTTGCTTCCCCCCAAAAAGGATGCAATGAATAAAAATGTTACCTTAACTGAAATTTGTGTTATAATGTAGTTGCCAAATAATGCATTTCTTCTTGTTTCAATGCCCGCACAATTTTGGTGGTGGCATTGCCTATTAATATAATAATTTGGAATGTACTATGAAGCTGAGGCATAACTGCTGTTTGCTTAAACTTAAGATATATTCTGCAGAATATTCCGCAATAATTACATTAATAAACTGATTTGAGGCCCCAGGGTGTCTACCACTTGAAAACAACAATGTGACCTTTAAGGACTCAGTCCATTTTCAATTGATTCTCATGGTAAGATCAGCATGTCATTAAATATTTATATAGTAGTCAAGCATATGTCACAGTTAAAAATGTAGTTCACTTGTATTTGCTATGTTTGCTCTATAATTGACAGAATTTTGCTTTCTGTATTCCAATGTATTTGATTTTCTGGTACTCCAAGTGACAAGTTTGCAGTATATTCTGTTTTGTGTTCAGTATAGCGGGGGCCGCGGTGGCCGAGCAGTTAACCTGCTCACCTCCCACCAAAGTGAACCAGATCCAAGCCCCGGTCGGGTCACTCTGGATTTTCGCAAGTGGGAATTGTGCTGGACAATGCTGCTGGTCAGCAGGTTTTATAGGGGATCTCCCGTTTCCTCCACCTTTCCATTCCGGTGCTGCTCCATTCTCACCTCGCTTCACCCTCATTGGCTCTCAAGACCTCTCTGTTAAGAGCAACCCAAATCTCTTCACTCACTCACTTCAGTTTAACGGGGAGTTATCTCGAGAGGATGCAGCTGTTGTTTCTTCTTGTTGAGACGTGAGTTTTGTAGTGTGTTATTTGAAAAGCATAGTAGTCTGCGGACGCACTTGACGGTGGCTGGTTTCTGTAAGCTTCCCCCCCCCACAACCCTACCCATCTCCTGGTGGCTGATGGGACCTTGGAAGTGTTAGCACTTGGAGTGACGGTATGTGGTGACTTTGGGTGAAGGGCAGATGTGGTGGTAGGGTAGTGAACAGCCACCTTCCATCGAGGTTGAGGGACAAGGAGGGTGTATCCGGTCATGACAGAGAGAGAGAGTGTGCAAGAGAAACAGTTAGTTTTTCTGCTGGCTGGGACACTTACACGCATCGGAAGCATGGCAGAGTGGGGGAAAGGACGCAACGATGAACGACAGACACGTTTTGTGAGCATTTAGTGTTTTGGCTGTTTTGTCCTGCACGGAGGAGGCAGAATCAATGTAGAAAGCTAAATAAAGTTTCTTTTTGTGTGTAGATGTAGTTTTTAGAGAAAGAGTAAAATGGCAGCCAAGAGAGGTAGGAGGAAGAGTCAGACAGGAGAGTGGATGTGCTATGAAGTTAAAATAAATATGTGAATATAGCTCTTTGATGTTTATTTAAATGTAGTCAGTCACCATCTGGTTAGAGGTTGCAAGAACCTCTTTAATTGATTTTTTAGTAAAGTTTAATCTCTTTTGTTGTTTTCATTTAAATAGAAATTCCTGTGTAAATATCTACTTGCTCATAATTGGTCTTAAAATTAATTTCTTTTTCTTGAATTAAAATTATGCTAGGCTTAGCTGAACTGCTTGAAACAGTATTAAAGAAGAGACCTTGTCTTGTCTTTTTATTACAAAGAATAAATGGTAATTGTTTTACTTGGTATGTTAAATGAGTGACAAAGATGTTATTCAGAATCACAATGTCTGTATTGTTCGGGTGTCAGTGAAATTAATTGTGTAATTCTGTTTTATAATTGAAAATAGTTATTTTTTTTTATTCTAATTTCCTGCGTAGCAATTATGGCCGATGAACAAATTACAGAGGCATGCACTGAAAAACTTATTATATGTACTTAGGTGTGCTGAATTTGAAAATGGTACTCAAANTTATTCTAATTTCCTGCGTAGCAATTATGGCCGATCAACAAATTACAGAGGCATGCACTGAAAAACTTATTATATGTACTTAGGTGTGCTGAATTTGAAAATGGTACTCAAATCCTCATCACACAAGGTTTTTCCATAAAATAAGGTTATGTAACCGACTAGGCTGCACATTTTCACATTTTTCATCTTTAAGGAACTTTTTTACTCTATACATACTATTTTTGGG
Source organism: Clitarchus hookeri (assembly GCA_002778355.1). NCBI lineage: Eukaryota > Metazoa > Arthropoda > Insecta > Phasmatodea > Phasmatidae > Clitarchus > Clitarchus hookeri. The sequence goes on along the minus strand of NQII01001937.1, from coordinate 84,756 downwards.
GCAGGGGAATCTTAAATACTTATGTTTCACTCTTCACCATAACAATTCGAGCACTGTGCACAAGCAGAAAAACAAAACCAGCTCCTTCATGATCATGACAAAAAGGAACTCTATTACTATTAAATTTAATGGAAAATTTAAGCATTTTGGAAGTACAGTCAACTCCAGATTTATTGGGGGTGGCTTAACCGTAGAGCCACTAGTCCAAAATCAAATATTGACCCGCTGCCACCAGTTGCGTGCCGCTATTAATAACCTGGCTGCAGTAAAGTGATATGGTACTGATTAATTTTAAATATTAAGTGCTTGTGTACTATATTTAAACACGTTTTAACAGTGAATATATGTGAAACCTGGAAGTATTAGGAATTCAGGGAAATTGTCAGATAGCACATTTTCATTCACAATAATACAGTATTTCAAGATTAAAACTGGCATCTGCTTGTCAAAAAGGCAGTTTACAGTTGTTCGTACACGCAGAAGCTACTTATAAATTAACCATGGCACGGAGTATGACCGGATGACAAAATATCCCATTAACATAAATATTATTTGCCGCAAGAATGACTCCTACCGCAAACAACACGCCACGTGCGGTTTTAATAAATAAATAAATAACATTTATTTTCGCTTTGTAGCTAAAGTAGGAGGGGAGAAAAAATAATAATAATAAAAAAAAAGTGAGCGGTTTTAGAAGATTTGGCGATTGCACGCTGAATCCAAATTATTAATAAGCCGAATCACTTCACACAAAAATATTTTAGGTGAAAATATTTATAGAGCTCGCGGAAAATTTAAAACTCTAAGAATTTGTTCGCATAAATTCACTTTACAAATAAAAAACATACCATTTCACGGGGGCGTGGTTTCCGAAGAAAGCAGCGCACACTGGCCGACAGATAGCAGCACGGTGGCGTATTTCGTTACTGCCTCATATAAACGTATCTAGCACGTCCTTTTAAAAGTGAATTTTTCATCTCATATGGGCTCAACACAACTCTGGTTTGAAATATATTAAGTCAAATTGATGTAGAAATATTAGAAAAATACTCTGCAATAGATTCACGGCCTCTTGAATTAATATGAAGCATGCATGTGGCAACGTTAGCAGTAAGCACTAGCTACGGCCTATGATGACATAAACAAAGATAAATTATTGCATGTGGTGTTCCATTTTGTTTAAACACCTTCACATTATTCTAGAACGAAGTTTAATTTGTTACACTAATAACAGCTGTTTTGTAACAATATAAAATAAAATAAATAGGCATTTTGTCTACGATCTTCCTGCCCGCATATTTCTCCAATGTCTGTTGTGCCAATGTAGACTGTCAAAATAGCAAACATGAAATTTTATTATTACAATCGTTTACCCATCAGCTGATATACTCTTTTTAACATTTAACTTCTCCTCATTGACCTAAGTGATAGTTTTGGTATTTCAGTCTTCATCAGTCCCCCCTCGCTGGTGACAAACTAAAAAATACAATGTTGGGCAATAAGCAACCGTTAGTTCAAATTTTCCATCAAAATTTCTTTATTTACAGAAAACCCTCCATCTACATTGGCATTATCATGAGATACAATCAGTAGAAGTTGTACTACTTTTACGCTACTTCCCACCTGTGGTGCACAGAATGGTTCGTAGGGTCTACAGTTAAGGTTAACTGGCACAGACTATAGGTGCCTTGAAGGTTGAGGGCATATCACACAGTGACTTCATCACGACTTCTTAGTTTTGAACAGGTTTATTTAATTTAACAGGAATTCATTCATACATTCCCGGCCCTCGGCGCGGGGTTGCAGTGGACAATCCCACTAGCTCGACATGGCACTTCTCGGTGCGTTGTAACTGACTAACTGCTGACTGGTAACTAACTGACTGACTCGTGTCTCTGCATGGTGAAACTACTTGTCCGACGTAACTCTGGTGACTGTCTCTGATTATGCCCTGCATTCCACGTCCTGATTTGGCTGACCCCTTAATGTCGCGACTGACAACCTGCGCATCCCGGGGTGGCGGTACCGAACTCCGCGCCACCCACTGCTCGTTGCTTCAACTGTCTTTGCGAACTGACGTGACCGGAGGTCCGAGCTCCCTGGCCTTGGTAACGGATGCACCGACTTACTCTCTCGGCGCGTCTGAACTCTCTGTGCGATGAGAACGAACTGCCTAACTGGTCTCTCTGTGCGGTAATGACGAACTGACCTCCCTCTTCTCTCGTAAATTCGCTTATATCCTTTCTCGACTCCCTCCCTAAGTTCCTACATGTGTCCATCTTGTTGGGGGGAGGGAGGTGGGAGGAAGGCGCAGTATAACAAACACTTCTTACACGTGCCATAGTTCATTAAAGTTTAGAGAGGGGGGAGGGGGGAAAGTGGTGGCCTGCACCCTGAAACTTACCCTGTCAGTTTATTCTTCCGCGGCACGTTTCCCAGTTGCCCCGGGGTTTCGGTTACGGGGGAGGGGTGGGATGAGTGCTCGTCGCACCACTTTCAGCTTGTCAGCCGTTTCTCTGTGCGTGTTTTCAACTTCGGGCGGAATACGTCAGACTATCTCGTCATTTCTCGGCGTTTACAAATTTCACTGGGCTTGCTAGGGGGAGGGAGGAGGGTAGGAGGATGCCTGTGTTGCACCGACACGTGTAAGGGCCTGGACGCGCTACATCATCTCGGTTTGACCTTGGTATGCGTAAATGGGCGACACAAATCCGGAAGTCCCTACACTGGTTTAAACTTTCGGGGGGAGGGGGGTTTAGTGACAGCACCGCTCTAATTTCCTAATCACGCCACGCGTCGACTTTGGCAAAGTTCTCATATTCCTTTTTCTCATTTATAAGCTCAAACCAAAAAGTGTCTAGAAGAGTCTCTAATCTTGAATATTAATTCATCAGGATGTGAGCAAGATTGCCTTTGTCCAGAGTGGACATAAAGTTGTTTCAGAAAATAAGTATGTGGGTTCAAACACGTAAGTGCTTTATCTCTCAGCACCTTTGATACTATTGAAAAACTTCTGCAACAGGACTCATGACTTACTTCTTAGCGGAGTCCCCTCAACTGTATGTACATATTTTTCCACATGAGGCAAAATTTTCCTTAGTTTTTCATGCAACCATCTCATTATCCACCCAGCAGATACAGCACCCCCTAAGAGTAAACACACTAGACCCAGAGACTTCTATATAATCACCTATTCAAGTTAGAGCATCCTTAAATTGTATAAAGCTCTGAAAAATTCCACTATCTCCAAACTAGTCGTCTTAAACCCAGTCTGAAAAGCATTATGAACTGTGTGTAAGCCACAACTCCCAATGTTAAGAAACTGCAGAAGTCTGGAACTATCTGCCATCTTCCTTCAACAGTCTTAAAAATACCTGTACAAACACACTCATTTCTAAAAACACACCCCCCACACATTTTCCTTTGCAACAATGACAAATAAACATGTCCCACATTATTCATATTGGTATCACTACAACATTGTAGAAACCACACTATGAAGGGGGGTAAGAAAGCAGAGAAAACTTTTATTACGTACACAGGCATATCCAGCAGCTGATCCAGGTCAACACCGCGATATGTAAATTTCCTGAAAGTCCTTTTCTTCTTCTGGGTTTCTTCTACCTAATAAAACAAAAAGATTCTTATTAATCTACATTTACTCGCTTAAGAATAGTACCCAGTTTTGAAAAAAATTTTTTTTTTCATTTTTTAGCTGTGGTTTGTACAGGATATGAAACTGGCAATCTAAGCACATTTTACACTAAATTTATATGCAAACATAATTCCTTATGTCTAAAATTTCATTCCAAACTTGAAACTTACTGTTATAAAAAATAAAATTTTTGTAATATAAATCTTTGGCAAGGGTTAAAGTAACACACCTCCAACATTTTTTTTGCAAGTACCTACTGTAAGCGCCACAAGTGTTGGCAGGTATCCTTCCTATAACCACGCTTGGGCCTGCCGGTACGGCCCAGCTGTGTTCAAAATGTTACAAAATATTCGGCACACACTGGTAAACACACAACTGATTATGCAGTGACACTAATGTTTTAGCACGGCATCAGGCTGCGCACACAAGATACCTCTCCCTGCAAATTAATCCTCCAGCAGTTGTGACGCTAAAAATATATTAGAGTGGTTTATGTAAAAAAAAAAATCATTGAACCCTGATATTTTTTATATAGTCCCACAAACACGCTATTTTTAATTTACTTTTTTTCAAAATTAAGAAGTAAATTTATTTGGTGGGGAAGCAAATAAAATTTTGAGTTTGACATTTTGCTAGAAGCAGAGTTATGCCAGGTACTTCAGAAAACATATGAAAATGTGTGCATATGGTCTTAACACAAACATGTTTAGAGATGCCTAACTTTGTTTACGCCTATAGTATTTCCCCAGTCTACATACAACCTGTTTTTGTACAGCACCCAGTGAGTGAAATGCCCAACCATCCTCTTGGTGGCTGTCTTGTAACACTACGATTACGTTTTTGGTAAAATTCTAGTTTAGGGGCTTTTCTGAAAATAAGAAAAAAAACTCCAGNCATGCTGAATGTGTAGTGCACTTCACCCTCTCCTGTTAGTTACTTCCTGACTGTTTCACAATCATTGGTTCTCAAGTTACCAACACATCATGATTGATTCCCATGTTTGATAGGTGCCAATATTAAAGAAGTTTCACAAAACTATTTGTGGTGTTGTGGCCATGGAAATAAAGAAGGCTGTTAGGTGAAGAGGATCAAAAACGGTTTTCTTTAAGAGTGTGTTCCAATGTTTCAACTGTCTGTGAGTATCATGGTCCTCGGTTAAAAGACAATGTTAATGTCGTTAACCATGAAATATTATTTTATTGGTGGAGCGGGGAACTAGTTTATCATCTTTCATGATACAAGATTGTTTTGAGATTCTTCTTATATGTATCAATTTGAACTGCACATTGTTTGGATAATGTAGCGGAAAATTCTGCTCACAGGAACTAACATTCAAATTACTATCACTCGGAAATTGTAACTTTGTCAAAAAATCAAAGAGCGATAAATGTAAATGCTGTTAACCACTCACGCACGGCTCAAGATTCACACACATTTTGATCGTATTTCTTTGATGATTTTATTTGTTTCTAACAGGTTTCTATTTCCTGGCAAATGATAGCAAAATTTTGAATAGATTAGGCACTTCTCAACTTAGACATGTAAAGAAACAGCCAGGAAAAATATGTTGATAAAAGACAAAACAATCACGTAGTATTCTCCACCAATTTTGCTCTTTTGCGGATAGCTCATTGGCACCATTACTAAATGTTTCGACATGTAGAAACCCACAAAAAAAGTATAACTTCTGCTCTGTTTCACTTTTATTGGAAAAAGAGGACTTAATTTTTTTTTTACAAAACCCGGTCAGACAGTTTACAAGGTCTCAAAAAGAGGACACGTCTGGTTATGGTAGTGGTAGGGACTATACTAACAGCAGAAAAAAATATGGGTAGAAGAAGTTGATAGTAGTGTTGACTGTATAGTAAAATGACTTCACGTGCTGCTTGGTTAGCAAAACATACATGTTAGTATTTAAAAAAAAAAAAACATAAAAGAGGCAAATGATTATGCATGCTCCATAAAAATGTGTGAATTGCGAATAGTAGTAGCTTGTAGTGAAATAATGGTAATATCAGTTAGTCGCAAGTGCGTAATTTGTTGAGAAATTTGCAAGATTTAAGAGTGTTGAAAAGTAACCAGTGCAGGATGTGGATGTATACTGGGAAACTGTTAAGTATAAAGGTATATATATACTCATGAGAAGTGTAACTTGTGTGTTAGGAAAGGATGTTATGTATTGATGTATGTAGTGTTTATTTGCATTGGGCCAACATTAGTAGTAATTAGTAAATGTAGTATGTACACATGTTTGTAACTTACCGGTACCTCGTTTGGCAGTGGATGGATATAATAAACAATATTGTGGGTAGGTAATGTTAGTTCAGGGCTCTGTGGTGGCAGTTTTTATTTAATAATAGGATAGCTGGGGATGATATCATAAAATTTACAAGGTTATAATAAAAAGTAATGTAGGTATGTAATGCTAGGTTTCTGTAGTGGCAATCAGTATTTGCCATTTTTTTTCTTTCAATAATCGGATAGAAGTGGAGAGAATTGATAAAATTTACAATGGTATAATAAACCACATTGTAGGTAATGTTAAGTTATGGTTCTGTAAGGCAAACGAGTCTTTACTGTTGTATCAGGTAGTTTATATGGGAGGGTGGGCTCCACTGTATGTCCTGATACCATGTACGATATCTTGACATACAATTGAGTGAATCTGTTCAAGTGTACTACTATAGAGTCAAAATAAGTAACTATATTAAAGTGGTTGCAGTAGATAGTAGTGTGTTGTTATGACAAAAAGTATGTTGTATTATATAGTAGTGGATGGGTTTAACACCACATATGAGATCACACAGTAGACTTGGGTGGTGGACCCAATTGAATATCCTGGTATAATCCATTCACGGTATCTTCGATACTTTTGAAAAGAGCCTTTGAAAAATCACCCTAAGAGTTACATGTTCAATTGGTTATAAAAAAATTGTATATGTAAAAAGGTTTTGTCTTGCTTTTAGCACTGAAGCACTATATAAATTGGTTGTTTTAAGTTTTAAGTATATTTTTTCAATAAATTATAATAATTTGTTAAAAGTCCGTACGAATTAACAACGGATTTTGAAGGGACATGTTGGTTATAGCTGAAAAGAAATAGTTCGTAGGTTAAATATTAATATGTATAAATTTAATGCCGTAATNTATTGTTTATAGCTGAAAAGAAATAGTTTGTGGGTTAAATATTAATATGTAAAAATTTAATGCCGTAATTGTAAAGTTAATATTGCTAAACTATATATTTACATTTTTACGTAGCACTCATGGGTAAAGATTTCACTGTTATTAATTGAAATTAAATAAATTTCAGTGTCTGTCCAGCGGACTCATACACTCCATCTTGTCCGTTTGGGCACGTTTTTTTCAGAAGTATAACCACGCCATATTGGATATTGGAGACGCTGAATTGTGGTTATAAAACTAACGTAACACATTCTTTCTACTTATAAGATAATTCTAGGTTAAGATGTAATTTTAGTATTAGCGTTGTTATTTCTGCAGTTTATCTTTGTAAGTTTTAAATAAACGTGCAAAATATAGAAAGGCATTTGAATATTTCCGTTACGTAATTCCCTTCGCAATCCTTAACAGAAAAAAATATTTTAAAAGAATGAAAAGGAATCGATTTTTGGTCAATAACTGGTAATCGATTATTTTCGAAAGCTTTTTGTGGAGCGTAAGAGATAGCAGCACATTAGCGTTGGTTCTTGAGTACCAAATGTTAGCCGTGACTTACACGTCTTTGCGCCACACGTAGTGTTGTTTGATGCTGTTGCAATGAAGAAGTGCGACAGTTTCTTGATGGAAAAGCGATGCACCTACACTGCAGGTTTAAAAATGAAAGTGATTTCGTTCGCTGAAGAGTTTGGAAATCGAGCCGCGGGCCGTGAATTCATAGTAAATGAAACGTTAGTGCGGGGCTGGAGGAATTTTTCTCACTTATAAGTCGCACCCCGAGTTTTCAATAATTTTTTTAAAAATAAAATGTGCGACTTATATGCGATAAAATAGAATAAATGGTACCCATTTATCACAGTGAAATCTTTAACCTGAGTGCTACTTCCAAAAGTTTATTATGTAAAATTTAACTTTTTCCTTACACCAAATATGTAAATAAATCTTAATACAATAAGTAAACTTTAATTAAATTATATAATTAACAGTTCCGATATATACTTCAATCTACCTTTTTGTATGTATTACAATATTTTGCTAAATTGATTACCATTTTATAGACATTTGGAGAATTTTATTAAAGTATATGACAGTTAAGATTACATGGCATTGTTTCTCTTCAAAAATAAATGTTGGTAGTTCCCACATGGACACTGTTAATAAAATATTTGACAGTTCCC
>NQII01001937.1:0-69442 GCA_002778355.1 Clitarchus hookeri | reverse complement strand
AAAAAGGGGCAGGGGGGGGGGCAACATTCAATTACTTCCTTCATAATTGTTTTACCAAATTCCTACAAGCAAATTTATAGAAAGATCCGAGAAAACTACACTGAGAGGACAAAAGTCATGGGATAGCAATATGCAAATATACAGATGGCAGTAGTATCGCGAACAAAGTGTATAAATGGGCAGTGCATTTGTATTGCCAACATGTAACTGTATTAAATATAATTTACTTAGTTCACCGACATTGTGAGTTCTCATTAATTTGTATTTCGGGTCCTGGCCCTAACCAAGAAGTCATCGTGTTGGGAGGCATCCTTAATTTATAAGGTAAAATTTAATACTAAGGTGAGAATACCCCGGCTATATAATATGTTTTCCTGTAAATTTATACATTTTCTTAGGAGATGCAGCCACGTGATCGTTCGGCCCACGATCCTGAGAACTGTGATTTCGTGCTCACCCAGTGAGCTGGCGCCCATTCTATTTTAAATAGGAATATTGTGTAATATTCTGACTCTTTTTTAACATAGTCGCCTGACGACCTCCGTATCACTATCCCCGACCGCTCAGGTAAAGTAATGTTAATAATACTTTTAAATGCTTTAAAGAAATGTAGCACAGAAACCATATGGTTGTATGGAAACCTTTAGTATATTTGTAGTTTCTTCACACTTTTTAGATCAAACCTTTGAAAAATCAACCCATATATAACATCTTTGGTTGTTTCCTAAATATGCCAAGTATTACAGGTGTTTATAAAGGCGTTAACATAAAAATGCCATATGTTTAAGTATCTTGAACTTTTATTTATATTTTGTCTATAAAATATATTATTTAATCTATATTTTATATTAATAATAACAGATAAAAAGAAGGATGTTGTTAATACCTATTAAGAAATTATTCATATGCAAAATAATATTACACTGAGCATGCACATATGTGGTGAGCCAATCCCATTGTAGTAATTTTGTAGACTCAATTAAGCATCGTTTGCATGAGGAGGATGAATATACTGGATGTAAAATTTTATCAGGACTTCAGAAAAGTTGGAAGTAACCATGAATGAACTATATGCAAGAGTCTACTGTAATATTGCATTTATACTGTGGGCAATTTTATGTTGTATCAACTGTAATTGGTCTTGTGCCAGTTATGAATTGTTTGTATTTGGGTTTGTTATAATTGTTGAACAACATTTGTAAATGTGAGTTCTTTTAAATCATTTATTTATTTAAAATTGATTTACAAAATACATGTTCATTGAACAAATGTGTAACAAAATAGAGCCATAAAGGAATTGAAGTGAATTGAATTGTCATGTTTCCTGTTTAACTATATTATTTGACTGGCAGGCTAAGTTTGTTTCTATTGATATTGTTATAAGACAAAGTTTAAATACACCAAATTAAATTACATATTTTAGAGTAAATTTACCTTCCTTCTTAACATCTGTCTGTTCGTTCCTTAAGATTTTTTTCCTTGGTTCAGTGTTAAAAGTGTTATGCCAGATGAATCCGTTTAGCTGTAGTGTATTGCCCTTCCAACCGTGAGGTACATACAGGCGAATCTTCAAATGTGGGAGGTGATGACGTGGGCTGCTAGGCGATGAAGAATCAAATGAAAGAAGGGCAGCGTTCCGGCAGGTGGAGTTCCAGCACGCATGAAGAGAATAAAACGTAAGAAAAAGTGATGGTTAGCTGGGTAAGAATAGTGGGGGCCGAAGGTGTGGTTGAGTGTGGGGGATGAGAGAAATCAATGCTAAGTCAGCCTTGGCCGGAGTCGAGTTCATTGGTTCATTAACTACCAGACTCTGTGCAAGAACGACAATCTGTATTGGTACACATGTATTTGTATTACTGTTCCTCTGTTATTCGCACCTTTATAACTTGTTAGATTAAATAAAGGAACTATAAAATCAAATCAAATCAGCATTGGCCGGAGTCAACATCATCCGGGTGCCTGGTGGGTGACTCCATCCTCGTCCTCGTCCATGTTGGCGTGCCTCCGAAGATGGTGGGTGGAAAGAAGCAGTTGACGAGGAAAGACGGAGGTATACCTGTCTTTTAGCATATATATTTTTTTCAAGCTCTGTGGGTTTGGCCAGCAAAGTTTAAAATAGTGAATTAAATTGCATTTTTTAATTTATGTAGGTGTGCGACAGTTTTGCAAAATTATGTCACAATAATTATATGGTTTTCATTAGGCATAACGTTAAATTACAATATTGATAGTCATATTTAGGTATGAGTACTGTCATTCATTGCTGAAGAATGTGTGTGCAATGCTCATAATCACTAATAGTACAACACCATGCCTTTCATGTTCAGGAGATTATAGATTTAATCACTGTTCAATTTATCTGAAATTTGTGCAGCCCACCTGATGTTTATTAATACATATACTGGGGCAACTCAAGTCATGGGATACCTCCTAATATCGTGTCGGACCTCCTTTTGCCCGGCTAAGTGCAGCAACTCGACGTGGCATGGACTCAACAAGTCGTTGGGAGTCCCCGGCAGACATATTGAGACATGCTGCCTCTATAGACATTCATAATTGCGAAAGTGTTGCCGGTGCAAGAGTTTGTGCACAAACTGACTTCTCGATTATGTCCCATAAATGTTCGATGGGATTAATGTTGGGCGATCTTGGTGGCCAAATCATTCTCTGGAATTGTCCAGAATGTTCTTCAAACCAATCACGAACACTTGTGGCCCGGTGACATGGCACATTGTAATTCATAAAATTTCCATCGTTGTTTGGGTACATGAAGTCCATGAATGGCTGCAAGTGGTCTACAAGTAGCTGAACGTAACCCTTTCCAGTCAATGATCGGTTCAGTTGGACCAGAGGTCCCAGTCCATTCCATCTAAAAATAGCCCACACCATTGAGGAGCCACCACCAGCTTGCACAGTTCCTTGTTGACAGCTTGGGTCCATGGATTCGTGGGGTCTGCACAACACTTGAACCCAACCATCAACTATTACCAACTGAAATTGGGACTCATCTGACCAAGCCACGGTTTTCCAGTCGTCTAGTGTTCAACCGATATGGTCAAGAGCCAAGGAGAGACGCTGCAGGCGATGTCGTGCTGTTAGTAAAGGCACTCGAGTCGGTCTTCTGCTGGCATAGCACAGTCCAGCCAAAGTTCACCGCAGTGTCCTACCGGACACATTGATACCTGTAATTATTTCAGGTAGTTTTGCTTGTCTGTTAACACTGACCATTCTGCGCACACGTTGTTGGTCTCGGTCATTAAGTGCAGGTGGTCGGCCACTGCGTTGTCCATGGTGGGAGTTTATGCCTCAAATTATGTATTCTCGGCACATTCTTGACACTGTGGATCTCGGAATGTTGAATTCATTAGCCATTTCCGAAATGGACTGTCCCATGCATCTAGCTTCAACTACCATTCTGCATTCAAAGAGTGTTAATTCCCGTAGTGCGGCCATAATCACGTCAGAAACCTTTTCACATGAATCACTTGAATACAAATGAAAGCCCAACCAATGCACTGCCCCATTATCTTTTTTGTACGCGATACTACAGCCATCTGTATGATTGCATATTGTTATCCCATGACGAGTGTGATATTACTAATGTTATCTAAATGTTATAAGATTTGAGAAAGCCTAGTAGGTTGTAGTAAGCATCAAAATATAGTTTTTTGGTTATGTTAATTTTTCTTTTGTAATCTTGATTAGCGTTTTCATTCAAATCGTTTGAAATATTGTTAAACATTGTGCATTTTATTTACTTCATAATAGTTGGTTATTTATACAAACCAAAATCAAAGTATTTTGTAATAACACTAAACTATATTGTAAGTGATAATAAACAAAATATGATATGCATTAATAACACATTATAACTACAAAGAAAGCATTGTGTTAAAAATACATTTAACTTTCATTTCTTCTGTCGATCTAATGTAAGAGTGTCGTGGAATATAATCCGTGTTTACTTATAACAATCAAAAAACTATTTTTGATTGTATACATGAAATAAATATTAACTGCAGTAATTTGCATGTTTTAAATATACAAATAAGTGTACACGTACTATAACACGATTTATTAAAAATCTATGCATAAAACCTTAGCAAAATTAATTCCACAAAATAGAACGAAAAAATATGATTTGTATTTTGGGTCAGTGAGCTATGGACATGAGAAGGTGTGTGTTTCCAATTCTCATTACGTAAAGTTTGTCACTTCCAGCGTTCTTAGACTCGTTAGTTAAAATAACGTTCTTAGAGTCGTTAGTTAAAATAAGCAGCACACGCTCTATTTTTGAGGTTCCTATCTTTACTTAGAAATAGCTCTTCCTTGCATCTAACAAAGCAAGTAAGAAGTCATGCATATCTGGAAGCCATTTGATTTTAGGCACGACCTTTCTGTTTACCAAAAAAAAGCGACATTGACTGGAATGATTTTAAGTGAGTTTGCTAGAAATTTCACAATAACATTGATGTGAACCACGCATTCACGAGCTCCTTTGTGGCCACTCTGGCTGCCGCAGTCGTTTCAACCGCACCAGCTACACCACACCAACAGGCTTGCAAGCCAGAGAGTGGGGGTGAAAAGTGATTCAAAGTGTAGTTCATTAGTGTTCATAATGTACACACACATAAAAAGACCACCGTCGCATACACAGCCACAGCCAGGGACGTTTTCATGGTATACTTTTCAATGCTGTGGCAAGTGTAATGTGGTGACAACTTTTATTAGTGTATTTATGTAAGTAATTATGTTTCCATATAATTAATTTAATTCATTTAATTTTCATCACATAATCATCTTTCAGTGTTATATTGTGTTTCACCTTTTCGCCACTTGGCTTCGGCTTTGCTCCACTTGTGGTGGAAGCCGACTGCAACCTCACCCCAATTCATCTCAGCACCTGAACGAGACCGGCGGCGTAAATCCTTCGGTCCGCGAGACACTCAGTACCAGCATATAAACTGAACTCATTTTAACTACAATAGTGTAAGAATAATTTTCCGGAACATTTTCTATACTATTTAAAGTACTCCAGAGGCCCAAGAAGGGGGTTTGGAGGGGGGCACCATACTCTAACCTGAGAGTTTTCAACGCAATCGCGTATTCAACATAAAACCACGCGTTGTCCGCCACGTAAGGGCTGAGACTATTTTGCATATCATTCATACATTAATTCATTTGTAAACGGACGATAAATAAAATCCTCAACAAGTGAAATAGTGTTAAATCATTGTAGTGTAACCTTATTAGCATCACAGCCGTTTCAGTAATATAGTTCAGGCGTACGAAACGGCCGACAGTCTCGCCATTCTATTTAAGAGTGCAGTAGTAAGTATGCGACAACCAAGGAAATAACTGGCGGAAAGTTAACCAGGGTTCCTGGGCCGTCGTCCGCACGACACTCAATTCATTAGTTTACCACTGAGCTATGGCGCCGGGCAATAATCTAACATCCAACCCGCTCTGGTAACCGACCCACGCCAACATCGTGTTTTGCATATGGCTTTACAAATATAATTGGGAAAATCTGTGTTGAATCACATTTCATAACTACATGTACTTTAAATGTGACTTTTTTTAGCATTATTTTTGTAGTTTGTAGTAACCATTGGAGGAGATACTCGTTGGTAGTAACTGTTATTTGGCAGGAGATAAATTATATTTCATAATTTAAATTAGATTTTCATTCTACATTCATCATTCATTTATTTATCATTCCACAAAATAATACATGCCATAGACCTTAACAAATAGTACAAAATAAATATATTAGAATCAAATAAATACAAAACAGAATATAAAATAAGGTAAAATTACAATAACAGGTTCGTTGAACTACAAAGGCAAGCAAAACTCCAAAAAAATTATTCTTTCAACCGGAACGGACACAAGAGTCATTAAAAAGGTAATTACTTTCAACCTAGTTCAGCTACACAGGCAGGTTGTAGCACAAAATTACACTAGCTTTTGAGGTGTAAATAAAAATGTGCTTATTTTAAATTTGTCACATATTTATTGAATTACTTCAATATAATGGCGAATATTTTATGTTAAAATTGTTGAACAAGAAATATAAAATTATAGGGTAAAGTATGCATGGCATTTAGAATACGGCAGACAAGATGTTGCAGATTAGAGGATATCAATATGATTCACAAATACTGAAAAACATATCGTAAAAAAAAAAAAAACAATCAACTTTACTTTCGTAATAAAGAAATATCAGACACACAAAAACATGTGTCGTAAATTGTCAGCTTCTTTACTAACTGTAAACAACAGTTCTCTGTAATATTTTGTTTACTGGAGCCACATTTTTAAGTTATGTTTAAATTGTTATGTCATTTCTTTACAAAATCTGTGGCACACTTATTTTGTTCCTCCTCTAAGCATTTACTTAGCAACATGTTTCAATTTAATTGTTTAAATATTAGACATTAGTGTAACCAATGTCTTTTTGTATTAGTTTTAAGTTAGCTTTTGTTTGGGAACATATTTTAAGATAGCAACAGAGGTTAACAGCATTAAATACGGGCCCAGAGCCCAAATAAAACATAAACACAGCGGCCTACCACCGGATAAATTATTTGAACAAAGTCTGTCGGGTTGCATTTTTGTTGCAAACCCACTATAAGAGTTATGGGAACTTCAGTTCCTGACCTCGTGACAGCACGGCCATCCGGGGACTTATGAGAGATTGGTGGTGCCATGTTTATGTTGTTGGATGGACTCCTTGAATGTTGACACATTTCAATGCAAAGTATTGTGCCACATCTATAATATGTAATCAAAGTTAAAGTTTTTCTCCCCACCCAACCCCCCAGTCAAAATCAAACCTGCACACACACACGAAACATCAAATTTTTAATACTAGCATTTTGGGTTTATAGAATGAAATGTTTTTCGCTTGCATCGCATATTCTTTTGTGTGAAATTCTCAAGATTAAAAACTTTACGCTTGTGGAATATCTATTAATAATATATACATGACTTTTATAATGGGTATGTGCATGTACGAACACATGTACACAAACAGTGGAATGTAAACATTGCATGTAAACATTGCCATGTGACTGACACATGGCAATGTTTGTTTATCTTTGGCAGAAGGATACGAAATGGGCTTGAAAGTAGATCTTTAGCAGGGCTTTAAGAAAGTCTCTTCCAGTCGTGAACCGACTATAGTTTCTTTCAATCATGCCCAAAGATGTTAGAAGAGTCTAGACAGAGCATGTGCTTACGAAAGTGAAACCAAACTTACCTGACGTGGCGCACACCATTATGGAGATCGTTTATACAATCTGGTCATATAACATCAATGTAAATCGGAATTTTTGATATTTAAATTATTTGTCAGATAGGCTATACAGTGAAATGTATTTAGAATGTATGTAAATGGCAGTTTATGTATTAATTGGAAAAAAAAAAAAAACAATAATTGTTTCAATTACTTACCAATAGTTTCAGTAGGTCTGGGTGTTATATTTTTGTATTAACTAGTTTCAGTTTGAATGTGCTGTAAATAAATTACTTATTTGGTCTTTATTGCGACAGATCACAGCAAGGCAATTTGAACATATTTTACAAGTTTGCCTGTTTAAGGTAGTAGGCACAACTATGCGCATCTCACCAGTTAAGACAAATCTGAGTGTTTGTAAACAATGGCCATAAAACACTAGTGTTTTTGGATAAATTTTCAACTCTTTTTGTTATAATTTTTTTTTTTACATAATTAGGTATTTGTTCTTTAAAACAAATATTCAAGTGTAGTTAAAAGTCAAATGTCTGACATCATTATTATTTTTAGCTCAAATCAGTAATATGAAATTGATAACTGAGGTTTGAGTATGACGTGAACCGCACGTTCACGAGTCCTTTTGCCCACTGACTACCGCAGTGTGCCCACACCAGACGCACTACACCGACAGGCTTGTGGGCACGAGTGCATTAGTGTATAGTATTTATTCAGTATTGATGTATACCATAATTATCGTGTGTCAAAACAGTCATCACATACATAGCCAGCCAGGGAAATAAGAAATTTTCAAGTTGGCAATGCAGTGGCTGCTACGAGTCAATACTTATATTTAATATTTATATAATGGTGTTTTATTATGTAAGTACAAGGGTAATTGTGTTTTATTATGAAAATTGTGTTTAATTATGCTTATATAAGGTATATCATGTTTACATCTCATTAGCATTTTAAGTCGCATTTGTTTCATCTCTCCACCGCCAGGTGTCGGCCGTGCTTAGGTGGCACGAGCCGATGCATTGCGCAGTCTAATAGGCAACATCACTTCGGCGCGAGCGGACGTGGTAAGTCTCTCGTTTCACAAGAACCTCGGTACCAGCCTCTCAGGCTGCAACCTCACTCAGCAATCGCATCATCATATCATTCACGAAGCAACTAGTATTTTTATGTTACATCTCACCGAGGAGAGAGCAGCGTCACGCGCCTTAAGTAATTATAATCCAGCAGTGTGTTTATATGACCACGCGGTCACTACGTGTTTGATCCAAGTGTTCAATAAAATAATTATATACATATAAAACTTGAGTGCATTATTAATTCAGGCGTGCACAGCGGCCATACAGCTCGCAATTTCATAATATCTGACGGTGTGTTGCCAGAGAACCCCTGGGCCGTCGGCCGAACGACCCAAAAATCTCATCAGCTCACCGCGGAGCTGTGGCGCCGGGCAAATCCATAATCATTACATTCCAACTCTGGTAACCGACCGCGTCAAGTATAAACCAACTAAAGTTGTCAACATACAAGTATTGCAAATAAATAATTACTAATGAATTGCTGAGTCCAAAATAAAAAAAAAATGCTTACCTGTTTAAGAGGTTTGGGCATCTCTAAGCATCGGACAACTTCGTCTCTAAAGAGGAAAAATTAAACTAATATGAAGCAGCATCAAAATGCAAAGGTGGGTGAAAAAGGGAGATACCTGAAAAACTGACTAGCAACATCATCCAACATGATTCCCTGTTGCAAAAATTCAGGAGGTACCCATCCAGGAGTGTAACTAAATCACTTTGGTAGGAGGCAAATGCTCAAGGCACTCTATTAAAACGGAACCTTGCCAGCATACTACATCATTGTAAACTGACACGTGTCTTCAAACATTAAAGCAACATGCCAGTTTAGCACATTAAACACATACCAAGCAATGGTAAAATACTAGACTCAAATTCGGGAGAACACTGGTTCAAATAACATTCCAGACATCCAGTCCCAGAAAAGAAATTTTGGGAGTTGTATCACTCTCCTTCCCTTTATATTATCCACAATTAAATACAATTGTATCCTTTGAAATCCACTATAGAGTGCCCTGCAGACATCCTGATTATTTCCCCATGGTTTCCCAAAATTACACAAGGAAAGTGCTGTGAACGTTCCTTATAAAGGCCATGGCAGATAGATTCCTTTCCCATTTCGTGCAAGTATTGTTGTTGTGTACATGTTTGTAATGACCTTATTGTTGACGAGACAAACGAACTAAATTAAAGGCCATTTGAAAGCAGACCAATCTGTTTACAACGATAAGTTCACTGGCGGAAGAGATTAAAGTCTACTCTCATATAGTGATAACACTAGCATAACAGTAACGTTAACCACGTGTTCCCTGTGCCCACTACAACTGCCGCAGTCACATCAACTGAACAGCTACACTTGACCACACCAGCTACTTCAGCCTAGAAGTGCATAGTGTAGGTTGACAAGAACGTAACTTGTACCTTATTGCCAACAAGGATTACGTAACTCATGAGACCGGCCTACTTATTTATTACAAGAGGTAACTCTAATAATAAATAGGACGATGATTCAAAATTGTGTTTACCCCAAGCTACAGCCGTTGAGCGCATGGGCAATTTTGTCTTTACTTCGTAGCAATTCACACCGCGACAAACGACGTGATGTACATCCAAGTGGCGTTGAACTGGCCTGTTTGCCGAAGCTAAAGTGCTAAATGTTCCAAAGTGTAGCCAGTAGTGAGCAGCATCTTTCAAAACAATGTCACCTCATTCACATCTACAGTCAGCGGTGTGTTTATTGTATTAAGAGGAATCGAGCATAGCAACTCACACCCCTTTGCCCAGGTGGACTCATCCATCCCTTCAAGAGACAGCCACCTGGCATCACTGTAGCTAGTGAAATACAAACGCATCAACAGAATTGAAATACAGACACTTTTCACAAGAAAGCATTTTAGTGTATTTAATATTTAGTTCTAAAAGATAAATTATATTTTCAAGAAGGGAGATGCCTATAAAGGCCTCCATCATTGTAACATGTTATTTAGTGCCATGACACTCCCTGTCATCTTAACATAAATTTGTTAATCAATGGGGGTGTCACCAATGTGTTTCATTTAATTTATAAAATTTTTTACCATTGTAATAATATATTAAAGTTTCATGTCATATTTTACCATTCGGCATTTGATGTTAGTTCTCATTACTCGTGACTGAAACCGATGTCCAACTCAGTACTCGGGCCAGAACCGCGGCATTGGTCACCCACTCTGCGAGTCCGATCGATACGATCATTTAGACTGTTATCACTTAATTGCAATAATTCCCTAATTAACTGGAACATTTACTTTCTTTCTTTGCTGTACAGAGGGGAGAACCACCCACTCTCGCACCAGAGGGCTTAATGCTACCGCATATCCACATAACACCACACTCATTTTTACGCTAGGTTCACCAGAAGGCTGTTAGTACGGTGTCCGTTTTCTTTCATTATTCACATGTAATCAAGCACATTGAATAAACAGCTTTACAAAGTTCAACACGCATTAATTCATTGTCTTCCGGACATGTAGGGCACTATACCCCTTGTTATTCCACCCACAATTTTCTACCATATTTCAGGCGTACGAGATGACCTACAGTCTTGTCATAAGGTGTAAATAATGGAACATTAAGTAAGTGACAACATCATCTGCAAACTGACGGAGGACTCCAGGGCTCCCTGGGCCGTCGACCGAATTGCCCACATCACTAACTATACACTGGGTTGTGGCACCGGGCAATTCTACACTCTAACCGCCCTGGGTCACCTCGACCACATCATCAATTTATGTAACTTCATTGTGCTTATTCCCTACTATTCCACTGAGGGCATAAATCCACTGTGCACAGTAGTATTTATTATTTTACAGCATAGAGGTGCATTTATGCTATAGTCACCTTCTCTTACACTAGACACATTACGAATTCACTTTCACTTGCTAGAAATTCATATATAGATATTACAGATAATAAACATTTAAAACTTTAACAAAGTAAGGATACAATTAAATTTCTCTCTCTCTCTCTCACTCATTCAGGTATCGTATCTTAAGTTTAACCTAACAGGATAACACAGGCAGACATACATAAAATGGTTAGAACAATTATTCACGGTACTGGTACCACAAAGTGTAGACAAAACATAATTTTACAAAGTAATAAGTTACGAATGCTGAGTTTTTAGTTGTGCTCTTTCATACTGATAGCTACTAAAAATATCTTACTGAAGAAAACATTCTTTGGTTATCACAACTTAAAAGGTCTTGTATCTATACACTGAAAATGATAACTTTGTAGTTATTATTAAAATAAATACTCTTCAATTCATACCTACCAAATCTAATATGAAATCTGAATACATAGGCGACCAGCAGAACCATGGACAGTTTGGCGCGAACGTTCTCGACCGAAGGCATGCTCGGCCATCACTGGCGACTTGCGCGGCCGAGGAGACCCAATGATGGCGGGACCTGCCCTAGCTCGCTGTGATGTAACAGCCAGGACGGAGCTTACCCACGTGCGCAGAGTGAGCCATCATGGCACCTGGTAAACCAGCCATGCTGAAGACGTGCGGTACCAGGTGGGCCAACCAACAGACCTGCAGGGTGTACAACACACAACGGTTCATGGACCTACTGACAGCAGAAGACGAAATGAAGACATGCATGTGTGGGGTGAGTACAAGGAGTGACAATCGCATAATGTCAGTAGGCGCATAGATACAGCCGCTAGTGGCAGCACAGGGACTGTGCTTGAAAGCCAACCTGAATACCTTCGGGTCGCTGACCAGACACCAGCTAGGAACTGGGTGCTACAAATGCAGCGGGGCACCACGAGACTCGGAACACTGACGGAATTCACAGGCCAAGTGCACGAGGACTCAGTGCTTTTTGTGCGACAATGCGAACACTAGCTAGGGCACTGGGGTGTGCCAGAGGACGAGTGGTTAGACAGGACGGACAACCAGCTAAAGCGGAGTGCGATTGAATGGCGTTGTCACTGTGGGTGCTTTGACATGTCTTGGGGGGATTTAGTGGGCAGACTGATTTAGCGATTCACCAACGACCGATCGGACACTCGATGTAGGGCACAGTCCTATGGCGAGACCCAGGAGAACACAGATGCGATGGAGTTCATCGACAGAAAAATCTATCTGTTTCGGCAGATCCAGCCTGGGGAACAACCAGAGACCACACTTCCAATGATCATAGAGCTGATTCGGAAGGAACTAAGACAGTTTTTGCAGACTTTCCAGACCATGATGTTAGAGAGGTACATGCAGCAACATCGGCGATGCAGGAAAGCCTCCGTGGATGGCAGCACTTGAGCCCAAGTTGGGCGAGTTTAAGGCAGCCTGAGGCTGGACGAGCACACGACACCCGATGCCACAGTATCGGGGATCGAGGCTGCTCCATGAGACACGGAGAACCAACCTCCGAATTGACGCTTCTGCCCAAAACAAATATATCACTCACCCCGGGTGTGCCTTAAACGCCCCCAGCAAAACAGCGGGCCACGGAATGGGACATGAGGTAGGCCAGTAATAAACTCGACCTCCTCTAAACACACATGTTCCGCAGGTGGTAGCGGCACACCCGTTGGCAAGTCGATCACCGAGGCTGATGAGGGTCATCGTGGAGGTGCATGGATAGACCATGGCAGCCCTCATAGACACGGGCGAGTCATTTATTCAACCACCTACGACTGGTGGGTGGACATGGCGTCCCCACCCTTGGACGGTGNTTCCGCAGGTGGCAGCGGCACACCCGTTGGCAAGTCGATCACCGAGGCTGATGAGGGTCATCGTGGAGGTGCATGGATAGACCATGGCAGCCCTCATAGACACGGGCGAGTCATTTATTCAACCACCTACGACTGGTGGGTGGACATGGCGTCCCCACCCTTGGACGGTTAGCCTGGCCCCCCAATAAGAGGTAGGAAATGTGGAAGGCCAGACGGATGTGGAAGTGCGGGTTGGTGGACTGAAGATGCGAGTTACGGCTATTGGGGTAGCCGGATTGTGGGAGGAAATGATTCTAGGACAACCATAGCTGGCCGAGCAGGATGCCGTGATTGAGTCTGGCGCGCCCATGTCCACCTCCGGAAGATGGAGCAGTACAAGGCCTACTCTTTCGGAAGCAGACAACTGACCACAATAGAGGGGACACCATTGGCAGATAACGAGTACCATGTCTTGAAGGAGAACCAAGAGGCAGTCGAACTGATCCGGCACCGATGGTGGAAGGTGTTCATTGTCGCCGACCTATTGAGGCAGATCAGAGTGGCAGCCAAACGGATAACCACCACCCATGAGCAGCCAATTTACGCCAAGTTATGGCCCTACGCATTCCACAAACAGCAGGAAATCCAGAAACATGTATGTGAAACGTTGCATTATGGGGTGATCATGCCATCAGAGAGTGGGTACAATAGACGAGTTAACTTCGCAGAGAAAATGGATGGGACACTGCATTTTTGTATTTATTACCGCCCAATTAATGAGACTACTGTCAGCAATCCACCCCTAATTAGTTTGGATGAGATCGTAACTAGCCTACGAGATACGAAGGTGTTCAGTAAACTTGACATGAAGTCGGGGTATTTGTAGATCCCCATAAACCTCGAGGACAGGCACAATACGTCTTTCAGTGTGTTTGACATGATGCGATTTCAATTCGAGCTGTAAGGTGGCATTGCGACTTTCCAGAGCATGATGGTGAAGGCACTCGAGGGATAAATCGGGCTTTTCGCGATAATATACCACGACATCATTGTATGGCAAGCGAATTGGGGTGACTGTGGACGCCACCTAGACCTGGTGCTGGAGACTCTGGCAATGTAACACCTGTCCTGTGCCCCACAGAAATGGCACATCGGGGTACGAGTGTTTTTAGGTCACATGGTAGACCAGAAGGGACATGCATCCGCTCCCCGACAACTCGAAAAGATCGAAGGAGCCATGCCGCCCCAAAACCACAGAAATTCATAGGCCTAGGCAATTGGTTCAGGCACTTCATACCAGAGTTCGCCGGGATAGTCATCTCTTTAACAGCCTTATTATCGCCACAGCAGCAGTACTGCTGGACGTCGCAGGTGCAGGCGGCGTTTGAACGAATTAAGGACGCAGTCACTCGTTACTACACACTATCCCAGATCGAATCTGCCCTGTAGACTTTTGTCCAGACCGACGCCAGTTCCATAGATGTAGGGGCCGTACTATATAATTTCGAAGATGACGGGGAACGGAGGTTAGTAGACTATGCTACAGCTAAGTTCGGGGGCACAGAAAAACTGTACCAAAGTAACGAACAGGAGTGCCTCGCCATTGTATGGGCATTGATCTTCCCACCACACCTGGAAGGCAGACCATTTACACTCAGAACCTATAACATAGCACTAACCTGGCTCAGCACCATCTAGGGGCGAAGGGGAGAGTTGACATATTGGGCACTATTCACACAGTTGTTTGACTTCGACGCCGAGCATGTCGTGGGGGAAAATAACCAACTGCCAGACACAGTATCACGAGACCCCGACCCCGAGTGTGAGGTGGCAGATGAAGGGAACTGGGAAGAGATGGTACCATCTTCCTCACTTCGACATCAGATGAGGGAACTGACCTGTGACCGCTTGGACTTGAGAGCATAAGCAGATGTCACAAGGGTGGTAGAAAAGTGCGGGCAAAGAGCTTGCGAGAATTGGTGTGTGGTAGAGGGGGTGACCCATTGCTGACCACCTGAGCCGAGGGAACACTGGAACCTATGTACTCAGGGAGGTGCACAAAGCAGTACTAAATTTCTTTCATAACCACAATTTGGCAGGGCACCCCGGGGCAGAGCAGATAAGCGATCGCCGAACACTTCCACTGGTCTGGCATAATACGAATAGTGAAATATTACATATAAGAATGCCAGGCGTACCAACAGTGTAAAGCTCGGAGCGGCGACAGGGTGGCTCATCACCACCTGTGGTACCCCAGCACAACATTCCAATAGATAACCCTCGAACTGATGGGCCCATACCCCAGGACAGCGAAAGGGAAGAGGTTCTTGGTGATAGTGACAGATTAGTGCACAGAATGAGTGGAAGTGTGCCTGGTGACCAGCACACGGGCAAGCACTGTGGGGGCGGTTTTGGAACGAGCGTTCTTCCCGTGCTGGGTCTACCATGGGAGGTGTTGTCTGACAATGGGACCCAGTTTGTGGGGAAGAAGTAGAAAGAATTGATTTACAAATAGCAAGAAATCACCGAATCACGCCGATCTACCATCCATGGACAAACTTTGCAGACAGAAAGAACCATGTGATTGTTGTAGCTTAGAATCCACCTCCAAGGAGATCACACGGAGTGGGAAAGCCACCTACCCAATAGCCTCTACTGCCCGATGTGGAGGACGAACGAAGAAGCCACAGGGAAGACTCCTGCAAAATTAGTAATGAGGAGGAACCTGACCCTACTGGGGGAGTGGCGAACGACTGGAAGGACCGGAAAACAGGGGGCCGATCAAGGAGAGAGCGATCCAGGGGCCTAGGGATCTGGAGGGAAATCCGCGACATGCACGGTGTGTAGAACGCATCACACACACAATGGCTAGACCACAACAATGCTAAGGCCGGGGGACTGTGTCCATGTACGCATTCAACAGCTGTCGTCGACACCGAAGAACTACTGTGCGGGACTGGGGCTAAGGTGGTCGGCACTGAGACAGGTACAACACCGGATGGGAAGGCAAGTTTACTTAGTGAGGGGTGCGAAAGAAAAGCTGAGCAAACACCACTGGGATGCACTCAGGGTGGCCCAGGGCGAACCCAGGGAAGACCTGGACAATGACGATGCCACCCAAACGCCAACAGGAGAGATTACAGCAGAGAAACGAAATGAGGGTGTCACCATCGATCCTGACGACACACCTAGGGTTTTACACACACACACACAACATACGACACCAAGGGGAACGACCCTCTGGGGCTTTGCTCCAGGGTAGATAACTGTCTGGGGAGCCCGGAGACAGCTGTTCCTGGCAGAGCCGACCAGGGACGAGGAGCCACTCACAGAGATAACACCGGTGGTGGAGGAACCTGAGGAAGGGCAAGCGCAGCAAATTATGAGGAACTGGAGGCACGACGTGTCTGGGTGGCGACACCTGCACTGTCCGTGGAGGAGCTCGAGGAACCTGAGGCATCATTCCGGGGTTTCTCCCTGTGGAACTTCAGGACAGCCGCACGACGGAGCCGAACCCAGTGATGTGGAGGAGCCAGGGCAGGCAAAGGAGTGGGACTGGGGGTCCAGACACCGCCGCCGGAACAAGTTGCAGAGATGGGAGAATCAACGGCCCAGTCGGGCAGCACATGAGGTACAGAGCGATCCACTAAAACCGGCCTGCAGGTACGCACCCCGGGAGGATATGCAGCAGAGTAGACTGGCCCTTAACCCACGACACCACAGACTTCCACCAGATGAGCAGGACTGGGCTAAGCAGAGGCGGCGTGTCGTCGGACACCTAATTTCTAGCCGAGTCCCAGCAGCACTTCAAGAACACCCCTGCACTAGTGTGTGCATGCTAAAGAAGAGAACTGAGAGTGGTGGGCGGTGCAAAGCAGTGATGGTAGGAGGGATGTGTGTATCTGGCAGCATGACCGTCGGCCATCCTGAGGCTGGAGGCAAGGCCGTGAAATCATTGGAGAACCATACTCTCGAACCCCTTTGGTTTAGTGAGAAAAACTAAGTAACATCACGTAAAACTAGACTAGCAGGGAACTTATGTATGGATAATTATTGGAAAGGGTTTGCTGTGCCTTGTGCACTTGGTGATTATTACTAACAGTTATCGGACGTCGAGTGTCTCGTCCTCCAGCGGCGATGTTGCGGCAGTTTTAATTGGGTAGTGGTGGAGGACAGACGTGGCGCACGAGGGTCTGTAACTTTTGTCAAACTGAAGTAGTGTAAATTAGTTAAACTGCTTTCAAAACTGTTATTATCAACTTTCTAGGCCCCGTATTACCTACAGCATGGCCGACTCCTTTCAAATAGTTCTCTGCAGTTTCGTCAGATGCCACGACCAAACATGCCGCATACGCATTCGGGATCAACCTATATCCGGAGTTTACAGTTAAATAAGCCTTTTCCCCTCTGCCTTCACACTTAATTATATCTAGGGCACAATTTCACGACTGCGCGTAACGTTAAGGGTAATTTGTAATTCTGTGAGGGTATTTATGTCTGCACCACATAGTGGACTGTTACGTTAATTGCTATGCACGATCTAGGTCAGAGACTGGTATGGCTGACTAGGATGCCAAACAAAACATAACACGTGGTGATCGTTATTTATATGTAGTGCCTCGAGGACGGAGTTAATAAAGTCATGTAATTATCATACTCAGTGTCAGTGTTTTCTGGTTTTCGAAACTACCCAGGCATGCGGTGTGTCCAACACCACCTTGAAGAATATCTGTGTACGAGTAACTGCCAGTGCAGGTTGCGTTCACCAAGGCCTTGCTGGCCGCTACATAGGGTAGAGAACCGCCCCTGTAGATCCTAGGCAAACTGAGCGAGCAGCTCGCGTCCAGGACTTTAAATTATTTTCATAAACATAATCATAAAATTAATTTTTATATTTTATTACATGGAATGTGGGTAATATATTTTAAATATGAATCACCACTATTAAAAATACTCGTTTTATATTTTCATTGGCCGCCAATTTCTGTAACATTTCAAAAGAAAAATAATTAATACAGTTTGCGTCCAGGAGTTTAGTTTACTTGGTAAATATTTTCAGGGTGAAAATAAATGTAAAATTTAAGTAAATTTGAACAAAGGAAGTAATTAAGCAAATTTTGCACATATTCATTATAACAACTGCCATATATTCTGTATGACAGGCTAATTTATAATATATAACATGCAGAAACAGAGCTATTTAAACTAGTAACAGATTGTGATTTTTCTACATTAATCAGTAGCATATGATAAACGAAAAGCACAGACAACTGAAACAGCGTTTAAAGAAACTGTTAATTTAAACATGTTCTACCACTTCACATAGTCGTACACTGATGTAGACATACAGAAAAACAAATCTACATTCTCACATTCATTGCAGGCAGGTTTTGTCTAATAATTCAGAGGAATGCTTGCCTCGTATTTATTGGTTGGACAAATTTTCAGCGGTTTTTTGCACTCTGGCTATTTTGCCATTTTGTTGAGAATACATTACCCTTGATCGTTTTGTCCGTTTTCTAGATCTAATTAAACATTCATGGAACTTCGGCATTGTTAAAACAAATGGGAGACATGCAAACGTTTGTAAAACTTGTTTTATATATCAATAACATCTGGCAACAGTGTGTTGTGACCTGCTCCACGGAGACGGATAACTTTCTTTCCCCTCCCCTTCGTCTGAGGACACAAAAGNTATATATCAATAACATCTGGCAACAGTGTGTTGTGACCTGCTCCACGGAGACGGATAACTTTCTTTCCCCTCCCCTTTGTCAAAGGACACAAAAGAGAGAGAGAGAGAAACGTAGAAGAAAACTGGAGCGGAGAAGGCACGTTGATGGTAGCACGTCTTTGGAAAAATCTGTGAATTAATGCGACAGATTTGGGCAAAGTAGTTTGAAACACCATTAGGTTTGCCAGTGAGGATTTCTAGCTTCAAAATAACAGCTCAACTTTACCCTTAACAAACTACATGTTGCTGTATCATTAAATTATTAA
Organism: Clitarchus hookeri; assembly: GCA_002778355.1. Taxonomy (NCBI): domain Eukaryota; kingdom Metazoa; phylum Arthropoda; class Insecta; order Phasmatodea; family Phasmatidae; genus Clitarchus; species Clitarchus hookeri. The sequence goes on along the minus strand of NQII01001937.1, from coordinate 50,410 downwards.
ATGTAGGTGCACAGCTTTACTTACTGTATTGCTTGGTAACTCTGTGTAACTTGCATTAGTGAAAAATGGTGCCTCGAAGTACAGACAAACTCAAACTCTAAAGAACAGCCAAAGTTAACAGATTTGGAAGACAATTTTGCTCTTTCCTCACTTTCTAATACAAACCATTTTCAAAGCCATTTGTTCAGGAGTGTTCACAGGTCCCCCCACCAAATACTTTTCTTTTGGAAAAGAGGTTGGGGAACTGAATGTCGTGATAAATATATACAATGTTAAGTTACGAAGGCTCACAAAGTTCAAAGGAATTAGAATTTAATGCAATGTAAGTACACACAAATACATTACTCCCATGAAAGTTATTTTAATTCATAAAAATTCAGAAGGTAATTTCTGTGCAACTTTAAATACATCTTGTGGAACGAAGTGAAGTTAGATTCGAATCCCAGCTTCGCAGGCTTCATACATAAGCAAAATACAGGTGGTAAAAGGTTCTAATGCAGTTATAGTTAACATAGCTCCATTCACTGTTGCACTGAACGAGTTGTGTACACACAGCGGGAAACCAAGCGACCTTGCCAAGGTGAACAATAAGGGGAAGGTAGCTGGCTTGCCCCCCCTCCGACGGCAGAGCTGCGTGCACACCCACCTGAATAATATTGCTGTTCTGCCAGACTGCCACGCCTACGCTCCATTCACCACATCGCACACACTCAAAAGGAACTGCATATCGCTACTACAGAGCAGAGCACCGACTGCTTGCCTTACAAATGTGCTTGTTTCTGGTGTTTGTGTGGACGATAATGAAGAACCCCCCCCTCCCCACTCCCCCAAAAAGCCATCTTTGTGACCTAATTTTCTGCACAGGCGCACAAGTGCTGCAGCTGATCACCTATGTCCCAGCACATGCACGGTCACTATAAACTTTGATCCAGTTATATTTATTTTATGCCCTTGGGAAGAAAACTAAATTATGAGCAGTTTTGTAACATACCATTCTCCTTTTGTTGTGCTGTGTGCCGGGAGTTATCAGGAATTACGTATAGGTGACATTTTCTGCGCGTAACTTTTACATGGGTGACAAACTGCCCATGCGACTTGGGACAAGAATTTCAACGGAATAAAAAAAAAAAATCGCAAATAATTTTTTTTTGTATTTTTTAATATCAGCGTTTTTTATATGAAATGATACGTAAAAATGACATGAATATGAGGCCACAAAATTTTAAAAGTTTTAAGATGATAAAACTTAATTATTTGCAGATATATTAGAAAACGTCTCAGAAATTGAAACATTTGTAGAGACCTTTATTGTTTATAATTTGGTTGCCAACTTTTTCGTTCCATACATTTTTTTCCTGTGAAAAAAAATTTGATTAAGAGTGAATACAATATAGCAATTCACTGAGTCTTGAATTAGTGAATTAGGATACCTTAACCACAACAATCTGCAGACAAACATATTATTTGGAATGGAGTTGATGTTGTGAGGTCGGCTAAACTAGGTATTTAGACTAGTTACATATTGTGTTTTGTGTGTGGGTATACTGTGTATATATAANTGTGAGGTCGGCTAAACTAGGTATTTAGACTAGTTACATATTGTGTTTTGTGTGTGGGTATACTGTGTATATATAAGTACATGATATATAATTTTTGGAAGATAACTATCACTTTCACTATCACAATTATTAGAAGTTTCAAGCGACAAACTCCTAGTAGCAACACCTTTTTAACTCCGTGAACTCCAAATTCTATTCCCTCCTTTGCACAAGGCACTTCACCTACTTTTTGACTCGGTAACTGCCACTGCCTTGACAAAAGGCAGGGTGTAGTATTTATTTTTACATCTTTCCATCTTCGAAGTCATACAGAAGTGGAGAAGCGAATTGCAATGATCAGTGACCAAAAGAAATGGTATAAAACTCATTTTTCTGCCGATTTCCCTCTTTCAATTTTTAACCTAATTTGTACAGTTCCCAAACAAGGGTTTTTATTTTGAGAGTCGTTACTACAGCCCCAGTAATAATTACAGTAAAACCAAATATGTTAAAATTCTTTGGGAAACAAAACAGGGTTAGTTCATATCACTCTAAAAAAAAATAACAAAATTATTAATATTATTTTTTATTTCATATACCTTCAATAAAATTAGACATTGTGACCAACCTACACAGTATATAAACAGTAAACGCCCCCATTTGCAAAGTACTATGTCAGCTGATGGATGTTGCGGGATGCATGTTCTATTGGCGATCTTAGCAATAATTATAAAAGAAAAAAGTACTCAAAAAATTAACATGTACAATATTTCCGAGTTTCAGAGCAAGGGTTTTAAAAACATTAAAAATTATTATGGCAGAGCACATGAACATTACGGTTATGGGAAAGGTCTCCACCAGGGGGTGTTCACAGGATATACCATTTTTGATCCATAGTGTAGTTCACTCCACAGTCACATGAGCGCCCCAAGCCAATTTTTTTCTAACATTTGCAACCAATCAGAACATAGGAAAAAATTCAAACATGTTTTCATGAACGGTTGCCATATTGTTTGTTTAGCAAAGTGGTGTGGAGATTGGAAATGTTTTCATACATACATTTTATCCATCAATTTGTTAAACGGCTGTAGACTCTATGTTATGAGATGTCGAAGTGTTGCATTCTGGGGTGTAATTTCGTGCCTGGGACTGTTAGGCACCAATTTCCTGTATATGAGGAACATGACTTCAGAGTATGGTTGACTCTCATATCCAATACAACAATTGACAAATGTGGACAATCTGAAAATTTACGGAGATCACTTTGTGTGTGACACACATTTTACTGACGATTGCCCTAGTTCGAGGACAAAGAAGTTAAATAGAGGCTCTTTGCCTACATATGGCTTGCCAGGTTAGCATGGACTAGGCCTACAAGTAATAATTCGTGTTTTTAATATTTAAAGCTTTTCTTTATTTTACAATGCCAACTGCTGGTGTTTTACANCCTACAAGTAATAATTCGTGTTTTTAATATTTAAAGCTTTTCTTTATTTTACAATGCCAACTGCTGGTGTTTTACATTAATCACAGCACTATTTTATTTACAGATACCCTAGACCTTTATTGTTTACTGTAAAGAATATTTTCTAAAGTGGCCAGTTTTAAATTACTGAGATAACATTTTCATGTTTCTTTGTAGGGTTACTGTGTGGATAGTTCAAGTAGGTTACTGTTTATCCACTTATTTTCACATTCTCATGTTATATACGCTAGTATGAGAGAAAATACTGTGTTTAAGGTTTTCATGGTGGGGCTAGTTCTTCACTCGTAAATCACAGAATGTCGATAGTGTACAAATACCGACAGGGGACACAGTTCTGCTCTGCTCAGAGAGCTCATCTAGTGAAACATGCCGGAAAGGTAAGAATTCATATTACNGACAGGGGACACAGTTCTGCTCTGCTCAGAGAGCTCATCTAGTGAAACATGCCGGAAAGGTAAGAATTCATATTACTTGTATCAATATTATAATAATATCTGCTATGGGAAGTTGTAATGAAATATGTTTTAGGCTGTTTAGCAGGGTGGTATTCCAAGTGAATGTTGCCCTTTGACTGCCCTAACAAACTTGAGTCCAGAGGTTTTCGTATTGTTTTGGTACATTGGTATTTTAGTAGCGTTCAATTTGGATGCCTTGATAAGTAATTGTTCGGTAATTGTTGCCTTTTGATATAGTATTTTAGCAAATTTCATTACCTAGTGACAATTAAATGCTGAAATATGTCGTGTAGTAATTTGAGTCGCATTGTCTGGTGTAAATTTGAACATGCCGTAAATGATACATTAAGTGGTGTCCTAACACTGCAGAGTAATTTCTCTTGGTGGTTTTGTATAAAATATTTATGCATGATTTTTGTGAGTAATCTAGTGTTTGTAGCAGATATGAAGTGTTAATGAAAGAATGATGTTTAAAATATTGACAAAGAGAGGTAAATAAGCTTTGCCTAATAGCAGATACATATAAAAAAGTATAAATGACACTTTAACTTGCGAATTAGGTTTTCTGTATTTAATTTTCTAATTAGCCTGTTAATTATTTAACAAGGTATTAGTAACTGAACACCAAATAATGTTTGTGGGCAGTTGGCACTGTTTACTCTGGGGCAGTTGGGGAATAATTTGTTACTGTAGTGCTACTTACTCCGAGGCAGTTAAAAAATAATTTGTTAGGTACTGTAACATTGCTTTTAGTCTGCCCTGTATCTTCATAATTTTATATTTAAGCCTTCCCTTAAGTTTGTAAAAGTTCTGTTTTAATTACTTTTGGGTATTACGAAATGCTTGAAAATTATGCAAAAAGTATTCAAAAANAGCCTTCCCTTAAGTTTGTAAAAGTTCTGTTTTAATTACTTTTGGGTATTACGAAATGCTTGAAAATTATGCAAAAAGTATTCAAAAATTTATTGGTTGAGGTTTTGATGCATATCCACCAACTTTCAGGCAGGTTGATCAGAGGGATTAATCGAGTCAACAGGACACAACAGAAACAATAGTTTTCGAATGCGTCGTGTAGGCCTACATCAGTGGATGCACTGGTGGANCAACAGAAACAATAGTTTTCGAATGCGTCGTGTAGGCCTACATCAGTGGATGCACTGGTGGATTTTTGAATATATGGCTTATGTTACCATAAAAGTATCATATTTTTTATTACTATTATGTACCACAATGTGTGCATGTCGCCATGACTGCTGCCTGGCTACTGGCTTTAGTGTTTGTTTTTATTTGGCTGCTGGTGTTGCCAACCTACACAACCAACATACTACATAACCTAATTCTAGATGACCACAATACACAACAGTTACATAGATTGTTAACTTACATTCAGCTTATAAATTATATTTCTTTTATTACAAATATGTATAAATACAGGGAGAAAATGTGTGTGTTGTTGTAGGAAGAAATAGTTCTCATTCCAAATATTATTAAACATTAATGTGATGTTCTTTCCATTTGGCATAATTTTTAATACTTGCATAAGCTTTGTTAGCATGACGTGAAGGAATAGCATGCAAATAAAACTTAAGCAGGACTTCAGAAAAGTTGGAAGTGACCTTGGACTGTATGTTACTGTTCTCTTGGATTAACAATTTGGAACACAACTTTGTGTGTGAATTGCTTTTCTCTGTACTCATTGTGATCATTGTACAATTGACAGCAGTTATTCCAAACATATAGTTAGAAGTATTTTTTTGTTAAGGTTGTGATGGAGGAGCGTGTTCACTCAGGGCATTTGAGAATGTCAACAATAGTGTGCAAGTACGACCAGAAAGGGACAGTGTTTCACTGTGCTCAGAGAGTTCAACAACAAATATGAGCCAAAAATGGTAAGGAATCAATTTTTTTTAACTGAAATATTTACCTGTAATAAATACAGTTGACAATTTTCAGAACATTCACGTACAAATTTTTGTTCTACATTTTTCCATAGTATCTGTAAATGTTGCAGAATCTCCTTTTTGCTCTGTGGGTCTGTGAGGACATGTTTCTGGATTTACTAGCCATTTTCCAAACCACGTGAATCATTTTTCAAGATTATGATTACATATTTGTAAAAACAATTGTTTTAAAATTTTTGTTAAAAAAAGACCAGAAATGATTTTTAAAATGGTTAGATAAATTTTAAAACATAATTAAAATACATTTCTATAGTTTATACTAATTTACCAAAACCCACCAAGTTAGCGGGACAAGAGATGGAACATGACAGTTCGGAACCCAATACTGAAAATAGAGATGAATGAGGGTATCAGTAATTTATATTCACAAAAAACATGCCATCTGGTTTGTGTGGTATGCACTTTTAGTGACCTGGGTTTGCATATTTATTAGTGTAGGTAGATGATTTTACACATGACTTCATCTGCTATTTTTCTTATTCTAGCTTATATTTTAAAGTCCTTTTTCCACAAAGTGAGGGAGTCAAGCACCCTGCCCTTATGGTGAAGATGGGACCCTGCTGTGAGGCTATCTGTCTCTCACCCTGCTGGCCGAGAGAGCGAGGGTGCCATAGCCTGTTAATGTGCTGCATTGTATTAAGCAGTCAACATGCCTGCTTCTGAGGGCCCAATGACATTCAGAGAATACAGGATGCCCAAAAAGGGAATATACGCCATGATAACAATAACCTGTATGAAGTGACACTGCATGGTAAATTTGATTATAATGATACTGTGTTACCACAATAATTTATCTCACAGTTGTCAGCTGCCATTCCACCATAATGCATTTCTCAGAACAGAAACAACTTTCAGTTTTTCATCTTATGCACTGGAATGTAGAATAAATTTTCATCCACGTATTTATTTTAAAATAAGAACCAGACTGAAATCATCATCAATATATGTACTATGTTAGTTGGTGTGATGGGCTAGTATCCCAGTATAAACATTACATAACAACTTGTACTATTTTTTTTAAAAATAAGTAAAAAGCATAAATACAATGCCATTATGTTTCAATAAATAAATGCTAATACACAATATTCACATTTTTTACAAAAACAAATCAGTTCTTTTTTAATATAGCCCATGGAAAACTCGGAAAAGCCTGGGAATTTCATTCTAAATTTTGTAGCCACCATGAAGAGAGATTCCCACATGCATTACAACTAAAAATTTTTTTATTAGTTTATTTTATTTCTTAAAAAAATATTTACCATACAAAACCAAATTTTTAAAATTAATTTGCTATCAACTACTTACATGAATGACGTCATTTGGCTTAATTTTCTGATTTGTGTCAATGGACTTAGCAGATATTGTTTTGTGCATTAACACATTTGTTTGTTCAGACTGAATCAAAGTGGAGGAAGTTCTCAACTTTAATAGTTTCTACACAATCACCACTCACACTGGAGATCACAGTATTTTCATAATCTTCATCTGGCTTGATTTTCTTGACAGAGTTATTTCCTTGAGTAATGCCTCGTTTCTTGCTTTGATTGCAACATTTTTCTTCATACAGTTTCCTCATAATAGTTACCTGTTTTTGTTCAATAGTCCATTCAATGTAGGGTTCCCATGGTTTTCTAATAGGGTCCTTAGATTTATTATATGTGCAGTACTGAATACTGAGTAACTCCATTAAATGACTCATGACATCATCCACAAGACTATGGATGACCAAGTTGGCTTTGCGGTCCTAAAATCATTGTAAAAAATTTAACGTAAGCCAGGAAGCAAAACCATATCATAGTAGCATAACAATAGAAAGAAATACTTATTATACTAAGGAAACATACAGAAAATATAAATTAAGAAAACTAAGTCACATTGCAACAGGTCAAAAGGAGATGTGGCTGAAGGTTCTAATACTTTACCTTCCTGACTACAAGGCTTCAGGTTCAAGTATTGGGTAAGCCACGGATCCATGTGACTTTTTAATTATACCGAATGTTCATAGACAAATTATAATAAATACCAGAGTGGGGTAGATAGGTACAAATGGAGCATAGTTCATTGAGGAACAAATACTTCAATATCCGAAGACACCGAGCGAGGTTGCTGTTCTTCGCACCACCGTCATGAGGACATTCACCGCAACCTGGGGAGAGAGTTAAATGGGTTGCATGAAACTACTGATTTAAAGTACTGCCCGTCTTCAATTTAATTTCACGTCTTGTACGGCGTCGTCATTACGAGTTGGTGTTGCAAATTACATTTTACTTGACGGCTACTTACGTTTTGGCAAGCGTTGCGTACGTGCGGAATGGCAAACTGATATTATGTTTGTAGCTGTCATTAGTAATGTGTCTAAGGAATCATACTTTTCTCCGTCAAGTGGCAGTGAACGAGAGTATAATGTATACAATTATTATTATCGTGATTTGGTATATAAATTTTTCTTAAAAAAAATTATGTTTGTTTTACAAGGTATTATTTCTCAATTTTATCAGCATTCAAAAGAATAAACAAAGTTACTTCCAGGTTACCATTTATAAAGGGTCCCCGATTTGTTATGAATTTGTGGTCAGTATGTTCTGGGTGAAACCCCGCATCGACCTCCTGGGGTGACTTGGGAGTTACAAAATGTGCCACATGCTGTTGTATATGATTGTGTGTTATAGTATCACCATGACGTTGGGGCTTTACAAATTGGACAAGTCGAGTGGTGTGCAGATAGAGGATATGGAAACTATTGATCAACTGCCCAAAAATATGTCAGTGCTTCTAAAAAAAGGGTGAGTATACTGTACAGGTAGATGACAAATACAGCAGGTCAGTCGGGGCAACCCACAACATATGATTTTTCGAGTGTGACCACCAGTTCCTCCTTGCAGATGGTAAAAAATTTACAAGATTACAAACCACAGCAAATATTAAAGTTTTGTTTTAAAGTAGATAAGTTACGAGCTACAAAGGTATTTAAGACAGATGTGAATTTAGTGCAAGGGATTTAATGCAAATGTTCAGGTTTAGTAATGCAAATGGAGAAGAATGGTGCATAAGTAAAGGTAAATTGTGGGAGGAATTAAGCCCCAGAAGGGCGAAAGAGGACCTAGTGAAAAATAACGTATACCATTATCAAAGGCCAAACAAATGCACCATTGAATTTATACAGGCTGTTCATGATTTATCGGGGCTCTAAATATTAACCTGACTGAAAAACAGTTAATTGATATTGTGTTTGAAAATCTCTCTTCTTTGGTCTGAAAACAGAGCGTGGGACAAACTATACCAACAACATTTATTGAATTGCGTTAAGTGGGCTGTACAGTTAGATAATGTCATGTATATTACTGATATCTATATGTGGAATTTGGAGGAAGTTAAAGGTGCTAGACAGGAAACAGAATATACAAGCATTTCTGAATAATTGACCAGAGTAGGTGATGGAAATAAATTAGAATTGCGCTTGTGTTTCCATTATGGTACCAAGGGGCATTTGGCTAATAAAGGTACCAGATGTACAGCTTGACTTGTTGTACATGTGACAAATGGGGACACACAAAAAAATTTAAGGATAAAAAGGGAGTTGGAAGAAAATTCTCAGGGTATTGCTGTAATTGGTCGCAATAAGGGCAACATGAATAAGTTTGTTATTGATGCTGCGATAAAAAATAAGATGATTTCTGCCATACTAGACACAGGTGCAAGTCAAGATCTTGCAAGCTCACTTGTTAAGGCCTTTCCAGAATTAAAAAATCAGCTGAAAACCGGAAAAGGATTAAGTTTATTTGTGGCAAATAGAGTGTCAATAAGATTGCACTTTAAAGTGGATTGATATTCATGGACTAAAAAATTTTGGGTCATGCCAGGTTTGAAATGTCCCTTAATATTTGGGCTTAATTTTTTAACACAGACAAATGCGGTAGTAGATTTTCCAAAGAAAATTTTGAAATTTAATTTTGACCTACAGTATATGCAAATAAAATTAGAAAGGGTAAAAAGTCACAAAGTTTGGTGTACTGGTATCGCCGATAAAGAGGAAATATTTGATGAGGTAAAAAAAGGAAACTAAGTGAGGCGTTAGGTGAGGTTTCTGACATCATCATTAAGAAGTTGGGGTGTTGTAGAAATATGCCCTATGAGATTCAGGTAACTGATAACGAGCCAGTTCACTTGAAACCGTATCAGTGCGCTTCCCCGAAAATGCAGGCATTTAGGGAGATTATTACTGATTTGAGGAAGCAAACAATGATGAAACCTTCAGATTCTTCTTATCCATCACCTGCGTTTCTTACAGCAAAAACGAAGCCGGGGCAATATCGTTTAGTTGTGGATTACCGCTTCTTTAATAAAAAGATTAAAACTGATCCTTTACCAATGCCAAATGTTGAGAATGTGTTACAGAATTTTGGTCAAGCCACAAATTTTTTGGTGATAGATTTGAATGCCGCTTTTCATCAATGTTTGCTGTCTATTAATATCAGGAAATATACTGCTTTTATAATGCATTGGGGGCATTACAAATGGAATTAGGTCCCGTTCGGAGTAAATTTTGGAGGGCAATGTCTGTCTTGTATTTTACATAAGGGATTAGAAGATTTTAATTTTAACTTCGTCATCTTATTTCTCAATGACAAATGCATTTACTCTTAAGACTGTGAAGGAACATTTGGAGCATATCTGTCTTGTGTTGGGGAAGTTGAGGGAATTAGGTTTTACGGTAAATCCTGAGAAAGTAGCATGGGTTAAAACTTTGATAAAGTTTTTGGGTTTTATTTTGCTTCAAGGGAAGTTGATTATTGACCCAAAGAAAATTGCTCCCACTGCAGATTTTCCAAGGCCTAAAAGGGTAAAGGGGATAATGAAGTTCATTGCCATGTTAGGATATTTTTCCCGATTTATAGACTACTATGCAGAATTATGAGCCCCTCTCAATAAGTTGAGGAAGAAGGGAGAGCCTTTCGTATGGGGGGAAGACAAGGAGAAGGCCTTTTGTAAACTAAAGTACATGATTTCCAATCCTCCCATATTAGTTTTGCCCGACTTTAGTAAAAGGTTCACTTTACAGGTTGACGCATCGTCGTTTGCTGTTGGTGGTGTGCTCCTACAGGAACAAGGGGAAGGTCTGAAAGTTGTAGCTTATGGGAGTAGGACTTTAACTGCTGCAGAAAAGAACCTGAGTGCTTTTCAAAAGGAAACTTTAGCATGTGTTTGGGGTATGGAAAAATTTTCTACTTACCTTGAACATAATGAGTTTGATTTAATGACGGACAACCAAGCTTTAACTTTGCTTTTTTTCCATACCCCACAAAATGGTAAGATAGGGCACTGGATCACACACTTAACTAGACATAGATTCCAAACTATCCATGTTACAGGTAAGGAAAATGTTATAGCTGATTGCTTATCATGAATGTATAATCCGGAAGATTATGAAGTGGAAGGTTACAAAGATGTTCAGGGAGAGGAAGGGCAAGAACTTTGTAATGTTATTAAGACTATTCCTGAGGCGTTTATATATATATTTCTAATTGGCAGGAAAAAGATGAATGTAAACAGATAATTAAGGAAATCTCTGGAGGGATCGGAAATGGGTATGGTATAGATAAGGAAATATTGTATTATATCAATAATCCTAGCGGAAAAAAAGTGGTTGTGCCCAAGAAAGTGAGAGGTATGTTGATGAAGAACTTAATGGTTCTGCCATTGGAAGTCATACGGGTGTCATGAAAACAAAATTGTTCATTAAAAGGGATTTTTATTGGCCAACTATGATATTGCTCAGTTAGTTAGAAAATGTAAATATTGTCAGCTCGCGGAACGACCCCATAATAGTAAAACTGGTTTATATTCCATTGAGCTGCCCACTAGACTGTGGGAGAAAGTTTTCATAGATGTGTTTGGGCCACTACCTAGATCAGGGGTCAGCAACCTTTCTACCTTAAAGGGCCACATCAGATTTGTGTTACGTCTTGGGGGCCGCATGGTTTATCATACCCATAAACATACGAACAAGGTGTGATATAAGCAGAAAAACACATATTGAATTTAAATTTGTTTATTTCACACAAAACATTTCGTTTATAAGGTACACGATTATAAATTTAGTTTTTTTGTAAATTGAAATACAGTTTGAGTATAAATGAAGTTCGAAATTGCATTAAAAATACAATAATAGTTTTCGAGAGAATTTAATGGGAAGTTTGGTATTGCATCCTCTTCACAAGCTTGTCAATATCTGGTCTGATTTTCGAAGTTGATACTTTGATTGAATTTTCCAGATGAACGTTAGTCAATCTACTTCTGGTTTTATTCTTGACAAAATTCATTTTTGAAAACAACTGTTCGCAAACATATGTGCTGGCAAAGAGAGACATCATTTTAAGGGCGTTTAACCTGATATTGGGAAAGTTGTCTTTGTCAATATACTTAGAATAGAATTCAGTTAGTCCCAAGTTGAACTTTTCCTTTAAGTCTGAGTTGCACTGTAAGTCTGTCAGTTCCATTTGAAGGTTTCCTGGCACATCACTGACCTTTACACTAAAAGGCCGGGAAAACAAGTCAATTAACTTTTCACTTTTCCTAAAGTCCAAGAACCTGGAGTTAAATTCATCTTTTAGTTCCACTAAAGCTGTGACATACTTGCTCATGTCAAAACCATCACATTCTGACAATTTCTCAAAATGAGTGAAATTGTAGTCCATGAGTTGATCTTGCCACAGATCAAGCTTGCACTCAAATGATTTGATACAGTCAAAGAGGTTGTGAATGAAGTTGTCAGGATGTTGCAATTTTTTGTTTAATATATTCAAATGCATTGTGATGTCTGCGCAAAATGCCAAATCACTTACCCATGAAGGGTTGTTGAATTCATTGACTGACTTTTCTTTGTCGTGCATAAAGGCCTTTATAGCATCTCTCAGTTCAAATACCCTCTTTAACATTTCTCCTCGAGAAAGCCAACGAACGTCACAAAAGTAAGGTATGTCTCCGTAATCTGCATCCATTTCAGCCAGAAAGGATTGAAATTGCCGATGTTTGAGCCCGTGAGATCTAATGAAATTTACTGTTCTAACAACGATGTCCATCACATTTTCGAAGCCTACCTTCTTGGCACACAAGCTTTGTTGGTGTATAATACAGTGATAGTTCATCAAAACATCGTCCCCTTTTCTTTCCTGAACCAAAGTAACTACTCCTTTGTTTTTGCCTACCATTGATGGACAACCATCAGTGGCAATTCCTACCAGATTTTTTAGATTAAGGTTAAACTTATCAAGCACATTCATTAAACTTTGAAACAAATCAGTTCCTTTAGTGGTGCCTTGCATCGGATGTAGGCTTAACAACTCTTCAGTAATATTGAAATTATCATTGATTCCCCGAACAAAAACAGCCAGTTGTGCAGTGTCGGTGATGTCAGTACTCTCATCAATAGCAATTGAATAAAATACAAATGCAGACGCTTCATCCTTAATAGAATCATTGATATCATCTGCCATATCATCAATACGTCTCAAAATAGTTGTTGCAGAAAGGCTTACTTTAGAAAACAAATTTCTCTGTGATGGACACAGAATTTCAGCGGCAGACCCCAGGCACTCTTTGACAAATTCTCCGTCTGAAAAAGGTTTTGACTTTTTTGCAATCTTTTCAGCTACTATGAAGCTTACCTTAACACAAGCTTCAGTCTCAACAGTAGGCTTTTTGAATGAAAACTGCTGGTTCTTGAGATTTTGCTTTAAATTAGAAACTTTATCACTCCGAACTTGTCCTTGAAAAGAGTTGAATTTTGTAGCATGTTTGGTTTCATAGTGTCGTTTCAAGTTGAACTCTTTCATTACACCGATTGACTCATCGCACACTAAACACACCGGTTTCTGCCGAACTTCAACGAACAAATAAGCATCCGTCCAACGTTCTTGGAAAACGCGACACTCGTCACCTACTTTACGCTTTTTACTAGAACTAGCCATAGTTGCAACAAACAACAGCTTGTAATGGTGACTACTGACACAACGAACACGAACCCTTCCACAGTGTTGTAAAAAATTGACCTGCCACGCCACGGCGCGGCAACATGTGAACTACCCTCGCGAACCGTTGAGAGGGAAATTCAAACTTTCGTCAGAACGAACGCCTTCACTCTCGATCACTCGGGGAGGCGACGCACTCCGACAATGACCGAGACAGTCCGAATGCACTCGACAGACACTGACGTAGTATTCGCATACACCAGAAACCTTTTTGTGTTATCAATTAATAGTTCACAACTCAACTCAAATTTTTTACAACTTATTAGTATTTGTAATAATAATTCTTTAATTAAATCAAACCTTTTTGTCGCGGGCCGCATCAAACCGGCCGGCGGGCCGCATGCGGCCCGCGGGCCTCATGTTGCCGATCCCTGACCTAGATGGTTGATGGTTTCAGCAAACTTATGCTTTTGTTGCCTTTGAGGGATATGAATGCAAATAATATTTGTAAGGCTCTAGGAGACAAGGTATGGAAAGTATTTGGAGGACCCGAGATATTAATGTCAGATAATGCCAGTTATTTTAACTCTAAACGTGTGAAGAACGTGTGTTTCAAATGGCGCATAAAACATTTAAATACTAGTCATTATTCTTGCCCCAATTTGGTTGAGCGAGTTAGCAAAAATGTCAAAGATGAGCTAACCATTTTTCATTACCATGACCGTCGAAGTTGGGATGAGTCGGTAATAGAGTTGAACTTGGCCTTTAATTCGGTGCTCCATTCTACTACTGGTTTCTCGCCAGCCAAAGTTTTCCTGGGCAGAGAGTTGTCGTCCACTCTACTGAACACCTACTACAAATTAAAAGCAACTTGAGGATGTGTGGAAACAGACTTACCATAACTTAAACAAGACTATTTGCGCTATTGCAAAAAAAATTATAATGGTAGACTACCAAACCAATATGATGATGGATAGTTGGTGTTATGTAGGCAAGTAGTGTTAAGCAAAAAGGTCGACTTTGTATATTCAAAATTAGCTAATGCTTATGCAGGGCCTTTCAAAATCGTAAAATTTTTGGGTCCAGTAACTGTTTTGTTAGGTGACCCAGAGAGTCAATATGTTGTGTGGAAAGTCCAACTTTCTGAACTTAAGAAATTTGTACAACTAAAGTGAGTTGTTTGGGAGCCGTTTGATTTTATGTTGGATTTGACGAGTATGGGCAGATAATATGACATTGCTTGTAACTGAAGGTAATTTTCTGATTTGATATTTTCTTGTACTGTCTGAGATTCTTATCTTAATGCCTACTGTAATGTTTACTTCTAATAGTGTTACCTTTTTTATGTACTTCTATGGAGGCTTTCTAACGTTCTATACTGTGTACTGTTTTCCCTGTAGTGGTTATGACGCATTCATATTTTTCTGAAATGGATTGTAACATTTTGTAAGATTATGTAAAGTTAAGTTTAAATGGTTTCCCTAAATTTAGTTAGCTTCACCGCATGGTAAATTTAGGAGGGGGAGGGGATGTGTGTCATTGTCTCGTGTATTTGACTGTGTATTGCTTGATAGGCCTTGCTTGTTGTGTACTGCTCGGCTTTGATTTTTTTTTTACAGTTGGCGACATTGGTTCCCAAAATTATTACTTTACCTAGTGTTAAATTGAAACTTTTATTATTAAGTGTTTTATTGTGTAATATTGTCTGTATATATGCTTGTTTTACTGATCTAAATCATTGGTATATATTAATTCCTTTCGTATTTTTTTATTATTTTGCTCGATGGCTGCTTGACGGCGCTGAGTTTGCAAGTTTGCTCGGTGAGCCATGCCGTGTCGTTTCTGTAGAGAGTTGCAGACTGACTTTGGACTGAGAAGGATTTTCCTATTTAACCACACTCCAAAGTGGACTTGTCCGGCGGATCGCCGGTCGAGTGGGTGCTGCGTCCTCGGCATTGATGGGCCAACATGCAGTCTGGATCTTGCTTACATGTTTCCATTAAGCTGGTCTCCCGTCCAGAGCTTGCCTTTTTATAAGTCGTGGTGTGACTTAACCGAAGAGCGCAATGTGTCCTGGACTGACAACTTTGTCAGCTTTAAGGCAGCATACAAGGACTGTTCCTGAGGTGGCACACTTGGGGTTGAGTGTGCTTTTTCCAAATACTTCAATTTCCGAAGACACAAAACGAGGTTGCTGTTCTTTGCACCGCCATCGTGAGGATATTCACCGCAACTTGGGGAGAGAGTTAAATGGGTTGCATGAAACTATTGATTTCAAGTACTGCCCGTTTTCAATTTAATTTCACGTCTTGTGCGGCGGCGTCATTACGAGTTGGTGTAGCAAGTTACATTTTACTTGACGGCTGCTTAAGTTTTGGCAAGCATTGCGTATGTGCGGAATGGCAGACTGATATGTTTGTAGCTGTCATTACTAACGTCTCTAACAAATCATACTATTCTTCATCAAGCGGTGGTGAATGAGAGTATTAGATATACAAATATTGTTGTAATTCGGTATATAAATTTTTCTAAAAAAATTGTAGTTGTTTTACGTTGTATTATTAACCAAATTTAACAGCATTCAAAAGAATAAAAAAAAAGTTACTTCCAGGTTACCGCTTATACAGAGTTCTGGATTTATTATGAATTTGTCAGTATGTCCTGGGCGAAATGGGGGTTACATGGTTACCGTATTTACTTGATTCTAAGTTGCACATTTTTTCCAAAAATATTTTTTAAAAACAAAAGCGCTGCTTAGAATAAAAAAAAGCATCAATTTTTTTGCCTGAATTTTTTTTTAGTACAACTGTACTATTAGTTTGAATAACTATTTTTAGTTGTTATGGCAGTGCCATTCATGATATATTTCTTAATAAATTAATATAGAAATTTTTCAATTTTCAAAATTAGATAGATAAGTTAAAAAAAATTTCAGTGAAAGTTTGGAATAAAGTGGTTTAAGTTAAGGTGTATGTACTAAGTAAAATTGTTCATAAAAGTTACTTGCTCTAAAGATGGAATTGTATGCAGGATGTGGAATATGGTGTTTTGCAGTTATTTTGTAACAAAAACATTTTGCACACATGCTCCATAACGTCAAACACATCCTCCAGAAAAGAACACAAAATTCTGTGGGCAGATNTGGAATTGTATGCAGGATGTGGAATATGGTGTTTTGCAGTTATTTTGTAACAAAAACATTTTGCACACATGCTCCATGATGTCAAACACATCCTCCAGAAAAGAACACAAAATTCTGTGGGTGCCAAATGGNGTGGGCAGATGCATGTTTGTTGGATCAGGATCTAGGGCAACACACAGTATCTTTCCGTGTATTCAGAAATTCATTGATGATCCACTAGTGGTTGAAACACCAGCTTATACCAGTTGAGGCATTTTTCGAACGTAAAGTTGAATTTTCAGTGCCATTTGCATTTTCTTACAGACACAATTTATTGCTTTTACGCACAATTACTACAGTCTTCATTGCTTATTTGTAAACTCAATGTCTGAATTACCCTTGTACATTTTTGAATGCTTGAAAATCATGGGAAGAGGGCGAGTTTGCCTTAATTGTTCAAAGGACACATTCAAAAATTCACTGGTTGATTTTCGGTGCATATCCACCAGAGCCACCAAATTTTCAGGCCAGTCGAATAGGTTTAACTGGACTCAACTGGATGGTGGATGTGCCGGTGAATTTTTGAATACAGTAAGGTGGGTATACTTTGCACCAGTGGGTGTAACTTTGCACCACTAGTTAAGNAGTTAAATAATCCTTCAGAGCACTTTGCCATTAAAATAATTAACCTCAGATTTCTAATAATTACCTTTGGCAATAGTTGGTACTTGTAATACTTCAATAAGTGAGTTCAAGTTTGGCCATCTTGTGTAGACATGTTTGTGTTGACAACAAAAGATAGCATGTAAAAAGTGACAAATGTTGCATGAAATAAATCCAGTTGCATCTAGTATTGTGTTTATACTTAGGAAGGCGAGTGCATAGTAATTATTTTAGTTCCTTATCCATTTGCCTATACTGTCTCATAGATTTTTCGTTATTTTCCATATGACGACAAAAGTTTATAAAAATTTCTTGTCTCGGAGGCACATGTTGATTGAAATGAGACTAACTTTACACCATGGTGCAAAGTAACCCCAATTTGCAATTATTGTATTAAAAATGTTTCTTTAGGTTTTAAATTATGATATCTACTTTGTGTGCTTACCACCCAACAGCACGCACCTGAACCTGACACATGTTGCTTTTTTCCATCCATTGAAGCAAAAGTCGAGGCAGATTTTGTCGAAATGTAAAAACAGTCATGAAAGACTGAAATACAAGATGATTCAGAAACAAGATTTTCCATCTCTCTTGAAATGTCTCCATGGGAGTATTGCAGAAAGTGCTGGAAAAAATTTGAGATCGCGTTTCTTGAAGAGTGGGGTGAATCCATGTGATGCGACAACCCTTTTTGAAAGACTTACATATTGTAGCTGTGAAAGAGATGATATAAAGGCAAGTTTCAAAAACTTTCTGGCAGAAAATAAGATTGTAAGTTACAGGCAGTGAGGGGTCTAAAAGAGACAGGTAAAGAGTGCGAGTAGGTAGATGCAGATGAAAACATAGCACATGAAACTCAAAACGCTCGCTCCATGCAATCTGACCAATATTGTGAACCTGCTCAGCAGAGCAAAAAAACTATCCCAGAAAACTTGTGCAAAACTGTGTGCCAGATTTTTCTGCAGTAGGTTCTGAACAAAATATATAATTTACACAATCTTAAGATCCTGACATACATTTTAATGACACCCACTCTGAGGATCACGAAAGGAGGCAGGTATAGAGGTGGATGGAAAACATTCAGAAAGGTTTTTGGAGAGTTTGTAGTGGTTATTTTATGAAGAACTATTCNAGGTATAGAGGTGGATGGAAAACATTCAGAAAGGTTTTTGGAGAGTTTGTAGTGGTTATTTTATGAAGAACTATTCCCTGGTCAAATTTTTAACTAGAATGATGTCCTTTGGAGCATACAGACACCTGAACAGAGGCTTATTTTTAGTTCCAGAATTTATTGATGTATGACAGAGTGAACAATGCACATGTTGTGTTTTGTAGAAGAAAACTTTGGACATTGTACTGCGTTTGTTTTTGTAAAATAATTCTTATTATCTACGACTTTGTACTGACTTTTTCAGCAAGCTTGTAATTTCAAACCNTGTTTGTTTTTGTAAAATAATTCTTATTATCTACGACTTTGTACTGACTTTTTCAGCAAGCTTGTAATTTCAAACCAAATGTTTTATGTTAGTAACTATTTTTATATTGTTCAACATTTCATATGTTCATAACCAATTTGAAATGCCATGATTTCCTGGTGGCTGTAAATCTAATTAATGGGGTTTGGAATGGTTGGTTTTCTATTTGTTTGAAAACAAATAGTAATATGTTATTTCAGTTCAGTATTCCGGAATATAAGGCCTTTTAATAGTGCTAAGTTGCCCCGGCAGATATAACTTTGCACCATCCTTCATAACCTAATTAAAAGCACACAAAATACAAGTGGTGCAAAAATATCCAACCAATGGGTAACTTTGCATCACTTTTTATTGCTACTGCATGTGGAGTAACAGTGCAGCCATCTAACACATCATACAACTACATGCTGGTAAAACAGTATGGCCATCAAGTGCATTAGTGTAGAATTTTACACGAAAATATTTTACAGATTATCTTTACACAACTGCAATCTGTAAATGGTACAGCTCAAAAACTTGAATTACAGCTGCAATATTCTTTAAAAAAATGCAGTTAATGATACTGTAAATTAAATAGTGGTCATTTACACTGTGATTCAGTTTTCAATACAAAAACTACAGCTGCAATTGACATTTCAAATGATCATGTGTGCATAAGCTGTACNACTGTGATTCAGTTTTCAATACAAAAACTACAGCTGCAATTGACATTTCAAATGATCATGTGTGCATAAGCTGTACTGTTTTAGTGGAACTATAGTATTATAATGCAATACTTCATTCATAGCAAAAGAAAAACGTGTGCATTATTTTGCTTTGAACTTGGGNTACTGTGATTCAGTTTTCAATACAAAAACTACAGCTGCAATTGACATTTCAAATGATCATGTGTGCATAAGCTGTACGGTTTTAGTGGAACTATAGTATTATAATGCAATACTTCATTTATAGCAAAAGAAAAACGTGTGCATTATTTTGCTTTGAACTTGGACCCCTAGAGAGAAGTCTGCAATGCAATTATTTGCTTTGATGAAAAACCATTTATAATTAAGGCAAAATTCAACCTCCAACAGAAATTAAATGTCCTACTGAAATGGCGTGTCTACCTGTGGCCGTCTGGCAGACTGATCGATAGGCAGGCACGTGTGTATGCATGCATGCACACAATTGACACACACCCATCTACAATTTTTTCCCCAAAAAATTAGGTCCGACTTAGAATTGATGATCACTTACAATAGAGTTAATACTGTAATTTAGTTTGTATGTAGTCCCATAATTATCCTTATGGCATAGAAGTGGAGCCAACAGTTGGTGATCGTACAAAACACTTACAGTCAAACCTTGATTTTACAGATCCTCATGGTTCCCCAGATTTTGTCAATTCGACCTAGTTGTCCATACGAATCAACGGTCGAATTTCAACCTATATGGTACGCCCTTCTCAATATAAAATTGCATCAAGAATTTGTACAATATCTGTCTACATTAAATTTTGAAGATGTAGGCTTTACTAGTATAATATTTATAAACTTGCAAAATGTTAAAGAAATATACAAAATTTACAGTTCACAACTTAAGATCCAAGGTGATATTAAAAAAAAAAGTATAAAGAGGAAACAGTCAAAAAGGATTGTTATGTAGTTACAAATTTTAAGGTACCATTGCTAAGATTGCCTATGCAGAATCGATGGAAAGGGTAAATTGTGTGTTTAACAAGACTGACCCATGAAAAATAGGCCTAAATGAAGCCCACATATGAAATTGGTTTGAACAGTAATGCAAATATATGTCATTGCAAGCTCCTAGAAGAGCAGCCCTCCACTGCAACCTAAACTAAAGTAAGAACTAAGAATAAGAAGTTAAAGATGGGTATCATCTTCCAAGTGGATATTCCTACAGAAAGGTGTTGAGGCATTATAACTGTTCTGAAAACAAACTGACAAATTATGTTGTGTACAAATAAACAAGAATTTAAAAAGACCACATTTTTTAACATACTGTTTATTAACCATCTGCTCAGCTTTAAAACACAAAGGTTGTATTTTTAAATTGGATTCAAGTTGTGGATACTGGTAGCTACGTTAGCAGCAAAGTCAAAATTTCTCATTACTTTTATAATCATTTGGCAAATATTTTTTATATGCTGTTACTAGGCATAGGTAATGCAAATTACTTTTTTCCCAAAGTGAATAATCACATTCTTATGAATATATGGGCAGTGGTTTTATACATGGATGATGTGTTGATCTTTGGAGCAAAAAGCAAAAATGAGCTTCATGAGAACCTGGATAAAAATGCAGGGAAAATGGAATCACTTCAAATGACAACTGGGAGTATGGGACAAATTACGTTAAAATCCTAGTGGCATATAACATCCAATGAAGAAGTTGATGTGAATTTAGTACAATTAAATTAGGGAACTCAAGAGAAGGCTCAAACTGTAGTCCACTATGGGTGTAAAGAAGTCACTAGGAATAATTAACTATAGTAGAAAATTTGGGTCCAGTTTTTATGAAATAACAGAGGTAATTTATAAAATAATAAAAGTAATTCATTTTTGTGGGGACAACTACATAGCATCGCTAGAAGTGATGTTGGCAGACACATGCAAACCATTCATGGCATCTGTGTTAACATTTCAGTAAATCAGAAGGTTGAAATTAACAGCTTCTCAATTTTTTATTTCCTAGTTCGCCGTTTCAAATAAATAAATCATTCTTATTTGTTTTCAATTATTAATTATTCAAGTTTTAAACATTCTGCAGCAATATTATTATTTATGTATACATATAAATATTTCTTCTTATATCAATTTTCAAATTATTTCCACCCACACGTCCATCCTTGACGGTAGTGGTATTATTTCTGCTAAAGAAAAACGTTTGACTTAAAACTTTAGTATCACCTCTTTTGTAACTTTCTCCCCGATTTGCTGACGTCTGACCACACCACATCTCTCCTCCAACCAGGAATGGCGATACGAGAGCCAACCAGGATAATTTTCTTTCATTCACGTGTTTTATAACATTCTATGCTTACTACCTTCTAGGGCAACGGTTTTCAACCGGTGTGCCGCGGCACACCGGTGCATACGCGGCACACGGTGTGTCGCGTATGTTTTCAAGTGTGCCGCGAATTGTATGCCGCATTGAGATCATGAATAGCTATTTTAATGAGAAAAAAGTACGAAAACAACTGACGCGTAGTGTGTGCGCTTCTCGTTGTCAGGTTTTCATGGTAGCGGAGCGGAGGGTATGGGGGGAGGGTGGAACGCTCTCGCTCGACGAGTATTCCACTCGCCCGTGCACCGTTTGTTCTCGCGGCTGTCTCTCGTCACGTGCGTCACTTAGAAGTCCTCACTGTAATATATCGCTTTCGCTGTATATGGTGTGAGTAATATATATGTATTTTTAAATTTAAGTCTGTGTTTGGGTTCTGATAAGACGTTCAACATGGATAAATTCGTAACCCATATATCGGCTAATGATCAACAATCATCGAGTGAACCCGTCGAAAAGAAACAAAAACTAATGAATGTCAAACGACAATATCATGAAGACTATTTAAAGTTGGGGTTTACTTGGACAGGAGACAAAGACGAACCAAACCCTTGTTGTCTCATTTGCGACAAAAATTATCCAATGAAGCAATGGTTCCTAGTAAATTAAAGAGACACCTCTCTACAAAACATTCTTATCTCTTGGATAAGGACCTACAGTACTTTCAACGTTTGCTGAAATCACAAGCCCAGCAATCCACAAGTCTTACCAAGACAATGACTATCTCTGACAAGTGTCAAGAGGCAAGTATCCACGTGGCGGAACTTGTAGCAAAAAAAATGAAACCACACACTGTTGCAGAACATTTAGTATTGCCAGCTTGTCGTCAGATTGTGAAGACCTTATTTGGGGTTGAAGCTGAAAAGGAGGTATTGAAAATTCCTTTGTCCGATAATACCATCAGCAGGCGCATAGAACACATGTCAGAAGATATTGAAGCACAAGTAATAGAAAAACTACAAATTGTTCGCACATTCGCCGTACAAGTTGATGAATCAACTGACATAAGTGGGAAGGCACATCTGCTGGTATTTATACGCATGATCGTTGAAAATGACATTATTGAAAACTTTCTTTGTTGCAAAGAACTGCCCGAAACAACAAGAGGTGAAGACATCTTTAATGTTTTGGATGCGTATTTGAAGTCCTTTGATTTATCATGGACCAATTGTATTGGAATATGTACCGACTGAGCACCTTCAATGACTGGTTCTGTAAAAGGGTTTGTTGCTTTGGTGAAGAAGATAAATCCAAATATTGTGTTGACCCACTGCTCGATTCATACGGAAGCATTAGTATCAAAAACTCTGCCGGATGAATTAAAAACTGTGTTGGAAGATGTAGTGAAGGTTATAAATTTCATTTAAAGACGTCCATTGAAATCTAGATTATTCAAACAAATTTGCCAAGATATGGATGCAGCCCACTACACGTTGCTTCTACACACCGAGGTAAGGTGGCTCTCAAGAGGACGTATTTTGTAACGTGTATATGAACTGAAGGAAGAGCTATTGATATTCCTCACTTTGGAGACATCCGAGTTTGTTGATCTATTCAGCGACGATGCATGGTGCACAAAATTGGCCTATCTGACAGATTTATTTGAACATCTTAACAAATTAAATGCAAGTATGCAGGGACGAAATGAGAATATTTTAACGTCTTCATATATATATATATATATATAAATTAAAAAAAAAGCAAATACTTTCCCAATATCGAGTAAAGGATTTTGACTGGGTAAGAGACCCCTTCAATATTTCACTCAGCAGCCTGGTTGGTTTTGGATTGGGAAAGAAAGAATAGTTTTGTGAGTTAAAGAATGACCGCACTTTGCTATTAAAACTACAGGAACTGAATGTAAACAAGTTCTGGTTGTATATGTCATCGGAATATCTAGAACTATAAAAAAGTGCTCACTGCTCTTTTGCCATTTTCGACTTCATACCTCTGCAAACAAGGATTTTCAGCGTTGACGAATATAAAAAGTAAAAAACGTGAACGTCTTCTATCTGTCGAAGAAGAGCTTCGAGTGTGTTTGTCGACAATTCGCCCAAGAATAAAAAACCTTTGCTTCGTGCGCCAGGCTCAAATATCACATTAATTAATAGATATTATTTAATACCTTAATACCAATAATAAAGATTTAATTTTTAACCATGTATTTTTATTTACGTTGCTTTTTAGGTTTTCTTATCTAAAGGGTGTCAACTGGACCCTATTACTAAGCCTCCGCTGTCCGTTATACATATTATGGGTATACTGTACGCAACCCTCCACGCGCCAGTCCGACTCGCACTTGGCTATTTTTTACTGGTGTGCCGCGAAACTTTGATGAAACGAAAAGTGTGCCATTAAAACCAAAAGGTTGAAAACGCCTGTTCTAGGGAATAAATGAACAATAACAATAAAAATTGGAATACTGAATATCCTCTAAAAACAAATGAAATCTAACTTATACATGATCTCTATGTCAATAAACTAATAAAATAACCAAAGCTTATACTGCAATTTGTTTAAATCATATAATAAAGCTTAATTTGGAAATTGATATTAAATGCATTGTCACCCTAAGCAAATACTCTGTAATCATAGACAAATATAATATCTAGATCCAAAATTAAATATAACACCTGAAAAACCACAATGTTACAACTGTCTCTGGCAGTGACGATGCTTTTAGACATTAGCAAATTGGAGTTCCCAGAGCATGATGGTGTTAACTGTGGTAGAAAAAAAAAGGGGGATATATATATATATCTAATTTTGGCTGTTTAAGCATGAGACAGCTTGTGCCAAAAGGAGCTCACACGAGGAATCCCGATAATGAAGATTTCGAGTGATTTGGTCACTCTTGAGAAGAACAATGATGAATTCTTTGGAATTAAGGTATAGGGCACTTACTGGTTGTTTACTACTTAAGATGAGCAGCAGGCAAGTTATAACCATTTTCAGTTCTGTGTGAAGAAAGGATGAATGTAATATTCAGGAAGGGACTGGTACAAACTGTTTTTATTTTCAATGTAAGTATGTGAGTAGATACAACATTACTATAACAAAGTAATGTTACAAGGATGCCTTTTTAAACACTTCTAGCATGGGAGCCAGGTCTTTGTGAGTCACCCAATCAGCAGAAAACACAATAATCTGGCTTGCAAAGCAGTCATGTGCAAGACGAAAGCACATTCAGACAAGTGTGGTCGTTAATGCACACTTAATGGACAGTCACCATTATCCTATGTAGACTGAACAAGGAATGTTGGTACCTTGTGGTACCTTTCCCATATTTGGACTAAGTACTGCACAGTGAATAAAAAATTATTACTAGACAAAACAGAATAGTAATAATATTAATAATAAATAATAACATGTTTAATGTAATGTATTGACTCATATACATATAGAATCTCTGACTTTAGACATTACCTTTCCCCTTCCCCCTCCCCCTGCTGGAGTTCCTTATTCTGTCCTTGCTCCAACATTTGGGAAGTTTTCAGGTGTGGATTCTCATATGGGGAGTGTGACAGACCCTGCCGTGATGTGGAGGTTATCTCGGGGTATCCCATAGGTATCTTCCTTGGATTCCGCAGTAAGCTTCAATTAACGCCAAACTCTCATTATCAATGCTGATCCTGCCTGAAGGCAGAAATAACGAGCAGATTTACATATACTTACATGTTTGGTTGGCTGAAGATTGCATATTACTAATCTGCCGCCATGTTTCTTGGTGTACAGCGGCAAGTTACCACTTGGAACTATCTGCAGTGTCGTACCCAAACAGATGCTCAAATCTGCTATACTGAAACAGTGTTGTGTCATATGTTACTACATGATTTATTGAATTACATTTTCAACATATTAAACTGTACCAGTGCATGTAGAATCACACAAGAACACTGTTTAGTTGGGTGGTTAATCACTGATCTTATCACAACCACAGCAGGTTTAACACTGTTTCATGGAACTCCAATGTGAGTAATGGGAAGGACATTACTCTAGTGACTGTTTTTCTTTGGGGTACTGCCATTTCCTCTCCTTGAAATCCATTCTTCCATCATCATCACATCCCGTCTTCATGCTAGCCAGGAATGGGAGATCGGTATTTCAGGCAGAGCAACTGGCTTTGCTTAGCACAGACTTATCTCATCTAATCCATGTTGATTCTCCCTTGAGTAAGAACAATAAAATGCAAGTTTTTAGGGTTTTACAACACAAACTGTTCATGTGTAGAGTGCGCTCTGATACGTGGAAAGGCAGCACTGGTCTGCAGCCATCCGACCAAGTGTCTTATTGCAAGTTGTTTGATAACACGATGAGAACAGTTGGCTGTGCGATTCCATTGCATGTGTATCACAGAGTGTGTCTGCAATGCCTGGAAGATGATGGCGGGCACCAATTGAACAGTAAGTAACTGTGAGCGTGGCAGTATAATGCGACTATCAGAGGGTGGCTGGACGTCTCACACAATTTCCACTCAATTGGGGCGTGATGTGTTAGTGGTCCATTGGTGGTGGAGGAGATGGGTGACGAAGGGTTCCCACAGCTGCCTAGCCTCACTAGTGCCACCTCGCTGCACTGATGAGTGCCTGGACAGGCACTTTGGGCAACCCTGGCTGAAAGAACAGCAACCACACGTGCAATCAGAGAAACTGTGACCCCCCATATGTCTGCAGAAACAATAAACAAGTGATTGTCAGAGGTAAGTTTACGTTTTTGTGTTCGTCTTGCACATTTACCTGACCCCTGCTCATCGCTGTGGACGTCTCTGGTGGTGTCGAGAATGTGTGTTGGAGAGACAAATGGAGAGCAGTCATGTTCACTGATGATTATGAGAGTAATTTCTGCCTGGGACAAAGTGATGGCCGTGTTTGCGTTTGTAGATGTGCGGCTAAGCGAAACAATCCATTGTGTATTTGCACTCGCCATACCGGACCCACACCTGGGCTTATGGTATGAGGGGCCATAAACTACGCATCCAGATTGTCTCTGGTATTCATTCAGGGGGGTATGACGGGTGCATTGTACATATGTAACGTTGTCAATTATGTCCTCCGACCATATCTCGACATACTACATGAAACAATCTTCTAGCACAATAATGCACGTCCCCATGTTGCTGGAGCAACACAGTGCACGCATGCTACCCTGGCCTGCTAGATCGCCAGACCTCAAACCTCACTGAGCAATTGAGTATGTGCGGAACATAATGGGACAGTACCTGACATCCAGCCCAGCCCAGCCCAGCCCCGGCAACAACCACTGCTCAGTTACGCCAAGAAGTACAGCGAGCATGGGATACTATACCCCAGAGAGACATTCAACATTTGTATGACAGGTTACATGACATAATAGCTTTACATGTGGCCATTCAGGGTGTTTACACTCCTTATTAAGGTGTCTGCTGTATGTGTGGCATTTAATGTTCTGGATGTCCCATGGACTTGATGTTTTGATCAGTTCTAAATCTTACCTCCTTCTTGTCTAACAACTTTGGAACAGATACGTGTATTCCTACAGGATGTTCTTAAATGCATTTCCACTAGTGTATATTTTACTAGTATGATGCAAAACACCATGAAAGTGCTTTTCTACAGAAGACTCCTGGAATATAATGGATCTCATCATGCCTTTAATGTGAATTTTCCTACTTTTATGTCTCAGAAATACACAGGTAATACAATATAAAGGCTGTTCACAATAAAGTAAGCAATTTTGAAAGCCCTACTAAGTTTCTACCAAATTTGGAAAAACAAACTAGCATTGCAAGTGCTGCGTCAATTGTAGCCAGTCACTGTGCTTGTGTTGTGATGCATTTGTTCCATAGAGTATATAAGGTATACCTTTAAAAAGTGCGAAAAGCTGAAACACTTGCCTGTTAACAGGCAAGATTGATGTAAGTATTTCGCAAGCACAGTTACAATGGTAAGAAATTTCCTTTACTTTAGTTGATAGCATGGTTTAATCAAAATTTAGATCTCCCACAAATTCCAATTACGGACACACTACAAAGAGAAAAAAAAGTCAGTCGCTCAACGAAAACTGAAGTCAATACATGGTCTTTCTTATTTCACAAACTAGTTTTCCACTCGACTACTTAGTACAGCATTCAAGGCTTCTAATAGGCTGAACAATGACGCACAGCAATAGTATTAAGGAAAGTTGAACTCTTCTTGTTACCAAATACTATGCTTAGGTATATGTTTATTGCTGTGCACAATTGGGCTTTGCCTTATTGGATTACATGCAGTTTAATTCTTGTGTATAATAATGTGTTGTGTTTGTGATGTGCTTATAGTAATTGTGTCTGGACCTTTACTGTTTGATATATTGGCTCATACAAATTAAACTGTTGGGACAGACTTTATAATACAGTTTTAACATACATATTCCTAACACTCGAGGAATGTTTCACGTGCAGTATAAAATATTTTCATAGTGTTATTGTTTCAAAACGAGTGACATGTGCTGAGGTGTTAATTCGTAAACTGGGAATCATGTAAATAACACACACACATTTTTTTAAGTTCAGAATTGCAACATATATCACAAATATAACAAAACACACTGCAGAAGTTTCTTCAAGGTAAAACTTGATAAAACTTCACCATTTAACCATAGACTAATCTCACTTGCTTCAATATTTGCAAAACTAATAGAAAAACTTATGTATAATTAACTGTATTACTGTTTTGAAAGTAATAACATTTTGACAAATTCACAGTTCGGATTCAGAGCTAGAAAATCTGTGAATGAAGCTCTGTTTAATTTGTCCACATCAGTTTTAATAGCTCTTAATAATAAAAATAAAGTAGCTGGTTTGTTCCGTGACTTACCAAAAGCATTTGATTGTGTTCATCACAAAACCTTACTGACCAAATTAGAATTCAATGGTTTCAGAGGAATAGCACTGTCACGGTTTTCATCATACCTTAAACATCGATATCAACAAGTTGCAATCACGAATCCTGATCGTATAAATGAAAAATTTTTCAAAAAAAGAGTTAACAAGACTTTACGTTCCTCACGGATCTACCTTAGGACCTTTGTTATTTTTGATATACATTAATGACCTGACTACTGTTGTAAAAAGTAAATCCAGTATTATTCTATTTGTGGATGATACTACTGTGATATGTAAAGAAGATAATGCTTTAGCCACCAAGTCAACACTAAATGCAGTTTTTGATCAATCAAATAACTTGTTTATGGCTAACAGTCTTACATTAAATTAGGATAAAACAGTCTTGGTAAAATTTCTGACTAAAAATCAACAAGATTATGATATCTCAATCAGTTACAGAAATCATGACTTGAAACATAGTCAGTCAACCAAATTTTTAGGTTTACAAATTGATAATCGTTTGAATAGGAACACTCATATTTATAAAATAATTCCCAAATTATCAGCAGCATGTTTTGCATTATATTATTTATCATATTTTTTAAACATGTCTGCTCTGAAACTAATATACTTCACATACTTTCGTACAGCAATGTCATATGGAATCATATAATGGGCACCCTCTTCTCAAAGCCGACAAATATTTGGATCCAAAAAAGATCAACCAAAAACATTAATTAAAAAAAAAANTGGGCACCCTCTTCTCAAAGCCGACAAATATTTGGATCCAAAAAAGATCAACCAAAAACATTAATTAAAAAAAAAAGCGATTCATGTTGTCCTTGTTTAAAAAGTTAAGCATATTAACATTTACAAGTAAAACATTTTTTCACCAAATAGGTTTATTGAAGAAGAAGAAGAAGAAGAAGAAGAAGAAAAAGAAGAAGAAAAAACCTCAAAATATTTATAAAATTGTTTCATTGATTACGTTAATGAATACTTTATTTCAGGAGTTACAAATTGACACTTAAAATCATGTTGGTTGTAAAGTGAACCACTGTTTTATCAACACACAAGCGCATAAATAAATAGTATGTTTAATTTTGAATTCAACTGTAGTACCTTGTGACGGAGTGTCTGAAACACTGCACAATTCTCCACGCCAACGAAGTAGCTGGTTTTCGCATCCTATGATGGTGTCAGCAAACGTGTGACGAAACATACCTGATGATGTCCTATTGGACCTTTGCCTATAGTGGGACGTCGGGCTTATGGTGTGCATTCATCCTCACTTCGAGCAACATGCAAATTGACCATTTGGTGGTTGTGGGAGGCTTTCCCCTACACCCCTCTGTCCGTTCCCTCCTCGGCACATGGACGGCGGTTGCCTGGAGACACTGCGACGCTGACCTGCTACGTCACCGAAATTTGAAGCTTTGGCTAGCAAGAAACGAAACTATCCTTCTAGAACATTCCTAAACGCCATGGACGATCAACTCTGGAAGCTATAAAACTTCTTAAGGGTGGAGCCGATCACTGGTCAAGAGAGAACAATGGGGGCAGGCATAGGGAACACTTAGGGCGAAAAAGATATGTTATTGTTCATTTTATTATACCAGCATTAGAATTGTTAATATGTAACGTTTGAACCCAGAAATATCATTAAAAAAAAAGACAGTAATTTTTGCATATTGAAAAAAATTTAAAGATTTAAAATTAATATATTTTTATATTGTTTTATACGCTTTGTAATGGGTAATTGGTGGGCATTTTTAGAAAAAAGAAAGAGAATATTCAGCTCGAATAACAGTAAAAAAACAATTGCCCTCTTTTATTTTCTTACAAACTGGGGGAAAGTTTGGAATTGTTTCCTGTGGGATAGTTTTCACTTGGTTACTTTTAACTTGGTTATTTATTACATTGGAAGATGAACAAGTTCTCGATTTCTGCTACTAAAGCCATACTTTGATTAAACATCATTATCACTCATTAGGAATATGAATGGTATGGACGGAAAGGAGATGCATGGTCACTTTCATGCGGTGGATGGGTAACCTCCGTGTTCTCCTGCTGCATGACAGGTCAAATCTGCCCCACTCTGCTTCCACCCCATTTTGACAAACGTGGAATTAGTGAAGATCGTTGTTGTGAGAAGTGAAAAACAAGGAAAAGTGGGGATTTTTATTTTTGTGTGTAACTGTGTACTAATTTATGATAACTTCTGCAGGTGCTGTGCATAAAAGTTGGATCTATCACTTGTCCAAAGAAACATTACAAAGTACCTTGATTGACGCAAAGGTGAAGTTCGCAGAGGGCGACAGCATTGACATGTTACGGGGAATATTACGTGGCATGGTAATGAAAGAGGGTGCAGCTGAACCAGAAGGAGATCGTGGTGAGTTTCTTCCATTATTTAAAGTACTAAAATATATTTTTCTTGGAATTGAGAGTAGAATCCCTAACACAAAGCCTGTAGTTTAACAGAGATTGTAGATTTTTTGATAGAGTTATCTAACTTCTTTGAGTTGAATTTGCGTGCACCAACAGTTATCTATACTGCTGCGTTGCTTAAAGCTCCCAAGAGTTTACAACCAGTTTTGAGTCAGGCTATTGCTAGTAAATGGGAGTTTGCATTACTTTGTTGAAATTTATTACAACAGGCTGGATCTCCTGTAGCTCTTATGCGCTTGCATTTAAAGATACTTGATAGATATCAAAGTTCAACGCAAACAATATAAGCTTTTGTGAAGGAAATAATTCAATTAACAGAAGTGTTGGATAGCCCTTTTGATACGGCATACAAGGTTTGTTAAAAAAAAAAGGTGACTTTTTATTTTTCTCAATAAATATTCATTTATTTTTCAATATCTATTTTGTCCCCTTCAAAGTAATCCCCCTCAGATATAATACACTTGTGCCAGCACTTTTTCCAATCCTCGAAGCACTTCTGATATGCGCTTTTTGGTATGGCCTTGAGCTCTCCCAGCGATGCTGTCTTTATTTCCTCAATCGTGGCAAACCTCCGTCCTTTCATGGGTCTCTTCAGTTTTGGGAACAGGAAAAAGTCGCAGGGGGCCAAGTCCGGTGAATACAGAGGCTGAGGCATAATTACGGTGTTGTTTTTGGCCAAAAAATCATGAACAAGCAACTATGTGTGAGCAGGTGCATTATCGTGATGCAAAAGCCATGAATTGCTTTGCCATAAATCCAGGTGTTTTCTTCGTATTGCTTTACGCACATGGCGCATAACTTCAAGGTAATATTCCTTATTGACCGTACAACCTTTTGGCAAGAACTCACTATGAACCACGCCATTGTAATCAAAGAAAACAGTGAGCAAAACTTTCACATTTGACAGAACTTGGCGTGCTTTTTTCAGTCTTGGCTCTTCTGGCCGCTTCCATTGGGATGATTGGGCTTTGGTTTCGACGTCATAACCATAAACCCATGTTTCGTCACCAGTTATGACCCTTTTGAGCAAATCTGGATCGTCGTTGACGTCATTCAACAGCTCCTGAGCGATGCTCATGCAACGGTGCTTTTGATCAAAATTTAGCAATTTTGGAACAAACTTTGCTGCCACACATTTCATGCCCAAAACATCTCAAAAAATTGCATGGCACGAGCCGACCGATATGCTGACATCCTCAGCAACTTCTCTTATAGTGATTCAACGATTCTCCATAACAATTTTCTTCAATTCTTCAACGTTTTCATTGGTTGTTGACGTGCTGGGGCGTCCAGGACGGGCATCGTCATTAACATCTTCTCTGCCTTCTGTGAAGAGCTTGTACCACTTAACATTTTTTTTTGCTCAAAGTAGACTCGCCAAATGCCACAGTAAACATTTTAAGTGCGTCGGAGCACTTAATTTTATTTTTCACACAAAATTTAATACAAATACTTTGATCCATTTTTTTAATAGCAAAAAATCGCCAAGCACACCAAAAAATGTCTAACCTTTACATCTGTCAAAAACAAACTAAAATGCAAAATGACTGATAATGTCAACATAAGTTGGGGACGTGTACCAACAAAAAAAAAAATAAAAAAAAGAAATTGAATGTACGTAGCCCACAAACTTTGAAAAGTCACCTTTTTTTTTAACATACCTCATACACAACTGAAGTTAAATTTTTCAATCTTTTGCCTTACAATCATACATTTTTTTCTTTGTCAGAAAGTCACAAAATTTAAAAGCTTTGTTAGAGTTAGTAGCTCGGGTAGAGTTAACTATAGCAGATTGCCACCAGGTGCACGATGTGGTTATTAAATCAAAGCTGCATTGCAAACACTGTTTTCGTACAAATCACGTTAGTCGAAACTGTTTCTTTAAAGACGTGCCAAATAAGGGTAAAGTCACGAGTTACGCGCAAGATGGGCATAAAGGTTGCCACTCCGACAAACAGTCAAATGAGAACAAAAATAAATGGGATTTCTGTATGCAGGCAGACAAGGATATGTCACCAGGTGAATCAAATGAAAAGCTACGTCATCTTGTTGTTTGCTATGTTTGTAGAAAAGGTCACTTGCAGTTTTCTTGACTGTTGAAAAAATCAGCTGTTGGTAGTGTTAATTATTTGTGTATAGTAAAAACAGCCCAGGTTAATTGTTTGTTCCTTTGCAAAATAGGGGTTTCTACTGTGAATGTGTTAATAGATTCAGGTGCTTCTGGATTATTGATGAGTCGCAAAATGTGTAACCAGTTAATGTTTGATTATATAGTTGGGGTTATTTAAGTATCGCAAGGTCAGACTGCCATATTTTCTCTTGTTGATGGTGGATTAGTGAAATCTCAGGCCGTAGCAACCATAAAGATCAAAATTGAAAACTTTTCATGGAAAATACAGTTTCAATTATTTAAGAAGTTGTCATATTCTGTTATTTTGGGTTTTGATTTTTCTCCGGAGTTTCCTGTATCATTGGTAAGACGTCATATAGTCGACAGGTTCAAATGGTTCAGTTAGGAAAGCAGTTGCAGATGGAAATTATGAAATTAAAAATGAAATTTGCTAACAATATAACAACAAAGTTGGGTCATTAAACTAAAAGTCCCATGGTTTTAAAATTGAAGAATCGTGAACCTGTGTTTTCAGTCCTATATTGTTTGCCACAACCCAAAGTTTCTATTTTTAAGCAAATAATTGCTGGATTGGAGGAAGGTATTATTGAGGATTCGTACAGTATGTATGCGAGCCCCTCGTTTCTTATTCCTGAGAAACAAGCAGGGAAATACTGTTTAATTAATGATTATAGGATAGTGAATGATAAGATTTATATTGATCCAAACCCGGTACCAGCGTTAGAGATGGTGTTTCAATATTTGTGAAGGGCTTAATTTTTCACCATTTTTGACCTGAACGTGGCATTCTTTCAGTGTGAACTTCATCCGAATTCTGGAGAACCTTTAGGTTTTGTACCCAATGGGGCCTATATCAATGGACACGTTTACCAATGGAAGTAAACTGTGGTCCACAAAGAATGTCAAGAGTATTATTTAAGGTGTTAGGTAAATACGTGCATGATTTTGTGTTCACGCATTTAGACTTTGTGTGTATATATAGTAACACCATAGAGGAGCACCTCAAGCACATTCGTCTGGTATTATAAGCTTTGTGGGAAGTACGTTTGATGATTAATCCCAATAAAATAATNTTTGTGTGTATGTATAGTAACACCATACAGCACCTCAAGCACATTCGTCTGGTATTATAAGCTTTGTGGGAAGTACGTTTGATGATTAATCCCAATAAAATAATTTGGGCAGAACCAAATGTAAGGTACTTAGGATTTATTATAACTGATGGTCAGCTACGCAAGGACCAGGAAAAAATTAAAGCTGTTGTAAATGTTCCTGTGTCGAAAAACGTGAAGGGTGTTCAAAATTTTTTGGGTATGGTTGCATTTTATGGTAAGTTCATACCAAATTTTTCCCATATCACTGATCCCCTAAATTTTTTGAAAAGGAAAAAAACAGAGTTTTTGTGGGGATCAGAACAGCAAAAAGCTTTTCAAATTTTAAAAGAAAAGTTGACATAGCAACTTGTTTTGCAAACCAAATTTTCAGGAAAAATTATATTTGTATTGTGATGCAAGTTCAATTGTGCTAGGAGCTGTGCTTAGCCAGAAGAAAGATGGAGAGTTTGCTCTCGTTGCGTATGCCAGTAAGCTATTAACAGCCTAAGAAAGAAAATATACTATAATAGAAAAAAAAAGTTTAGCTTGCATTTGGGGAATGGAATATTTCTCAGACTACTAACACCACGCGCTGTTTGAGGTGTTTACCGACAACCAAGCTATAAGTTGGTTTCTGAAATCTAATAAACCTGTTGGTTGTTTAGTGCGCTGGTTAGTGAGATTAACCTGTTTCAAGTGTGAGGTTATTAAGGNTCACTATATAAAAGAAAGGAATATTCTGTAGCAGATGTCCTTTCGCGCATGTTTTGTAGTGATGATTTTGAATTGGATAAGGTTGTTCCACGTGATTCCAATGAAATAAATGTAATGCGGAAAATACCATCAGATGATGTTGAAAATAAAGAAGTATTAAATAAGTTGCAAAATTTTCCGGACGTTTCTGTTGACATAAAGGAACATCAGCATAAATCATGTCTAATTTAGAAACATCAGTTTACGCTGTTCATAAAGGTTTTGTTGGGGGGAAAAAAAGGGGGTAAATTTAAGATCTATGGTTTTCAGATATTATGAGTCATTTCTTGGAGGTCATGTCGGCAGAGACAAAACTATTTCCAGCGTAATGGGTTTTTGTGGCAGTACAGTCATCCTACCTAACCCCCTCATTACATGTTCAGCTGGATTTGCGGATGGGTGGTACTGCAGTGTATCCTAAATCTATTCCTAACACAGTAGCCACAGTTTTCCACTTGTTACTTTTAAATTGAGGTCCATTATCTTAGATAATTTTTTTTGGTTGCTCTATACATATTTACAACATAGTCATCCATGATTTTTTTTCTGTTACCACTTTGGCAGTGGTCCTCTTAATAGGGTATAATTTTACATATTTTAAGAAAACAAAGTTCAACTAGGATATATTTTATACCACCTTTCCCTATGGGCAAAGGTCCAAATTAATTCATACACACTATTTTTAAAGGTTCAGTGGCCAACATGTCTCACGGCCCCTTGACATTTTTGATTCATCACTTTGGTTTGCGCACATAATAGACAAATTATAACAACATTTGACACAATACGATACATATCCCTGAATATACAGAAATGTTGAATATATTTAACAGTTTTTGTGACACCATAATGTACACCCTCAATTTGCATGGCTAAACAGATTTTCTTTTTGAGTGACTATGGTATACATAACACCCATTTTTTTTCCTTCAGTTTCACTTACCTATATTTTGAAACAAGTATTCATCTTTTATTGTGAACTTTTCTTTAATGATTTCTCTACAGCAATTTGATTATAACTCCTGTATTACCTTTTGCAATCTAGCATCTTTAGTTATTTATTTTTTAAATTTTTTCTGCACAATTTTTTAGGCTGTTTTCTTCCGGACTGAGACAGTTATTAATAGCATGTTATTGAAATTCCCTGGCTTGTACGGCCTGTATATCTGCCCTACTCCTAGATAGAGCATCAGCAAAAATTTGAGTTTTGCCTGCAATGTGTTCAATCTGAATATTATATTCCTGCAATGCTCAAACCCATTGGGTAAGTCTTTGCTCTTTTTGTAGTAGTTTCCTGAGAGTGTGCAAGTTTTAGTAACATTTTTTATGGATTTCCTAAAATAATTTTAAAAATCCCATACATTTTTAAAATTGCTTTCTGTTCTCTGGGCGAGGATACTCTCTAACTGGCAAGATTTTGTTAGGATCTACCCAAATTCCCTGCACACTCACCAGATTAGTTAAAAATCCTATCTCCTCTTTAAGAAAGTCAGATTTTTGCAAACTTACAGTCATTCCCCCTTCTTGTAATTTCTGTAATACTAGTTTCAAAATTAAACAATGTTCTTCGAAAATTTTTGTTGCAATCAAAATGTAGTCTACATCAATTGTAACCAGTTATAATACTTTGGGTCCTAACACTTCTTCCAGACCTCGAATAAAATCGCTTACCGTTACATTTAATGCAAATAGTAATGTTTTAAAACAATATGTTTTTCCTTGATGAGGAAATGCTGTGACTGGTCTTGACTGTAGTGTTAGAGGAATTTGCCAGTATGATGCCACTAATCTAATTTTGAGAAATAGAAGCATCCTTCAAATTTTTGTAACAGTTTGACATGTGACATAGAGTGGCTGACGGCGACGTCGCGGTCGGGCAAGGTTTTGACGTGTCGGTCAGAGACACGGGTAATTGAACTGGGTGACAGGACCCCGGCCAGTATATAATACAGGGCGCGTGGCTTGATGGCACAATACAAAGTCTGTGTACTGGCTGGCACACAGCCACGTGTTTACCTGTGCTGAAGGTGGCCCCAGGTGGCTGCTGACCCAGCTGCTGCTGCTGGAGTTGACTGGAACAAGTGCCCCCACCTGGGGCGACGGTGGTGCTGTGGCGAGCCCGGGGAAGGCTGCTGATCTAGCGACACTGGAACCAGGGATTCGCGATCCCTAGTGGAACGGGCCGTTCCTGACGGAAGTCGGTGACGATCGGGTATGGTTGGCCGGCAGCCTTGNGCTGATCTAGCGACACTGGAACCAGGGATTCGCGATCCCTAGTGGAACGGGCCGTTCCTGACGGAAGTCGGTGACGATCGGGTATGGTTGGCCGGCAGCCTTGATCGGAGGCTGAAATGAGTGGGAGGGAGGTGAGGGTCTCTCCAGCTGGTGGGTGGCTCGAGCTCGTTCCCAGGGAGTTATGCCGCAAAGTGCAGTTGGGACTGGGTTACAGCTCCCATTGGCTTTGGAGGCTGCAGCTGCCTTCCTTTCCTACTACTTCGTACCACTCCTTTGGGTGTATGGCATTGGTTTCACGAGAGGAGAGCAGGCGACGATGTTCCCTAGCTAGGTATAGAACCAAACCGAGGCCGAGCTGACCAGTCATATCAGATTACTCCAGCCGATGACAATTCAACGCGGTGGGTTTACCCTGGAAGTCAGACAACGATGTTGGGTGTATGTCCCAAGGTGAGCAGTCCTCTAGAACCAGTCTATCACTCCTTCTGGCATCAGTACAGCACGGTGGATGGAGTGAATCGGCTTGACTAGCTGACTGACAACCTTCGGATTGTGTTGCTAGTGGTTGTGGCTCTGCCTTACTGCGTACCAGGTGCATGGTACGGGTAGCAGTCAACTAGGTGTTTTTTACGACGTACATGCATCCAGTTAAGGGAGCCCGCAGTCCTACTATAGGTTTGGTAATTGGTTTGTCAAAGACACAGTTTCCTGCTTTATCCTGGTGGACTGATGTCTACGGAGGATAAAATCACAGTCACCCTAGAATTAGCACTCACAAGTGTGAGAGAAAACGTGTTTATTCCGTGAGGAGAGAAAACGTGCTTATTCTGTGAGGAATAGACACGGTGGCCCGTTACTACCTCCTAGCTAATCAGGAACTTAATGGAAGTAAACTACGTAAACCAGGTGAAGGGGACTTGGGTCTAACCTGAACAACAGCAGATGCAGCTAGGTAGCTATAACAACTGTCCCTAACTATCTCAATGCCGTTGTCCAGAAGGGATTTCGAGGGCCACTACCAGAAGGATAGTGGGTGTTTAACACTACCAGAAGGGTAGTGTAGTGGCCATTACCAAATGGGTAGGCTGTTTAAGGGGTTCAAAGAATTTTTCGGGGGGTTGCTGGTGCAGGTCTAAAGAGTTTCAGACAGGTTGCGAAGACATTGGGGTCCAGCAGAGAGCCCCAGCACATGAGGTAGTGGAGTGAGCTGCTGGAGATGAATTCAGAAGTACAACTGGAGAACAACTGACGTTACTCAGCGGTGCACTGCCATATATTCTACCTGCCCGCGGGCTCGTATGGGGTGCGGGCGGCGAGCTCCTCCTCCTGAGCGGAGCTTTGCNGGCAAGACACTAGGGGTCCGGGTAGTACTCCGGCCAGACCACATGCTTGGTAATCTGAGTACGAGGGTCTCAGGCTGTGTGGAAAGGTGCTCCTGGTAGAGCTTGTGTATCAAGTCAGGGCTTAGGACTTGGTTACTTCAGGTGAATAGCTGGGACACTTGCGTTGAGAGGGCGTGATCCTTCTTCCCCCGCCGAGTGGGCGGCCGAGGCGCAGTATGACCGAAAGGCTAAGAGCGCTATGTAAAAATAACAAAAGTAT
Source organism: Clitarchus hookeri (assembly GCA_002778355.1). Classification (NCBI taxonomy): domain Eukaryota; kingdom Metazoa; phylum Arthropoda; class Insecta; order Phasmatodea; family Phasmatidae; genus Clitarchus; species Clitarchus hookeri. The sequence continues at coordinate 11,575 of NQII01001937.1, read as the reverse complement.
GGCCGAAAGGCTGTATGCTTGCTTATACCTGTCTTGGTCAACCAGAACCTTCACCACATCGTCATCGTCTACGTCATCGTCATCATCAATAATAATAATAACTACAAGAATAGCAACAACAACATAAACACTGTTATTAACAACAAATTTGATAGCATATATAACCATGCTGCAGTATGTGCAAAATTAAGTGCTAAAATTTTTTTCAGTAAATTAATGGAAATTAGAAACAATAACAATGAGAACTAAAGTACAATATATTGAGTATAAATTCTTTGTAACTACCTATGTTCCCAACACATTTGTGTACAGTAAAAACTATGAGATATGATGCAAAGTGTATGTATTTTGAGGAATTTAGGAGGAACTACTAGATTATAAGAGAAAATGTAAAATTTGCTAAACTGTTTTTGTAATGTAATTTCCAGGACCTTTAGTATCATATTATAGGAGTTATAACTGAAAGTCATAACAAAGATTGCACCTGGAAGCATGTCTGTGAGGTACACCATGATAAGTTTTCAGGAGGAAAATCAGCTGGCACCAACATACCAAGAATGAAAGTCCGCCAAGCCAAGGTCTCGCTCTGGAAGATTGTGTTCCCAATCAAGAATTGTATCATGCAAGTGCCCTCTGCATGGCCGACCATGCCGCATGAGTGCAGGGCAGCTTTTTCCCAAGCTCCTCTGACCAACTGATGTGGTTGCCTCACGACGCACAAACTGTCGTTCACACTGGCTGCACTGCTCAGTGAACATGTTTCCGTGCAGTTCCGAAATCTTGGAGCGTGGCACTCCTGAGCGCAAGTGCAATCCATCAATGTTCTGACTCACGATATACTGTACTTTCCCTGCAATACAACAGAGAAACAGATATTTTGCTAATGCCTTTCACTCAAAGTTAAATTTCACATGTCTGATGGAAAGCAAAAAAAGTCTTCACATAAATGTGTGCTGTCAAACACAAGAATCACTACCTGCATACAAGATAATCATAGCAAATACATAAATATGAAAAAAACCAAGATATTCTTAAAATTCTATAATTATACAAGGCATCCTATTCTTATACAATAGTAAACCCCAAATTCACAGAACAATTTTAAGTAGACATACTGCATAAAAATACTGTGATACAAACTGACACCAATTACTTCTTATGGTGAAAACATTGAAAGTGTTACAAAAAACAGCCTTGAGGTATAAAAAAATTGACTTAAAAATGACCACTCCCAAACATCAAGTTTGCTCATATGCTGCACGTAAAAAAAATGAGAGCAGAGAAATCACCCACTAATTTCCCAAAACCTTAGGGTGAAAAGTGCAGCAAAAATTATTATTGCCACAAAATTAACCAGTAAAAAAATCTCAGATAGGGGCTACAAGATACACGAGTCACTTTCAGAAAAATACACTGGACCACCAGAGCCAGAGAATCAATGAGTAGTAAACTGTACATCTTCCACATCGTCAAGAATTATTTCACTGTATATAAGCAGCCACAGCTCCCAGCCTTCACCAGAAGGAAACAGTTCAATAATGATAAAATATGAAATATAACAAAATTTCTTTCTTTGTAGTGAATTTAGTTACACAACACTATGCAAACAGTGTGAAGAGGCTAAAAGGAATTCTTTTGTTATTCTGACAAAATTATTTAATTGATAATTCTGGTATCTACGTAAATTCAACACAAAGATCTTTACCATAGCAGTAAATTACAAATTTCAATTAAAAATATTTCTAAATAAATATTAATGTCAAATTTTAAGGAAATTTTTTTTAGTAATTAGCACCAAATGTGATTTCCAAAAATATATTATTTTAATTATTAAAATAACCAAAATGCTGACTGAAATTTGGATAGTTAAGTCTGTACTTTAAATTACAGTAATAGAAAAGTACAAGAAATCATTGCGAAGAGATGTTATACTCTAATTAACAGTTACTGACTCCCAAACTTTAAATGAACACTAACAATATTGTTTCTATAATAATAATGTTAAGTATATGAACCAGTTGTCTCAAAATGATACATCTCAGATGGTTACAATACATAAGTATAAGAATACCGTTATGGGAGGAAAAAACAACTGTACAAATTCACAGTTGACCAGCCACACTAGCTCAAGATATAGGCCTTTCCAACAGGTTTGATCAATTCCAGTTGAGTTATTCACACCAGCTTGCACTAAACTATCAGTAGCATATCATCACCTCACGTGATTCAGAACCTGTTAATGGGATGTAACAGAAAAAGATTCATCAAACCAAAAGAACTCTTTTTCCAAGTATAAAAATTCCATTTTAGGCATTTATGACAGCATGAAAGCAACAACAATTTATGCTAAGGGGTAGAGTTGGCAAGTAGTTCTTGGGTGCAGTTCAGTTCCAAACACTGAAAAATATTGCATTTTGTGGATTTAATATTAAATTTACACCTATTATGATTACATCAGCTAATCTTCTNTAAATTTACACCTATTATGATTACATCAGCTAATCTTCTCACATGAGCCTGCACAAAATCACACTGATGTACACTGATGATGTATCATGCAGGATGTTATATGAACTTGACTGACAAACTGCAGCTACAGGTTAACTACAAGGAAATAATACAAATTTACATATACAGTATAGTTCAATTTAACACTGCAGTCTGTAGACATGACTCAGACCTGTGCGATAGCTTATTCATGCTGTATTTGAGGGGTGATGCCAAGAGCTGCTAACAAGAATTTTAACTTCTGAATAATACAATAAAATGCTGTACTTATTTGCACAACACTGCAAGTAGAAAAGAGTGAAATTTGACTTAGGACTAGTAAAAATTTTCTGTATTATAATTTGTTTCCATTAACGGCTGTAGTTAGTATTCATTAGTTTCTCTTGTCATGTTTCACCAAGTTCAGATGATCATACTAACACAATACACGTATATTGTTAACTTTGTTGTAAACTGCCAGCACATACTACTATGAAGGAAGAGAGAATGTGCCATAATATATGGAAGTCCCACTTGGAATATACTACCTTCCTCTTGCAGAACACACACACAGATATCAAAACATGTCAAGGACTGACTACAACTTGTGTGTTCTCTTTACAAAAATAAAAAATTAGGGCTAATCAATTAAATTTACATTTGTCATACGTTATTGCACACAACACCTTCACCTTGGTTAGTCACACATATGCTCACATTGGCTTACAGATTTGTCTGTCTCCCAAGATTCTAAATATTTATTTACAGTACCCAAAAGTTGAAAGATGGTTTCATCACAAACACTAAGGATTCCACAATACTAACAGTTTCCATTAGAGTTTGCATACTCATTCAAAAAGAACGTCAAGGCAATTTGTTACTCAGCATCAGAGAATATAGCAATGACAGTCGATACACACAACTTCACAACCCTTTGCGCAGAATTACAGTTCCCTGCTGCCTCTGATGGCTTTTTTTGGCCTGTATGAAATTGGCACAGACCCATTTCACAGTCCCACAGTGGCCAGTTGATTTTCTCTTTCCTTAAAACTGGACTACCACTTATGAACTGTATGAGCACTTGATTAATCTGCACCAAACTTATTTTATACATACCACTGCACTTTAATAAGACACTTATGATAGTGGAAACCTAAGACACAAAATGCTCTTCTGTCTTTGATGGTAGCCATTTTCTCTTTATGTTGTTACGTAGTAGCATTACCAACTATGATTTATGAAACAACACAGAATTAAACTTTTCCAGTTACTCTTTTCATTGATGCTAACTTTTTGTATAATAATTTTATTAAATATGATTTACATGTGTCTCAAATTGGGAATATCATGTATGTTATTTAAAAAACATGATGAAATCACTTAAGTCAGCAGATGGGTGTGCTAAACAGTAATCAAGTATAAGTACAGTCTATTTTTCCAGCCAAGTGATGGCAAATGGCTTCTTACTATGTACAACAATTTTTATGAAACCATTTTAAAAATAATGTCGCTTATCATCCACATGTTTTTGTGCATTTGTAGGCAATTTTTGGAATATGAATGGGTTCCATTCACAAGTCTTTTCATGTATATTAAGTATCTCAGTTAGAACAGTTATACACAGTTTGTATTCAAGTAAATTAATTCATCTGAGATACAGAGTCAAGTTTACAGGACTTCAGTGGAAAACTATAGATAAATGAGCAAAGGCATCACAGAAAGAGTTGCTCAACTTCCACCATTTTCATGTAACGTGTGTAATTTTTGTTCCATGCAGTTAACTGCCCCATTTTCATTAAGTGAGCAGGGAGAGAGAACCAGATGTCAACCTATTGCAAGAAATACATCAACAGCTTGTAGAAAGAAAAGGGGGTGGAAACATTCTACCAACTCTCATTGGAAAAGAAGGAAATCATACTGTGGGTACATAGCAAAACCACACAACTCAAGTTTTTCTATTCCATCAAAAAATCTTAATTTTGCCTCTCCTTNTACTGTGGGTACATAGCAAAACCACACAACTCAAGTTTTTCTATTCCATCAAAAAATCTTAATTTTGCCTCTCCTTTTGTAAACAGGATAAATTATTTTCAGTTTATAACCTAGAGTAGAATCTTTCCTTTCCTGTGACATTGCACCATTGATGAAACAGAAACTAACAAGAATCAAAATACTGTCCATCCTGAACTATTGTCAACAACTGCACATTTTTGCACTAGTAAACAGACACCAACACTCCTCATACTCCTGGCGAACAATGTTGGTGCTCAAAGGAGTGAGAACAACTGCACTCCTTTATCTACCTTCTACTATGGCTTAAAAAATTCAAGTTGTTAGTTTATTATACGTTTTTCTACATAACCGGGATCAAATTTGCACTGTTGTTATATCTTAACCTGCAGTATAGCAAACTATTTATAGACACANTTTCTACATAACCGGGATCAAATTTGCACTGTTGTTATATCTTAACCTGCAGTATAGCAAACTATTTATAGACACATGCATACAATATACTCCCAATTAACGTTGGTAACTGGGACCATGAACATGGACAATCAACTTTATATCAAGAAATAGAAACAGAGGTACAAATTTTACTATACATAGCTGCCAAGGGCAGTTTTGACATTGTGAAACAGTGATATTGATTTCCATGAATAAGTCTTTATGTCTGCAACAGAAACCTATATTCCATAATGCAAATTTGGAATGGACCAAAACTGTTCTTAGCTCTGTTCTGTGCTCTATGACTTACACAGTTTTGTTGATCACTCCAGCAGCTAATATTTAATAATATATAGGATAGATGTGAACTCTACCAACAAACTTTGACATACAACCTATAACATAAGTCTGTTCCAGAAGGGTGTAACCACCTTTGAAAGTGTAGCTGAAGCTGGCATCTATTACTAGTAACACACATCCAGAATGAAAGACAAATCTCCAAGTTTCTGGATAAAGTATTATTGAATGATGATACACAAACCATAAAAAGTTGGCTAAAGTTATCAACCCCCTTCCATAAAAATGAATGGGTTGGAATTCCATTAGTGCCTTAAAAAATTTAACTGTCCAATATTTTTTGTTTCTTCCTACAGCTTAGTAACTACTGTATATGTAAATGAAAAAGACATCTTGTGTTTTTACAGTAAACGCCACAGTTTTAAAGAAATTAATGCTTCATGATCTTAACACTGCAAATGCTGCAATTCGTTATGTACCAAATTCTTCAAAATGATGGCATGTAGGGTTAAAACTCAAGGTGAATTTTTTTTGACAAGTATGGCCAATTATTAATTTGCAGGGAACTCCCAAAAATGCCACACTGCTACATTTGTAAATGCACATGTGGGGTTCCCATCTATCCTTTTTTTATGGAAGAGGGTTGATATACGGAAGCAATTATTTATGGTTTGCCCTTTGTCATTCAATAATTAATGCATTATCCAGAAACTCTGAGATTTGTCTTTCTTTCTGGCTGGCTGTTACTAGCTTCAGCTACACTTTCAATTGTGGTTACACCCTTCCAGAATACTCTTAGACTATAGGATGTGTGTGTCTATATATATATATATATATATATATATAAAAATTATTTTTTGATGAGGAATTACCTACCAAAGTTTGTATATATGTTAATAGTTAAATCAAATTTACTAAAACCAGGTCATGCAAATAAGGAGGAAAACAGATAAATGAAGCAGGGATGAATGAGGATATTACATATACATATAAATTAATATAACTTATGCCTTACGGTTATTTTTAAGTATAAACCTTTAGAGATGGATCTGCACTACCAGTTATTTGCTAACACTACAGAAATTATTTTACTGAATCCGTGGAGAATAAAGTGAAATTAAAAAGTTGCAATCACATAACTGTTGTCAAATTATTTCCAGAGTAACTTATGTTGCCACAGTTATTTTAAATTAAATTTTCGACATGGATGCTTTTACCTATAGATTATTAATAAACATTATAAAAACATTAATGAAACATGTTTGTCACCATCGAGAGTGGTCTAGGTGGTAAGACCACGTGCCCGCCACACAAAGAGTGAAAAAAGATTAAATGCCGGGAGCATCAGTTAGCCACGGTTGACTAACACATGTAATGCAAGAGTCCTCAGGGTGGCATGGAACATACATGCCCATTAGCCACTAATGGGCACGAGCTGAACGACAAATTATACTTTGCCTACACTCTGCGACCTGCAGTGCTGTTGGTACACACCCATAAAGAATGAACTTTTACTGCTACGAAATAATAACGCATGTGCTGATGCTTGGTAACTCATTTTATTGACCATAGCTGCTACAAGGTACATAGTACAATACTAAATGTGATGAAAAATACACTGCCCTTCAAAACAAGTAAAATAAAGTTTATGCTAGCAGTCTACGTTTATGCCCCTTGCTATTCCACAAAAATTGAGTCCTGTGCTATCTCCACTGGCTAGGATGCCAATGGTTTGAAAAAAAAGGTGACCAGCACCATATCTCCACGTGTCCAGGTGGGGGCATCACAGCTCACACCAAAAAACTAAATAAATCAGTGAGAGTGGTAAGTGCACATGCAGATGACGAATAAAGGTTCCGGAATTAATTAAGATGCAGGCAGAAACTAAAGTCAATTGTAACTAAACACATAGGCTCCCCCTGGAACGCACATCCAAACCTCAATGATGCTATTTCAAGATTGGCAACATCTACAAGTATCCCTCTTGACCAAGGAGCATGTAAGGAGAGAAAGTTGGCACACCCAGGTTAAGGCTTCATTCCTATTTACTGGCTAGATTTGGGGCTATAAACAATTCTTTACTGCCAACCACGCAGCGTAAAATCTATTAGAAATATTTCACCGAACTGTAACAGTTATTAAACATTTTAGGGCTCAAAATTATTTGCAGGAAAATATATTAATGTATTATGCAGCTAATTCTTTTCGTAATATAATTTTTTCTTTTAAATTTTTAAGAGGAAATTTGTTTTGTCCCTGCAGGGTGGTATTGACTGCTACCTGGTTGTTAAACATTTGTAAAAGAAAAATTTATTGTAAGCTGCAATAAACTTATGAAATGTAAGTGAATAAGAATTGAAGTCAAACATTTCAGAAGTCACAAGTTTATAATAGTATTTCCTGGGGACGTTTAAGATTTTCACAATTAATTTGGAGTTACAAGTTTTGCAAATAAGTGTTCAAAATCTTATTAAACCCGCTTTATTGTACATATAAGTGTGAATACATGTTAAATTCATAAAGATATGTGTGTGTTGTACAGCAAAAATATTAAAAAACTTTTATCAACCTTTTTTAATGCCTTTGAAACATTTACGAAGGAACAGTGTTTAAAGACACGAAACCTACCTAACGGACAAACAGTTTCAAATAACAGGGGTGCTACCAAAAGGGATCTACTACTGCACCAAGCTTCATAAACCAAAAATAGCTTACCATATTACTTTTTTGATGAAAAATATTTCTACAAATAAAAATAATATGGCTGGAATTATAAACATGTGTTACTTTACGCAAAATTCAATTCACTTTACAAATTATTCAAGTCTGTGGGCATCTTCAATGTTGGTATACATGTAATTGTCAATGCTCAATAAGAACTTGTAGGCCCTATCCAGTGTCACTCCCCTGCCTCCCACCATCACACAAAACGCTCCAACCATGAACAAAACTGAAGCAGTGAAACGTTAATTCTTGCACATAAAATATTTCAAAAATCTAATCACCTTTGCATGGTGTTAAAAATAGCTTCAATAATTAAAAGTACTTTACATTGTCTTGGCCTACGGGGTCCAGAGATTATGTGATGTTACAGTCTTGAGGGGTTCAAGAGTATGTGATGTCACGTGGTACACGGGAACTGCGGTACCAACCTGTGACGTCACGTTTCTGCCACTCACTTAAAAGGGCCACTACTTTCCCTTACTGCTTGCCCATACTACTCCTTTTCCCTTACACTCATATTCACATAAACACTGGAGGAGTTCTCTGGGTGCTGCTGGGTAGCCATCAACTGGGCTAAAATTGAGGGGAGGAGGTGCAACAACAAATTGCTTTATGTTTTTACCTTGAATCTCAAATTTCTGAGGAATTCCTAAATCAATTATGAAGTACTGCAACACCACATGGCAACACATGCAACAATGAGTATGGTATGGTTACTGCAATACAGGACCCCTGACTTCTACAGAACAAGCTGTGTTATTTGACAGTGGATCATGCAAAAAATATTTCATATGACACAACTGATTCAAATTTTAACTACACATTATTTTTGTATTTTTTACGTTATGAAACCATATCCATTTTTTCTCCCTACGCCAAGTAGTTTCTGAGTAACAGAAGGCTAAAATTGTGTAAAATTACCCACAGTTGTCGCCTCAAAGATCTAAGGGATCAATGCAGATTGTAAGTAGAAATTTTACAAATCTGTGACTAATGTACTTATATTTGTGAAATTTTTACCACTGGTCTACCAGAATACATAGTTCATTTAAAAAATGTTACATCAATCATGCCATTATTTGGAAGCAACTCGCAACATTTAATGTTTTTATTAACTATTATTTTATCTGAAAAATATTGTCTACTTGAATGACAGTTATCACCCTAAGGAAATTATGCTATTAAATACTTTTATTTATACAGTCAAATCTCAAAACTATAACTTTTCACGGTTCTCAGGAAAAGGGTGGATACTTCAATAGGAGTCATTTGAATTTGGACAGATTCTGACCCATCCCTGCCCCCAATATGCAAATTAAATTAAAATTTTACTTAGGCCATTTTTACATAGCTTTAGTGGCAAAATAACACACTATGTTAAATACAGTCAAATGGTTATTATGATTGATTTTGACCCCCAAAAACCCAAAATTTGTCTCTGTTAAATAATTACTGGAGCAAAAATAACATGTTTTAATGAAATATTAATTTATCTTAATATTTTGACTACTTTCAAGAGAACTTATACCCTACTTGGACATGCAGGTACTATCCTTGTCACCAAAAAGAATTTGTAAACACAGCACGCAGAGGAACTTTCAGCAAACATGAACTACATTTTCACTGGTCATTTTCAGGAAATCAGTTCATTTATTATTTTAATGTTAACTTAGTATGACAGGTTCTTTACCAGATCCTTCACAAGCTTAATACAAACTCTACATATGGGTGGTAAAATGTGAATGTCCATACGCAGTTGCAATTAGTATGGCTTCCTTCACTATTGCTCTGAGCAAGTAGTGTACAAGTACAACGGACCCAAGCAACCTTGCCAAGGTGAATGGTGAAGAGAAGATGGCTAGCTTGCCTTCCCTCCGGTGGCAGAGTTGTGTGTGCACCTTCCCGCCTGATTGGTACTGCTGTTCTGCCTTGCATAGCTTTCCAATCTCTGCACACACAGAGAAACTGCTCCTAACAACCACACAGCAGAGTCTTGTAAATATGCTTGTTTCTGGTGTTACACAAATATTTTATCTGCAGCTATTAATAATTTTTGTATTTGCCTTCATCAAGTATAGTTGATTGTAGGTGCCTTTTCAATGCACCTTCTTCAATGAAATGTAATAACAGTATATGCCAACGCTTGAACAGCCATTTTTTGGCAACTGTCTTGAAGTGCAATAAATATATTTACGTTCCCACGTTTAAGTCTGATGGTTTCAGGAAACACGAATAGTTCTGCAAAAAAAACATGATTTTGTATCCAGTTGAAGACAAACATGACTTTAGTGAAGTAATTGTCCAAGGATTGTCATACAATAACACGTGTTCATGAATTTTAATTAGGATTACGAACAGTAGGTTTGTGTGTTTCGTAAAAAAATACAGGTATTTCGAAACAGTTATTAGAATGACTAAAATGTATGTAGCTTTTTTTTTAAAACCTTCAACTCTCTGTTTTGTAGTAAAAGAATAATATTTTATTTGATAGAAAATGCAACGAGTGTGAGGTTAACTAACCTAAAAAAGTTTACCTACTGACTGTGTTTATTAGTCACATCTGGAACAGTGACATATTTATCATGTTTTATTCATTCAGTGTAGTTTCAAACTTTAGAAGTTGCAATCCAAAATACAACCTGTCCCATAGTTAGAATCACAAAGCAATGCCATTTCATGAAATACATTAAACTAAATCCTCCTCCTACCCTCCACCGGAAGCAAATTAAACATATCCCCAACTATAATATATTACTTTGAATACTGGACTGAAGTTAGCTACCATCAATCTTTCATAGTCTGCCATGGAAAAAAAAAAAGTGAGAAAGATGTATCTAGTGGACTTGTAGCATTTGTTTGCGAACATTTGTTTTCTGCATTGCCAGAACAGCTTTGGTAGAAAGACACGTGGCCAAGCTAATTATGTTTTACAATGAAGATAATATCTATGTTTTGACAGTAACGTTCATATCTATAGTTCTGAGGAATAATTTTTATATTAATGCTTTGTGAATTAATAACATTTAAATTTCTAGGAAAATGTAAACAAAATGTCTCCACGGGCACTACATTTTAGGCCAATTAGCGGCCCCATTTTATGCGAATTTTGATGGTAATCTATGTTCATATTTGCTGTTCTGATGACCACTTTCAATCAGAATATGCCTACCTTTTAAAATATTGTTTTGTAAATGAATAACAAATTGGCTATGAATATGGTGTGTACTAGCAGGGTCTTCTGGGACACGTTCTGTATGCAATCTAAACAAATATCTTGTAAGGCACTGTATCTTAGGCAGATTCGTGGCCTTGTTTTTATGTTAATTTTGACAGTAATGTGTGTTCATATTTTCTGCAGTTCTGAGGAATAATTTTAATTGGAACATGTTTAAACTTTATAATATTTTGTAATGATGCAATATGCTTAATTTTTCGGGACACGAGTGTAAATTCTTTCGTGTGTATTTAGCTTTGGAAAGCCTTGTAATATTTTATCAAGTTTCAAGTAAAGCCGCGGTCAAATCCATCCCAAACCGAGGGGGGGTATTGTAATGATGCAATATGCTTAATTTTTCGGGACACGAGTGTAAATTCTTTCGTGTGTATTTAGCTTTGGAAA
>NQII01001936.1:356922-415177 GCA_002778355.1 Clitarchus hookeri | reverse complement strand
TTATTTTTTCTTGTCAAGGCAGTATCGGTATTGGTATCGGCAATATCGGTAAGTTTGTATCGGCAATATCGGAAAGGCTCAAAAACCATATCGGCTCACCTCTAATCCCAATATAACAATTATTCTAGAAACAACTTTTAATGTAATTTTTAATAAAACATAATAAAGTGATAGAACAATTTTCTGTGCCACATGACACTAAAACTGCTACAGCATGCCACAAGTGGCATGTATGCCATGGTTTGGTCACACTGTTCACTAGAGCCTCTGCTTCTTACTTCAACTTCATGCCACATTGTTGGGCTGGGAGGTATGCGCAGCTAAGATAGCTGCTGCATGTGTTAGGAGTGCTGCACGGGATCTGCCCTAGGGTATGCACCAGTGTTTATCAGGTTGCGTAAGGAAGTCAACTAACATATGTGATAGTGTTAATTTTATGTGATTGTTGTTTGTATCACCTTTATCGTCATCTCGCAGTCTGTCAAAATACTGAATTATATTTAGAGCCTTAAAATTTTTGCGAACTGCAGAATAACACGAAATTGCCCATTAAAATGTTTCCAAAACCTCAATGCTGAGCTGCTTTTGTCATAAAAACTCTTACAAACCGTTTTGCAATTCTTAATGTACGTTTAAGCATTTATTTCACATATGCGTTGATAACAGTTGAAATTTAAATTATCTGCGATAATCACGAATTTGATTTTGCTAAAGTAAACCAAGTTTTACCCCTGAACATTAATAATTTATAAATTGATCAGCAATAAAATCTATTAAATATAAAAGTTTAACATTTTGTATTGTTTGAAAACAACTTCTTTAGTTGGCATAATTGTCACCTGTTTTGGTTGGTATAACTGTTACTCGGCAACGCCACTGTAAAACGGCGCCTTTTTAGTACAACTGTGTCTTTCTTGCTGTATCATTGTTATAGTGTTGTGAATAAAATGTTTATACTAGAAATCTCAAGTTTTATTACAGAAGAAACCCATAAACCTCAACAAAATCAAAAGATTTATCAATATATTGACTCAAATTGCTAAGCGCTCATTCAGGTGCAAAAATTAGGATAACCTACTTTTATTACTTTTACAAGGACAGTTATAACCAAAAATATTTGTGATATTACGACGGTAAATATGTATAAATAACCCAGATTAATATATATTTTTACGTCAATGAAATAATTACGCACAAAACATTTGCGCTGTATTTGTAAACACACTCAAATTTACTCATCTTCTGTGATTTGTAGTTAGGTTCGTAATAATGAACGAAGATACTAATTTTAGTCGTCTACATACGTTTCAAAATTGGATAAGAATGCCAAAAATAGTAACTTTTTTTATTGTGCCCGAGAGTTTTAAAGTGAAGGCTTGTATGTTTTTTATAAACTGAACAGAATGCAAATACTGCTGTGTAAACATTGAATGGGTGCAAAATGACACGAGTATAAACACTGCCTTGCGGTCATGTTGTACCACAGTGAACAATGATAGTGTGGTACATAAAAAACAACTACATTAAAATGAACTTTGTGCAAAAATGCATATATCTGTTGCCAACAATTTTCAGATTACCAAAACAAAAACAATGAGGTTTCTACCACTTTCCTCTAAAAAAAACTCAACAGCTCTACCATAACAAACAAACTTTATGAAAACATCTGTTCTAATTACGGAGGATTTTTATTTTACCTATAGTAAAATCTTTACTTTTTTTTGTTGGTTTGGTTGTGAATTTGTGTTAAGAGTAATATTTAACAGTGAACATGCATTTTGCTAAAGTTTGCTGTTATTTAAATTTTACCTTAGTTAATACTTTCCTTTTCCACATTGGTACTATACTTTATAGGTGGAGGACAACTACCTTGTGAAAAAACACTAAGGGAGCCACATACTAAAAATACACAAAGTATAAGAACAAAAATTGATATACTCTGTCGAGGGTCAAAAAATGGCAATTCTGTGAGATGTAACAACTGAATGAAATAGACAGTGTGTTTTTGTGTTCTAATTAAAATTTTACTATCTACACATGTATAGGGGTTGTAAAATTCTTATAAAACTCAATTGCTAATGATTGTTCTTACGCAGTTTTATATGTCTTTACAAAGTACAAGACTGATCACACAAAATAGACTGTGACTGTCACAATGTGCATTATATGACAATGTGTAATCTCGTTAGATTATCCTTTCATCATTAATATCAAATTTTTTAAAAATGTTTTCATGGAAATATGTATTTATTAATAATAACGAATATCAAGTACCAGTTAGGTTTGATTCAAATTGTTACAAAAACAGCAGATCTGTTATCATAATAAGTGCATTTTTTGCTATTTTATTCGATGAAATGGCAAAATTTTAAAGACAAAATCAGCTCATTTTATTTACCATGAATGTGGAGGCCTATTCATGTGTCAAGTATATTCATTATAAGATTCTGTTGTGTGATGTACAACTGGTAAAGCTGATGAGAGTGGCTGCTATTTCCGGCACATGTGTGGTCCAGACAGTGAGGAAGTAGAGATCTGCGAGCCTGGGATTTTTAGTTCGAGCTGAGCCTGAGCGAGCCTACTGAAAAGTTCCCAAGCTTCAAGCTCAAGCTCTTTTACTACAGACAAAATTTTTTTAACAAAACATGCCTACATATTAAAATATTGTTTTGTTTGTAAATAAATAGAGCTGTCTGTTTTCTGTGAAAATGTTTTCATGATTTCTTCAGTTTTGATGAAATAATTTCAGTAAGTTTTTCACTACTCTTTCTAAAATTTTTGTGATTTTTAAAATACAATACCAAATTACAAACTATAAAATATGTGTACAATTAATTTTTGTTGAGTGAAATTTTAAATTGAAGTGTTTGATTTTATGAAAATAAGTTATTGTATTGGCTGAAATTTGCCAGCTCAATAAAAAAAATAAGTCAATATATACAGTACATGTGTATGTGCATATAAAAGTAGTGATGGGCCAACTATGAGTTTGGCCGACCAGCCGACTGGTCGGTTGGAAAAAGGCAGACTAGTCGGCCAAGCCAATCATTGCTTTCGACGATGTTCGNCAACTATGAGTTCGGCCGACCAGCCGACTGGTCGGTTGGAAAAAGGCAGACTAGTCGGCCAAGCCAATCATTGCTTTCAACGATGTTCGGGCAAAATCTGTAATGTTCATCGCGCCTCGCATCCCTCGCACGCACCGCGCGTGCGGACATGAACAAACAGGTTTTTGTTTAATTTGCATTTTGTTATAGTATCGTTCACGTACGGTCTGGCATTACTGAGTGTTTTTTTTGAAAAATAAAACAAAAGTCAGTGAATTGCATAGCTAAGACAATTTGTATTATAGTGAAAGTACATACTTAATTGAAATTGAGTCATGTCGAAGAACAAATTGCGTGTGTGGACTTTCTTTGGCGAATTGGAGGTTGATTCCCGTAAAGTGAAGTATAATCAATGCCAAACAGCTATTTCTCGTGGTGGGCAGGGGAAAACAGCAAACACTACTAGTATGACTAACCATATTAAATACAAACATCTACAGCTGATGCCTCAGTTAGGTTCTCTGATTAAATGTAGTTCATCAAATGATACAACCCCGAGTACGTCGCAGTCACAGATAGAAGAATTACCTCCAGTGTTGCCTATTCCGTCAAGTCCGGCGTCGTCAGAAGTCAGTTTATCTCAAAAATTCCAGCAAAGTATTGAAGAAAGTTTCGTTGTACAGTGGTCACATGAAGATTCTAGATTAAGGAACATTAGTATTGCTATTGGTGAGATGATTGCTTTGAACAACCAGCCGTTGTCTATTGTTGAAAATATTGGCTTCAGAAACTTGATGAGAACAGTGAAACCAAAATATAACATACCAAGCAGAAAGTATTTTACAGACATCATCATGCCACATCTCTACGAAGAAACTAAATCTCAAATTCGAAAAGGACTGCTAAGTACCACCACATTCTCAGTTACTACAGATTTGTGGACAAATATAAATAACATGGAAAGTTTTTTGAGTTTTACAGCACACTGGCTTAGTGACGATTTCAAATTTCACCATGCAGTATTACAAATGAAACATTTCCCATAACATACAACCATTAATATAAAAAACTGTTTAGAAGAAATTCCAACATTGTGGAATATAAACATGACCAAAATTCATGCCATCGTGCGAGATAATGGAAGAAATGTGGCGAAAGCTATTGATGATTCAGTTTTTAATGGAGTTCCTTGTTTTATACACACGTTGCAACTGACAGTAAAAACTGTATTGAAACATGATACTATGGCACAAATCCTTGCACATTTCCACCATTCTAGTCCAACTCAGTCAAAACTTTGTGATTTGCGGCAAGAACTTAACTTACCAGACCACCAGCTTGTGCAAGACGTATCTACTATAATCCATTGACTGTATCTTCGATACTTTTGAAAAGAACCTTTGAAAAATAACCCTAGGAGTTACATGTTCAATTGGTTATAAAAAAATTATATATGGAAAAAGGTTTTGTCTTGCTTTTAGCACTGAAGCACTATATAAATTGGTTGTTTTAAGTTTTAAGTATATTTTTTTAATAAATTATAATAATTTGTTAAAAGTCCGTACGAATTAACAACGGATTTTGAAGGGACATATTGGTTACAGCTGAAAAGAAATAGTTCGAGGGTTAAATATTAATATGTATAAATTTAATGCCGTAATTGTAAAGTTAATATTGCTAAACTATATATTTACATTTTTACGTAGCACTCATGGGTAAAGATTTCACTGTTATTAATTGAAATTAAATAAATTTCAGTGTCTGTCCAGCGGACTCATACACTCCATCTTGTCCGTTTGGGCACGTTTTTTTCAGAAGTATAACCACGCCATATTGGATATTGGAGACGCTGAATTGTGGTTATAAAACTAACGTAACACATCTTTCTACTTATAAGATAATTCTAGGTTAAGATGTAATTTTAGTATTAGCGTTGTTATTTCCGCAGTTTATCTTTGTAAGTTTTAAATAAACTTGCAAAATATAGAAAGGCATTTGAATATTTCTGTTACGTAATTCCCAACGCAATCCTTAACAGAAAAAAATATTTTAAAAGAATGAAAAGGAATTGATTTTTGGTCAATAAATGGTAATCAATTATTTTCGAAAGCTTTTTGTGGAGCGTAAGAGATGGCAGCACATTAGCGTTGGTTCTTGAGTACCAAATGTAGCCGTGATTTACACGTCTTTGCGCCGCACGTAGTGTTGTTTTAATGTTGTTGCAATGAAGAAGTGCGACAGTTTCTTGATGGAAAAGCGATGTATCTACACTGCAGGTTTCATAATGAAAGTAATTTTGTTCGCTGAAGAGTTTGGAAATCGAGCCGCGGGCCGTGAATTCGTAGTAAATGAAACGTTAGTGCGGGGCTGGAGGAATTTTTCTCACTTATAAGTCGCACCCCGAGTTTTCAATAAAATTTTTTAAATAAAATGTGCTACTTATATGCGATAAAATACGGTACCATTTATCACAGTGAAATCTTTAACCTGAGTGCTACCTCCAAAAGATTATTATGTAAAATTTAACTTTTTCCTTACACCAAACATGTAAATAAATCTTAATACAATAAGTAANTGCGGGGCTGGAGGAATTTTTCTCACTTATAAGTCGCACCCCGAGTTTTCAATAAAATCTTTTAAATAAAATGTGCTACTTATATGCGATAAAATACGGTACCATTTATCACAGTGAAATCTTTAACCTGAGTGCTACCTCCAAAAGTTTATTATGTAAAATTTAACTTTTTCCTTACACCAAACATGTAAATAAATCTTAATACAATAAGTAAACTTTAATTAAATTATATAATTAACAGTTCCGATATATACTTCAATCTACCTTTTTGTATGTATTACAATATTTTGCTAAATTGATCAGCATATTTTAGACATTTGGAGAATTTTATTAAAGTATATGACAGTTAAGATTACATGGCATTGTTTCTCTTCAAAAATAAATTTTGGTAGTTCCCACATGGACAATGTTAACAAAATATTTGACAGTTCCCACATGGCTCTGTTTTTGTTTACAAAACGTTTGACAGGTGTCAGATGGCAATGTTTTGTTTACATACTGCGGAAGGATACATAATCGGCTCCCTGAAAGTAGATCTTTAGCAGGGCTTCAGAAAATCTTGAAGTTACCGTGAATACATTATAGATGGAATTCATCGTACTACATGATGTCTCGTCTTTCAGAACAAAAACGGGCTGTATCTTTATATCTGACTGAAACATCTGTAAATTTTGAAAATTTATCTACTGAAGAGTGGAAAATGCTCAGAAAAAGCTGAAGCCATTCAAAGAGATTACCAAGATCGTAAGTTCAAATTGCTCATCGTTATCTGAAGTTATACCTCAAGTGAAAACCTTGCAGAAATATTTAGAAAATTACTACGATGAAAACAATGAAATCATGGAAAAAAAACGGCTGTTAGAAAATGATTTGAAGAGCAGATTTAACTTGTAGCCTAACAAACTCTTTACCGTGGCAACTTTGTTGGATCCACGACATAAGCAGCAGTTTTTCGATGCTGAGGAACCTATAATTGTTAGGTCACAATTTTTATTGGAAACTCTGAAAAAAAATAATCTGAGTGATGACGAGAGTGACGCTGACAAAGATGAAGAACCTCTTTGTATCAGCACCAATGAAGACAGCACCACCACATCGTAATTTCTGGCAATGCTACCATGAACTAGCCTCAAGAAAATCAAAACTGTTCAAGATGATAAGTCAAGTGCAGCTCACGAACTGCACTCGTACTTTGCGTTACCGGTAATAAATCACAACTATGATCCATTTGAGTGGTGGAACCGTAATAGTTCTAGATGTCCCGAAATGTCGCGCCTCGCTAAAGTGTACCTTTCTTGTCAGCCAGGGAAATACAGTTTGATTAAAGATTATAGGTTAGTCAATGAGAAAATATGTATTGATCTATACCTAATTCCGGTATTAGAGACAGTGTTTCAGCGTTTGTATAAGGCCATTTTGGACCTAAATTCTGCATTTTTGCAATGTGAACTACACCAAAATTCTAGAGAATCTTTGGCGTTTTGTACTCCGTGGGGTCTTTATCAGTGGACATGCTTACGATGGGCGTTATTTGCGGCCCCCAAGCCATGGCGCAGGTTTTGTACCAAACTTTAGGAAAATATATTCATGACTTTGAGTTTACGTTTATTGATGATGTATACATATACAGTAGCACTTTAGAGGAGCATCTGGTCCATATACATTTAGTGCAAAGGCTTTGCAAGAAGCTGAGTTAACAGTTAACCCTGACAAAATAAGTTGGGTAGAACAGCATGTCCGGTATTTAGGTTTTAAAATTTCTGATGGTCAGTTGCGTACTAACCCCGAGAAAATTAAAGCTATTATGAATTTTCCTGTTCCTTAAAACGTGCGAGGTCTTAGGCGTTTTTGAGGCATGGCAGCTTTATACAGGAAATTTATACCAAATTTTTCTAATGTTACAGAGCCTCTAAATATATTAAAGAGGAAAAACACTGAGTTTGTGTGGGGCAATTAACAAAAAAAAAAGTTTCAAACGTTAAAAGACAGTTTAACACAGTCGCCAGTTCTACAATTGCCAAATTTTGATGAGAAACTTTATCTTCATTGCGGTGCAAGTTCTGTTGCTGTAGGAGCGATGCTTAGCCAAAAGACAGACTGTGATCTTGTTCCCATGGCATATGCTAGCAAACTTTTGACAGCTGCAGGGCGGAAATACACCATCTATGAAAAGGAATGTCCAGCTTGTATATGGGGAAAGGAGCATTTTTCTGATTATTTAGACCACGCATTGTTTGAGTTGTTTACGGACAACCAAGCTGTTAAGTGGCTGTTAAAATCAGATAAACCAGCTAGACGGCTGGCGTGGTAACTAGTAAGATATCTCCCATTAAATTTGAAGTTCACCATATCAAGGGCAAAGATAATTCTGTAGCTGTTTACTATTGTGTATGATTTGCAGCGATGAGCTTGAGGTGAATGGAGGTGATCTGAGTGAAACACTGAAAATTAATGCAATACAAGTAATAGTGTCAGACAATGTTGAGTCCACAGAATTTTTTAATATGTTGCAAAACTTTCCTGATGTTTTTGTAGACATTAAAAAACACCAGAAAAATTATGTAGAATGCCAGCAAATAATGTCAGATTTCGCTCAATCCAGTTATGTAGTTTTTAAAAGGTTTATTGGGAAATGGTCGAAAAAGGGAAAATTTTGTGTGTTTGCACCAGGTAAGTTAAAACCGATGGTGTATACATATTACCATGAGTCCTTTATCGGAGGGCATGTAGGCAGAGATAAAACCATTTCTCGAATAACTGAGATTTTTACATGGCCTGATGTGCAAAAAAAACATTGAGACACGTGCAAGGTAATGCAGTGCATGCCAACAAGGCAAGCTGAAAAATCAAAAGCAGGAAGGAAAATATTCCGGGTCTCACACAAAGTTTGCGTGGGAAAGGGTGTACCTTTACCGCATGGTAAATCTGGTTACGTCTACGTGTTGGTAGCAATCAATAGTTTGATTAAATTCGGTTTTTCTTTTTTCCATTGCGTACATTAAAACTGTAGAAATTTGTAAGGTAATTTTTCATTATTTGTTTTGTGTCTTTGGGTCACCTGCATTTGAAGTCACGGATAATGCATCATATTTTGTGTTGCAAGAAATTTGCGACTTAATTTTAACGTGAGGAGTGAAGTTAATCAATACGTCACGTCGCCTTACTACCCGCAGGCGAACTTGGTAGCAAGAGTTAACCGGAACATTAGAGTGGCCTTGCATTGTTTCCAGTTAGGAACACAGAGAGAATGGGACACCATTTTGTACAATCTTGTTTTGTGTTTTAACAATGTAAATCATAGTGCTCATAAGCGTACTCCATCTGAGGTCTTTATGGGAAGGCAACTTTTACATCACCTTTTAAATGCAAGGTCACTGCAACCATTATATGTGGAAAATGTAGCATATAAAGATATGTCAAAATTGTGGGAGGAAGTTATGCAAAATTTGCTTGTTTATCATAATAAAATGGAAGGCAAGATAAATTTACAAGGTAAAGATGTTACATTACGTAGTGGCGATTTGATTATAGCCCAAACTCATTTCCTTAGCTCTAAAATTGATTATTTCAGTTCAAAGTTAGCTCTGCAGTGGACCAGACTGTTCAGAGTTGTACAATTTAGTAACACCAGTTACTTTACTTGTTTCTGAGCTACAATTTCCACATAAAGAGTTTAAAGTTCATATAAGCCATACTAAAAGATTTTATGGTAAAGTGAATTAAAAGAGCCCTGCCCCAGCCATATGTAATTTGGGGTATTGTATGTTAGTAGTCCTTTAATANTATATATATATATATATATATATATATATACACACACATATATTAGTACAGTACACTCCTGTTTATTTGTGCTTCGCTTAACTGGTTTTCGGCTTATCCGTACGGTTTTTTTGTTTTTTTCAAAGTCTACTGTAAATTCTGCAATAAGGTGATGCTGTAACATGTGTCGTTTAACAAGCAGCAGTACCATGTGCGTCTCTCGCTGTGCCGCGTGAGCTGATGTTTATCTCTTTAAACTGTCGGCCTGTCACAGGGACCTGCGGGAGTCATACATTTCCGTCCGTTGAAGCGCGTATCTGATCACACTCATCTCAGTTACCACTCCAACATCACGTCTTTCTTGCAAATTTATCGATCACACGGGCATGGTTGTTGTTCGCAGTTTGTAGTGTCGTTTTCGCAACATGTCAACAAAGCGTAAAAGGACAGTTTTAACTATTGCGGAAAAGTTAGAAATAATAAAAAAATTTGAGCATGGTGTGTTAAAAACAACATCAAATCCAGTGCCAAACAAAAAAAAAATTTAAGACTTTTTCAAGATAGGCACGGTTAAACTTTTCTTACATTTTTTCATATAAAGTGTTCAAATGTTTACAAAAAAACTTAACATTTTAGAATTATTAAACTATTTGTGTGTGTATGTGCACGTGCATGTGTGCAAGTTAATAAAATTTAAATAAGCTCCTAGTAATTAAAGATATAAAGTAGGATGAGTGCTTAGGTTTTCGTAAAATTCATTATAGTTGTCGCAAACTTTGAAATGAATGAATTAAGACTTTTTAAAAATGTGTTTCCCTTGTTTTAGCAAAAGTTAATGTTAGGTTTTGCATTTTTTTTGTAACGGTTATTTTTTTAATGGGGAATGTACTGTATTGTTTAATGCCAGGTTGCCATTTACAGTTCCATTATTGTCTTTACTGCATTGCATACTAAACTTTCAACTCACTCAGCCATCTCAAGGACGGGTCTGTGCGCATGCTGAGGAAGCGGCGCATACACACACGCTACGTACCGCTTATCGCTCTATGCCCCCCCGCCTGGCGCTGGTGCAGGCTATAAGCTGTGTATACTTGATGTGCCGTGAATTACAATACACTCAGTGTAACATAAATATCAGATAAAGCATTGTGTACTGTACTACATACAGTACAGTACTTTAAATGCATAATTTGTGTTTGCTTTGAAATGTATAATAGGTACTGTGTTTTTCACAATTACACGATTTTCGGAGTTAATATCACTTCCATTAATAGTAAAAATGTATAAATTTGATTATCCGGGTTTTTTAATACAAATTCACTTATTCGTGTTTTCTCTGGTCCCAAATAACATGGTTATTCTGGAATTTACTGTATATATAAAGGATTTGATTTAAAAAGTAAAAAAAAAAATAAGTGAGAAAAAAAATTGCTGTTAAATTTCAAGAACTATTAATGTGAGAAATTTTATCATTACGTAAAGGAATATTTAATGGCAATTGTATTTCAGTCACATGCCCAGTATTATAAAGAAGTGTGCTGAGTAAAACCCAGTTGATAAGAGCCGGTTTTAATGATGTCATCCTGGTGTGTTTGAGGAACCCCGGAAGTGAGTCCAAGAAGAACAGACAATCTAGGAGCGTATGTGAGTTCTGCTGCCAACCCGATAGCGACTAAGACTGGCCACCCGAAATCGCTGTTTGTGGAACGCGGCCAACCACACTGACGCTTGAAGGAAGGGAAGAGATGTGAAGGTGCTGAAACACCGTACATCAAATTTAATTATTCTATTCTGCAAATTATACGTCATACATTGGATTATCAACGAGGGAGCCGAGGCTTGGCAGGCAGGCAAAGACTGAAGGTGCAAGGCTCGAGACTGCCCCCAACCTCTCGCCACACCAATACCCCTCTCCATTCAACGTGTATGGCGGGCATCTAGCAACCATCTGACGCTACGGTCTATGTCACAAATATTTGAATTTACTGGACTTGAACGACTTTGAAAACCATCTGGGATGTTCCTCAACACTGATCAACGTATTTTTGGACTACAAAAGTGAGTTATATTTCGTCTTGGGAGGACAGAAAGGATGGGGACCTCAACATTAGATATTAACTTGGCAGAAGGCATATCCTGCTATGTTTTATAGGAGCTTTATTATAGGACATTTATAAGGTAAATATTTTAAAAATAAGTGTGTTTTATAATTAGTAAANTGAATTTACTGGACTTGAACGACTTTGAAAACCATCTGGGATGTTCCTCAACACTGATCAACGTATTTTTGGACTACAAAAGTGAGTTATATTTCGTCTTGGGAGGACAGAAAGGATGGGGACCTCAACATTAGATATTAACTTGGCAGAAGGCATATCCTGCTGTGTTTTATAGGAGCTTTATTATAGGACATTTATAAGGTAAATATTTTAAAAATAAGTGTGTTTTATAATTAGTAAATTTTTGAAACATTGCAATATTAGGGCTAAGTCTGTTATGTCCTGTAAGCCCAAAATTAATAAAACTTTAAATTATTTATTTATTACAAACATTTTCAATATGAAGTCTTTTAAAGCCTGTTTTTTTTGGCTGTTTGTAATCTTTTATTATGGTTGTATTTTTTATATTGGGTATTTCATAAGAAAAAATAGAAAGAGAATAAGCCCACATATAAACAAAATAAAACAAACTGTCTGTTGATAATTTTCTCACAATTTTGGGGGTTAAATACTTGATATTCCAATCTGTACCAAGGGATGGTTGAATTTTTTCACAATATTTTGCAATTGCGTTATTTATTTGTACTCTGAAATTTAAACTCTGCTGATTGAAATATTTTGGTAAGACTCATTTGTGATCAAATGAGTGGTATGGAAGGAAGGGGAGTAGAACGTCACTGTCATGGGGTGGTTGGGTTTATTGCAGGTTCTTCTGCTGTGACACCTGAAACCAACAAACTTAAACTTAGTAATGTAAATTATATTTGTGTCCCTACATTGCAGACTGCGGTTAAGGAAAATGGCAGAATGAGCCATTTCACAAAGTGGTACATACATGCCGGTAATATTACATTTCACTCAAGAAAACGTACTAAAACTGTACTTGTATAAACATGATGAAAAAAAAGCACATGCACAATGACATTCACCGAGCTGGAAACATTTCACTGTTCCTAAGTGTCGACATGCTCCATCATAATTGCTAAACGTGTTTTAAAGTCAATTCACTAAAAGCCAAAAAAATTAAATATTGCTTTAAAAACTTAATTTAAACCATAAATGTAATAAGTAAAATTAAAGTTTTAAATTACAACTTTTATTTCTATTTTCTTCCAAAGTCATCATCAAAATTGCCAACTTAACAACATACCTCCCGCAGCAATTCATCAGTTGATACAATACTTTGCAAACGAAAGCATTTACCGTTTACACTCCGTGTAGGTTGGTCACATCATCTGTCAAATTTTACCCCACTTATATAGAATGGACAATACTGTGATCACTGCTGCTACACCTGAATACTTGGGTCTGTGACACAAGGTCATCTGCGTAACGATAGCATGTTTTTTCCTTTTGTACATTTACAACAAACTAATAAAGACATTCTCGCCCAGCCTATACACATTTAGTTCCTGAAGGGCTGTCCCTAGGTTGTCAACAGGGATACAGAAGCGTGGACGTCACAGATGCATTTCCGGGGTGAGGGTGACCACAAGAGATTGATGGCAAGACTTGGCATTCATACTAAGCAACACTTAAACATGGAATGAGGACTGTGCGGGACTTATATACGTTCAGACTGGGGGGTGAGCAAGAGAGAAGTGGCATGCAGAGAGAGAGAGCCAAGCCCCCTGCCTGCATGGCCAGGATGCACAAGCATTAAGCATTACCCTTCGCAGCAGGCAAATGGAGGGGTGGAAATGATGCACATGTCAGGCCACTGAGCACTGGAGCGTGGCGACTGGCCTGTATAAAGGTCGCAGCAGCAAGAGATGTGAGCCGGGTTGCCCTTGTTATGTAAGTGACAAGTATAGCATAAGAGCTCTCGCTTGGGGGAGGGGATGGAATGGGGCGCAACTGTGACAGAGGCATGTCACTTTAGAAAAATAGTGGCAAATTTACCATATTTATGTCTAGTTATGTTGCACTTAGACTGTACCTGAAAACCGACAGCTTCCACACGGAACATTGCTGGGTGATAAAACTGCCTAAATAACAAACATAAAATCCACCCTATTTCAGAGATGCCCATTTTTTAAAAATTAGGTGCACTTACTTACACCAAATACGGAATAGCTTGTTCAACAAAGCTGTGGTCTAAAACACAAGTTTTAGAACTAAATATATTAAAATATTTTTTTTCCCTGGGAGGATATTCAAAATGTGGTGTGGACTGTACATGGATGTGATACATTAGTAAATACAGTATTGATGCACATGTAAATTACAGTACATGCACTCATTTATTCAATTGTGGCATTTATAACATTTTTAGTTCTCACTGGCATGCTCATCACTTTTGTACAAACAAATCTTCACTAGTTTAATGGTTTTTAGCCTACTTTCCAAAGGAAAAAAAGGCTTAAGAGATCTTTGTGTCTGTGTATGGACATCTGACTTTTATTGTTTTGAACCATGCCAGATGCTTATTTTCTAAGTGGTGTCAATTTTAAAACTGAGGGTGCTATGTCATATCTCAGCAACCTTTAAACCAATTTAAACCAAATTTGATATGTTGACAATGCATCACATAAGCATTGAAATTATAAGTTATTGTTATTGGTCTGTTATTTTGGAAGGTAGCACTACGTGAAAAAAATTAAGCTTTTACACCATATCTCGGAAACTACACTTTAGATTCCCACTACATTTTTCATTTAAGTACTGTAATACTATGGTAGGCCATGTAAATGTATCTATGCTATTTGAATTAATAAAGTGTTTATTTTCAAAATTTTCAAAATTATTTTTATATAAATATTTTATGGTAATTTACGATACTTAAAACAATGTTTGACCAATTTTGTCCAAACTTGGAGTGCGGTACAAATATCAAATACGTTAATAAATAGTTAAATACCATTATTTTTTAGACATTTTGTAAGAGAACACTACATTAAAAAATTATTTTTTGTCATTGCTTGGGAAAAAATCTATTAATTCCTACTAACTTTTGGAACCATATAGTGCTACAGCAGGACATGTAAACTGATATTTTTTAATGGGTCAGACACTAATAATCAAAATGGCTGCTATATAAATATTTGACTCAGTACGCTATATATATGCCATAACACATTTCAACATAACTTGGTATACTTTCAGTATCTATCATAACCATGAAATGATTGTCTGTGTCTACCACAGTGTCTCTCTTGTCCACCATTTTGTATAGGTCAAATGAAGAAATAAAGGTTTTATGTCATATCTTGGGAAAAAATATACCAATTCCTCCCAAATTTGAGAACCAAGTAATACTATGGTCGGTCATGTAAACTGATATGTTTTAAGAGGGTCAGACATTTATTTTCTTAATGGTAGTCATTTAACCATTTTAGCTTAGTACATCTCCAAAACCATATAACAAATTTCAACTTAATTTGGTATGCTCGCTATCTATTACAACTACTAAGTATGTCTATAAAAAGCCTCATTTCTCCACCATTTTGTAAGATAGCGCCACAGGTAAAATTAAGTTTATATGTCATACCTTGGAAAACAATCACCTGATCCCCATCAAATTCAGATGATAATTTATACTTTTGTAGTCCATCTATATTTGTATGACATAAGGGGGTTGTCACGCATTTTCAACATAACAGCCACGTAAATATTTTAGGTTACCATGCAATATGTCCCAAAAAATTTCAACCCAACTTTATATACTTGCAGTATCTATGACAAACTTTAACTGTGGTAATACATTAGTTTTTGTCTGCCATTTGTAAAGATAGCACTATATGAGAAAATGGGGTTTTCATCCCATATCTCAGGGACCAATCAACCAATTTCCACCAAATTTTGCGTACAAGCAATACTAACATACAGCATGTAAGCCCACATGATTGAAGTGACTCACATACTTGATTTTCAAAATGACTGCCCTGTAAATATTTTAGGCCAGTAAACCCTGTCTACTAAAACATTAGACTGATTACAACCAAAGTTGATGCTCCAAATCCTATCTCTGTAATGCACTTTGTTGCATGTCAGCTTAGAGTACAAGGGGTTCTGGGTTCAAGTCCTGGATACGGCACAATTGTATTTGTAATTGTCTAACTAATATTGCTTATGTTTCTGGTTCTACCTCTAATGATATCTCTGTCAACAAGAAGTCAATCCCTACCTACCTACCTACCTACCTGCTTTTAAGAACTTAATCAAAACTATTTGCTTCCATACAGAGGAAAGTAGGCTCATTAGTTATATTGGTAACTACTTGTTTGTTACTGTAGACTTGTATGCTCCCCACTAAGTTTATGGTTAGGTATTAATTACGGGCTAAAAAAATTTGCATCTATTTTTAGTAGAAATTAGCATTTATTTTTCAGAAATTACCAACTATTTTTTTTAAATTACAACTTATTTTTTTTAGACATTTTGTAAAATGTAAAAAATATTACGTAAAAAAATTCACATAATTCTTTTTCTTGAGTGTATACTTTGATGAAGTCACAAGTTTCTCAAAAGAAACCTTTTTCTTCCACGGAACATTGCAATTATTCTTTACAAAAATTGGTATTTCTGTCACTAGCACATAACCCATGAATTTTATACTGTTTGAAACTTTCCTGTAGTGAAATTCTGTTCCTTCCCATTAATGTTACCGAATTTGTAGCATGCCACTACGTATGTAACGTAAAACGGTAACACCCACAAAGCAAATAAACATTATAAGAAGAATACCAGTACAGTATTAAAGAACGGAACAATAATGCCAACAGAATAACTTGCACATGTCAAAGTACAGCACAAAACCAAAATTTTTTTCTATGGTACTTTAACAGTAATTATGAATAACTGCCAGAGATAAACATTCTGTGAGAGAAATAAGTTGCTACCTGTAATGAAAAGAACATTCCATATAATACAATTGTATGTATAATAACATAAAAATATTATAACCAAAAGGAAATTTGTAATTAAGTAATTCTTTAATGTACTCGTAATTCATAAAAATAAAATATTTTTGTGCATTAAAATTTTATTTGCTAATATTTGGAGCAGTGTCCATTGGCCTTTTGTTTTGTTACCTTGACCGTAAGAGGGGTCACGCAGCCAATCTGTGACCCTCCCCCCCAGATAGGCGGGTATATAAGCCGGTCACAGGCAGGGCAGAGCAAAGAGTACATCATGGAGCCTTCCCCGACGTAAAACCACAGTGTCCACATGCTCTCCGTACCCACTCACCCACCCACCGATCAGGGGCCAAAATACTCTCAGTGTCGCTACCGCTAACCCATCCTTCTTAACAGGGTTTCATTGTATTTGCATTACGTTAGTTTAGTTCCAAAGAACACAAAATAATATCAAACACACAAATTACTATTAACTGAGATAGTTTTCCCTTAACAATGCATAAAGGTAGCTAGCCGAAACACTGTAAATTATTTTTCGTTGGTAAACATTCCTGTTGGTAAACATTCCTCAACTTCAAGATGCTGATATTGTTGCTATCTCCAAATGTGTATATTGGGGAAAGGGAACAATCATGAAGACATGAAAGTGCAATAATTTTTAAATAGAAAAATATCTTTACTTCCTTTAAATTTTTAAATTATCAAATTTGCCACAAGATTTTTACAGAATTCATTAACTTTCTGAATTGTTGCAAATATGAAATTTGGCCAGCAGACCACCTTCTGAAATCACAAAATCTCGTGAGAAAATAAACAAGTTGGCAACTCTGTATATTTTACACATAATACAACGAAAATCACTCAATACCTTGATCTTTGGAGACACACTTCCATTTGAGTGCACTGGATGTACATTATTCAGTGTGCCCTAAAAACTAGAAAAGTGTAATTATCACGTGATTGTCTGAAGCGATTATTTCTTTGTCTGCCATATTCGCACTGATGCGTGCCAATGTTTTAGCCTTAGGTCTATCAAAATATATCACGTTGCTGTACTTTAGAGTGTTCTGTGTGTAAAGTCGACAAGCGGCGTTTGTACTAACGTCTCGCGAAGCAGAAACGCAGCATTTATTTACGTTAACGCCTTGGCTAAAATTAAACTATGAATTTTAAGCTGCAATAATAATATTTAACATTATCGTAATTAAGGAAGTAACAATGTGTGTATGGCTTCCATGATTATGCATATAAAAAATATCATGTGATTCAATTTCTAGGCTTCAGAATTCGCAGGCTCTCCAAATTAAGATCCGTTGTGGTTCATAAAGGAATGCCACCGGGAGTTCCGTCGGAGTGGCATACTCACGAGTCAATAGCTACTAAGAGCCAGAAAATAGCTACAAGGCACGGCTCTGCAATGGTGGAGAACTCGTGGCCACATATGAGCAACTACGCAGGCGCATAATCTAACAATTATCTGGGAAAGAAATACTCAACAACCTCACCACGACCTCCTACAGTACTAACCCACAGGAAGCTGTAGAAATCTTCATCAGACGAAAACAGAAAATGTTCCAGAGACTTTTCCCTGATGGAG
The DNA here is from genome assembly GCA_002778355.1 of Clitarchus hookeri. Taxonomy (NCBI): domain Eukaryota; kingdom Metazoa; phylum Arthropoda; class Insecta; order Phasmatodea; family Phasmatidae; genus Clitarchus; species Clitarchus hookeri. The sequence goes on along the minus strand of NQII01001936.1, from coordinate 397,118 downwards.
AAGAACAAACCTGCAATGCCACCATCCTGCATCTTATACAGCCCTACCTCTGGCTACACTTTTGGGCACCCAAGCCCCAAGACATCTAAGAGTTAATCGAGAGGGCAAAAGGGTACGAGTAGGATGAGAGTGTCCCACACCCAACCACTGCTGACAAACCACGAAAGCTACCAATTACGGATGGTAAGACAAAAGAAATCCAGCCGCCACCCAAACATGAGCTACCCAAATGCTGGTACTACCCCAAGCGGCATTTCCACCATGACTGCACCATCTATCAAGAGTGGATGGCAGCCAGGAAAGCTGCGGGAACAAGACCAAGTACAGCTCCACAGAAATCAGATCCAGCCAAGCCTTCAGGAAAACAGACAAGTCGGGAGAGCGCAGGTCCATCACTCCCAGCAAAACAGAATGGGCCATCTGCTTTAAAGAACGGCCACCACACTCATCCTTCGAAAGTCTTTATGCAATGGGGAAATGCGAGTACACTAGCCACCTTAGATACGGACACCACAGCCAACTCGGACACAGGGACTCGGAGAGAGGGAGATCATGATCACCTTCAGCCTCTGTAAGCCCCAGTCCAGGTTGTGCAACAAGGCATCTATCTACCTACCAGGGGGCAGATTATCCTGTACATTAGCATTGCGGGCATTCAAGCGAACAAGACTTTTGTTGTAACTGATCAAATAGAAGACCCTTTTATACTAGGCCAACTATGGTTTGAGGACCAGAATTGCTTCCTGGATTATGGGCAAAGGCGACCAACCACGGAACTCCATCCAATGGGAAACCTCGCTATACACAGACCCAGTGCAGAACGTTGCCCCTGTGCCAATCAATCATCAAATCCAAGATCAACAACTCCAGCAATTGATGGAGGTCCTTAATGCTCACGCTACAGTATTTCAAGCCACTAACCAACTAAAACAAACCACTACGCTTCAGCACGAGATCAGCCTCCCAACTTCTGTACCAGCGTAAGACTGACCGTTTCTCCCCTCTGCTAAGAAGCAACAGAGGATAACTAAACAGGTACGATCCCCATATAATGCCCGTGTGGTGATGGTACCAAAGAAGAATGGAGACATGTGATTTTGTGTTGATTATTCCAACCTCAACAAAATCACTTGGTCGCACCCCTCGCCATTCACCTAAAGCACACCTTTCGAGACCTCGGCAAAGCTGCCATCTTCTCCACTACTGATATGCGCAGCGGGTACTGGTGGATACCCCTGCACCCTGACTCAAAGCATTATACTGCTTTTACCACTCCTGACGGAGAACAGTTGCAGTTCAGAGTAATGCCATTTGGCTTGAAAAATGCTCCAGCCACCTACCAAAGAATGATGAACTCTTTTGTATTGGCAGGGTACGTAGGGAAATTCTGCACAGTGTACCTGGATCTCGAAGAACTGGGAAGAGCACCTCACCCACCAGAATCTTTTTTTTTTTTTCGAGAGATTGGCTATCCATGACCTTACTGCTAAACTGGACAAGTGCTACTTCGGTCAAAGTACCATTCATTACCTAGTACACATGGTATTGAAAGAGGGGAACTACCCCAAGGAGCAAAAGGACCAAGCCATTTTGGAGGCAACCCCACCCACCAACAAGAAACCACTGAGGCAATTCCTAGGACCATGTAATTGGCTCCAGGATTATGTGCCCAACATTGCCTAACTCATGGGATCCCTCCATGAACTGCTTGTAAAAGGCCATCGCTGGAGATGAGAAGCACCTCACGTACAAGCCTTCCAATCACTGCAAGATGCGTTCCGACAACTAGAGATGCTCCACCGACCTCAAGCTGATTTACAAACCAATGCCAGCAACCGAGGTTTGGGACCAGTTCTATATCAAGAGACGCCCCCACGGCAAGCAGCGGATCATCAGTTACAGCAGCACTCTGCTGAGTCCTACTGAAGAGTGCCGTGATATATATGAGCAAGAATGCTTCGCCATTGTATGGGCAATCCGCAAATACAGATATTATCTGGAGGACTAACCCTTTATCAACAACACAGACAATCAAGCACTCACATAGGTGCAAACAGCCAACCACAATAAAGCCACATTAGCAATTAGTGAGCAATAATCTTATAAGAATTTGATTTCACTCTCCAGCACTACCCAGGACGAACAAACAAGCTTCCAGATGCCCTGTCACACCTTCCGGACAGGTACCATGAGACTTCCGAACTCCACAGCAACCTAAGTACACCAACATCATGGATGTACTCATGACCGCTCAGCAGAATGATCCAGAAGCCAAGAACCTGGAACACACTCAGCCTGACCAGTACAAAGAGGCCGATGGTATCATTTGGAACCTAACCAGAGGTCAGAAAGAGTTGAGAGATGCCTTCACTCTGACAGCATTTTCACCACCACCTGGCAGGCCACCCAGGGATGAAAGAGACCATACATGAGGTCATCAAGAGGCCGGCATACATCAAGATCTCCATGAGTATGTCCACCAGTGTGAGTTCTGTGCCCGTGCCAAATCACGGAAAGCTGCCAAATCATCACCAACTCCAAGGCAACCCAAAGCTCCATGGACCCAGGTTGCTTTGGACCTCATGGACCAATACACATGCAGCACTATGGGGAAAAGGTACCGCCTTTTTGTCAACTACCTATTCTCGAGATGAATTGAGGCTTGCCTAATACCAAAACTGGGACCCTCATCAAGAACTGCAGAAAGAATTTTTTCCTAACTGGGGTTACCCACAATGTCTACACACGGACAACAGGGTACAGTTTACCAGCAAACAATGGACTGCAGCTTGCCAGAAGTGGGAAGTTGAGACCTGGACGACACCTGTGTACCATCCCCAGGCCAACTCCACCAAAAGATGCAACCAGGAGATAAAAAAAAGGTAGCCGACTTCGCCTCAGAGAAAACCATGCCCAGTGGGACTAGTTTCTGCCACGGATCCTCTTCACGCTCCGCGACACAGAAACGAAGCCATTGGTACCATCCCCAGCGAGCTGCTCCTCGGAAAGAACCCCCGCCGACCAGGAGAGTGGAGACGGAAGAATGCCTCCTCATGCATACCTCAAGCAGAGGAAATCCGCCATCAAACATTAACTCAGAACCATGATGCACAGCAAACTCAGTGATGCTGCATTGCCCAAAAGTATAAAGTGCCACTGCCAGTTGACCCAGCATTTGAGATCTAACAGCAGATCCTCATACGAAACCACCCACTGAGCACCCAACAGAAATGGTACAGTGCCGATTTCGCCCCACGATGGGAAGGACCTTACACTGTGGCTGAACGCTGAGGACAAGTCAACTGGGTAGAAACTAGAAAGGGAATCCGGGCAAATCAAAAAGGTGCCACAGAAGCAAAGGAAGAAAGCACCAATCCATGAGATACCGTGGCAACTCATAACCTCTTCACTGGCACCTCTGCACACCAATAGAACTGCCCTACACTCCCACTACCAGCAGTGCCCAGCCACCAGAATCGCCAGCTGACATCTATGTGCAGATCCTTTCGTAGATCCACCCCAACCAGCCTGATGACCAACCACCCGCCACATTGGGACCTGCCCAAAAGAGGACCCCCAGTCCAACAACAAGGCAGGAACAACAACCAGTCGGACCTGCATCCTGCAGCCAGCCACAGCTCACCGTGTGGAGGCCGTTCGAGAGGAGAACAGCCCCTCCAACCCTCCATGTTACCAGGGCCCTCGTCTCAAAGCCAACAGCATGAGCAGTCATCGGACATCAGTCCAGCCCTTCTGGATAGCAGGCGGCCCTAGCTGCCCATCACCCACACCAGTCAGCACTCCAGCTAGCAGGACACCGCCAGCAGCCGGCTCCTTTGCGCCAACAGCCTTGGCGCTTATGTAAAGGCGACCCTACTCCTCGAGCAGGATGCTACCAGGAGACTTGAGTTACCAAGAGTATGTATACAGGCTGCTTAATAAATAGTAATTCCCATGAAAAGTTAAAAGAGGGGAGAAAAGGGAACCCCAATAATTTTCAGAACCATAAATTTCAGTTTATGTACCATGTTCTTTCCACAAGGAAGTATATCAAAGACGCAGTGAAAGTGCAAATGTGTTTTCTCTTACAGCCAAAAACTCAGTAAAAGAAAGAGAAATGATGATATGTACCTGTAATCCATGACATGTGTATGTAGTCTTAGTATTTACTTTTAAGACAAACTAGATTTTTCTTTTTCATACAGCAACGCTCCTCAAGGCCGGGGGAGTGTGCGTGCCGATTTTTTAGCCTTAGACCTATCAAAATATATAACATTGCAGAACTGTAGTGTGTTTTGTGTGTAAAGCCGACAAGCTGCGTTTGTATCAACGTCTTATGAAGCAGACAAGCAACACTTGCTTACGTTAACGTCTTGGTTAAAATGAAGATATGAACGTCAAGCCACAATAATAATATTTAACCTAATCGTAATTAAGGAAGTAACAATACCTGTATGGCTTACATGATTATGCCTAAAAGAAATATCACGTAATTTTAACTGCTAGAGACAAACATTCTGTGAGAAGAAATAAGTCGCTACTTCAAATAAAAAGAACATTCAACGTAATAAAATTGTGTGTATATAATGAAATTATTACCACCAGGAAATTTTTAATTAAGTAATTCTTTGTATTGTTACTCTGGCCATAAAAATGGACACACGCCACCTCTCCACTCAGGCAGCCACCATTTTATGACGTCAGCTGCCGACCCCCCACCCCCAGTCAGGCGGGTATATAAGAAGATCGCAGGCCGGGAAGAGCAAAGAATAAAGAATGCATCGTGGAGCCTTCCCTGAAGTGGAACGCCAGCGTCCACATGGTCTCTGCACCCACTCACCCTCCCACCAACCAGGGGCTGAGATACGCTCAGTGGCAACGGAGGATTTCCTACCTTCCCTTACAAATTTTTTTTTTGCTACCCAGGAAGTAGTGATGCAACTCCTTGATAGCATCGAGGATGGGGAGGATCATAAAATCACCTTATTTTTAGCCATGAACATTGCTCACAAGACATGGCAAAGTGTTAGCGAAAGCACAATAAAAAACGGTTTTCGTGCTGTGGATTCACGAAGGTGGAACTTTCATCAGCAGTTACTGAACTAGACTTAGAACGCCCTGTGAATTGGAATCGTCTTCCTCAAAATTAAGAAAATTATATAACGTTTGCAGATTTCGTCCATTTTGACGATTGCCTAGCGGTAGCGGGGGATTCTAACTGATGACGAAATTTTGGCTCCATCTCAGGACATTAATGTTGAAGGTGATGACGAAGATGATGTGCTGACAATTACACCTAAAGTGGCTAAACAATACATCAACAACGTGCGCCATTTCTTAGTGAACTCAGATGTTGGCGATGAAGTATTTTCTCAAAGTCATCAACAATACCCGTCTGCAAGGTTTGTACCAAAAGAAAATGACAGATTTTTTTAAACTTAAATTTTTAATGTGTTTTTTATTGATGTAATTATTGATTAATATATACAGTACATATCTATACATATTATGTAGCCATGCGATTATCATTACATATTAATGCAAATTTGCATTAATCTCGTTATTACGTATTTTTTCTTTTTTGCTCCCGATTATTGGTAGTCCCGCTAATTTGACTATCTCAATAATTCATATTTAACATTCAGTCCCTTGACAATACGAATTATCGGGATTCTACTGTACTACACATTAAAAAGCAAAGCTGTATGAGCTTATTTCTGTAACTAACTGTCTTTCTACCAAGCAGAACTACATAATTTTTTGGAATTTTGTAATTCCTGGAAGATTTACAATCATTTCAGGGCACTGTCCACTTCTTAATTCCTAAATTCTTCCTTGCACAATTTGCAATATACACACTTTGCAACATACATCCACAAGTATACAGATGAATTAAATTTAATTTTAATAAATACTATTGTTTATTATGGATGTAAAACTGCAAAGAATAATTTAAATTTATTCAAAACAATCACTAAAAGTGGGACAATAAGGTGTATTTTGTAATGTCCATAAAATCAATAGACCTTTTTCATTGTACATTGTTACATTTTTGGACCTGTAAATATGTGAATACCTGTAAATATATGAATACTCCATTTTCGTGTGTTAATGACTGTCTGAGTGTATACTGGACAAATTTGGCGTGTCTACTGACTTCTTCCAACGTCCTGGACACATTCAATACTTGAATTTCCCACGCTGCCGCCTCTCATGGTTTTCACAGTTGGCAGAACAGCATCCAGCGCTGGATAACAGAATTGGGAAACATGGGCCGCCGAGAGGACACAGTCAGTTCGTAAAGCATCATGGCGGTGACTAGTGTCAATCAGGCAGCCTCACTTCCAATCAATGTTTTAATTTTGCATTAGAAGTAATTCAAGATTACAGTCCATTTTGTCTTTGTGACAATAACATTTTTAGTCCTCCGGGCTGGATTATTTCCGGTATTGTTGCGTTGTATTTACGATTTCGCAATTTATCGCACCTCGTGTTTGTGGATTCACATCATAGTGGCTGGATAGTTACGCACTAAAAAACATTATATTTTTCAGTTTCTGTGATTTTTTGTTTGCGTGTGTCACCTATTTTATTATTATTATTTATTGTTTGGTGGTGTAGTAACCTTCTCCGTGACCCATTCAAGTGAACGGATTCTGCGATACCCCCGGAAAAAAAGGTCATCATGCTCGTTTGTTCACCAAATGAATGGCTTCAAAGACCAGTTTCTTTTTTTTTGCTTCACGCCTATTGCCCTTTGTTTTGTGAATGCGGGACTGTGACAAGGTTGGTTCGTGTCACGTAAACTCTCGGCCGGTGTACGCACCTTATTTATCTCTAGCATTGGCTGATGCTCTAGCCACATCCTTGCGGCTGAGGTTGGCAGAAGGGCGAGTTAAGTGCACATGTGATCTCTCAAAGTTAGTTAGCAGTGACCAGACTAAGATGAAAGCAATTTCTTGCAAGCATCATGAGACCTTCCCAGGGAGAAACAATCTTACGATATAGACTACATCACGGTGGAAGCTTCATCGGACACTATACATGATTTAGTAAACATCACGGTCAGCAGATGACTACATTTGAGGAGCAGTACTACACTGTGATGGCCAACACAGAAGCCCTGGAAAGCAAGCCAGAGGTGCAGGCAAGGGTTAGTACCGATACAATTAATGGATGGAAGGTAAATGTTGCTTTGCCTAAAATACCACTCCCTTACTTTGATGTCTTCCCGCAGCAATGGACAAACACTTCCAACTTATTCGTAATGTTAGTTTACAATAATCCAAGCTTGTCTGCGGTAGAAAAGCTAGCATATCTGAAGAGTGCTGTTAGTAGTGAACCCCTTAAGATGATTCAGTCCTTGTCACTATCTGATGCTAACTTTGAGGTTGCCTGGAGACTACTAGAGAATCGCTATGAGAATAAGCAGTTGATTGTGTCTGCTGATGTTGAGAAATTGTTACAAGTACCCTCAGCTTGTGTAGATTCGCCAAGGTCATTATGTAACCTGTTAACTGTAATTTCTGAAAATGCTTCGGCATTGGAGGCTTTGGGGGATCCTGTGTGGCAATGGGATCTGATCCTACTTCCCATATTGTGTAAACAACTGTACCCCAAACTGCAGGTGGAATGGGAAATGAGCTTAGGTTCCGAACTTCCCAAACTGGACGACTTTATTTCCTTTCTTTAGAAGCATTGAAGTGCCCAAAAGATGGTTGATTCGTCTCAACTAAAGGGTTCTGAGTTACAGTCTTGTTCTTCTCGCGATAAGGTGTCTGCAATGCAGCTGACTAAACATAAATCTCCCAATCCTAGCAAGCATCAGTCATATGTATCAAGGTCTCTTGTAAGTTCAACACAGTCAAGATATGTCTGTAATGCATCACACCCATTGTATAAGTGTCCTGACTTCCATCAGTTGTCACCCCAAGATCGGTATGCCATTGTGAAAAAGCAGAAGCTATGTTTAAATTGTCTTAACCAGTCTCATCAAGCAAAGAGTTGTCCTTCGACCTTGTCATGTCACACCTGCGGTAGTAAACATCATACTCTACTGCACTTTGAACCTAAATATAAGTATCAAGGTTCAGTAGCTGATGCTGTGCCACCATCTGGGGAGACTATACATCTACACTTTCAGCAGGCATATATGCTGTGGTTAATTATGATAAAAATTTGCTATTGTAATCTGCTAAAGTAGAGGTTCTTAATTCGACAGGTAGTCCGCGTGTAGTTCGGGCGCTGTTGGACACAGTGAGCCAAGCCAGTTTTATCACAGAAGGACGTATGAAAAAAATGCATTTGAGATGCAACAAGGCTCATTTGTCTATTCATGGACTAACTAACACACCAGTCAATGTGGCACAAGCCAATGCATCTATCGTTGTTGTGCCAGTCGGCTGTGCAGAACCCCAATTTGCTCTTGATGTCTTTTTATCTTACCACGCATTACCGGTAATTTGCCAAGTGCCAAGCTGTCCTCTGAGGCTCGTAGTGCTGTGTCTAGCCTGAAACTAGCAGATCCCTCCTTCGACACGCCTGGCCCCATTGACCTTCTTATTGGTGCAGATCTCCTTCCTCAATTGATGACTAGAGGGAGGAATGATGGCCCACCAGTTGCTATAGGGTCTGTGTTTGGGTGGGTTTTGAAGAGGAAGGTGGCATCTGAACTTGTTTCTCCTCCTGCCAAGTCATTCTGTATATCGCTCCTCACTTCTGTCCCTCCTCTGAAGGATGACGTGAAAAAATTCTGGGAAGTTGAAGAGTTTCCGATCACCAAACATAAGTAGCCTGAAGAGGTCCTTTGTGAAAGAATATTTATCGATATGATGACTGTCATTACAGTGTGTGCTTGCCATTTTTGTACTTCTCAACCTGACATTGGAGCCACCCGGCCCCTAGCTGTAAATCGCCTGAGTGGTCTCGAGAGGAGCAGTGAATTAAAGGGTATGTACACAGAATTCATGACAGATTACCTTAACTCCGGGCATATGGAAAGGATTCCTCCAGATCAGGTTCAGTCATCCTCAGCTCTACTATATCCCCCCCTATTGTGTGATCAAGCTTGAGATTTCCACCACCAAGATTTGTGTGGTGTTCGATACCTCAGCCAAGGATTCTAAGGGAAGGTCACTCAATGACCTCTTGCTTACATGACCCAAGTTGCAGCGAGAGATTGTGAATATTGTGTCGAACTTCCGATTATATATGGTTGTGTTTACTGCTGATATCAAGCAGATGTATAGACAAATTGTGGTTCACCCTGATCATCAGGATTATCAACGTATTGTATGGTGGTTTTGTGACACTGATCCAGTCTATGATTTTCGTCTGAAAATAGTCACATATGGAGTATCGTCTGCACCTTTCCTAGTTATTCGCACATTGCAGCAGTTGGTTAAGGAGAATCAGCCAATTTCCCTAATGCGTCCAAGGTCTTGTTTTCAGACACGTTGATCAGATTGTCACAGGTTCTCATTCAGTTGGGTCAGCACTGACCCTTCAAAGGGAGATAATTTCTTGTCTTACTAAGGGTGGATTTAAGCTGCAAAAGTTCATGAGCAATCACCATTTCCTACTTGACTGGCTTCCTGTGGATGATGATCAATTGCCACAATCATTCAGCCTGGATACGGATAGTCACGTTGTTGTCAAGGTGTTAGGGTTGCCGTGGAATCTGGTGTCGGACACCTTTGCCTACAAAATTCAAAGCAGCCCAAATCATGCTACCAAGCGCACCATTTTGTCTACCATGGCACGCATCTTTGACCCTCTTGGATGGTTGAGTCCTCTCCTTATGTTTGTAAAACATTTTCTGCAGATTTTGTTGTTGAAGACTTAATTGGAATGCTACTCTCCCATTTGACCTCGCAGTACGCTGAAGGATTTTTAATCAAGAGCTACCTCACCTGTCATCAATCACAGTTCCTAGGTGTATCAAGGGTTCAGGAGGCTGTGTTTATTAAATACAACGGTTCTCAGACAGTTTTGAGATTGGTTACGCAGCAGTGGTTTACTTGCGTATTTTGGACCCTCATGGTAAAATCGACATTCGACTGTTAGTGGGCAAGTCCAAGGTGGCACCTGTCAAAGTGCAATCATTGCTACGTTTGGGGTGACATTTAAAGATGACCTTTGTTTGTCTTCCATCAGTGCGTGGACTGATTCCGATGTTGTCCTGGCATGGATTAATTTGTCTCCACACCAGTTAAAAACGTTTGTGGCCAACAGGGTGAGTGAACTCCAAGATCTTACCCAACCATCCTGGTGGAAGCATGTACACTCCGAAGAAAATCCTGCAGATTGTGCTTTGCGTGGTCTTTTGCCAGCTCAGCTGCTGAATCATCATTTGTGGTGGACAGGTCCACCATGGCTAAGAGACCCATTGGAGCAATGGCCTCAGTATACATCAAGTGTAGTTGAAGCTGATGTGAACCCTGCATTGCTTGAACACAAAGCTGTAACACTGAACACACTAACCCAGCACCAGAATCTGAATAACTTGGAGACACAGTTCAGTTGTCTTACTAAAATCTTGAGTCACCGGTTTCCTACTACCCTTTGTACACAATTGTCGCAGTTCACATGCCACACATCTGAGTGGATGCCGTACCTCTTCTGAGTTGGATCAGGCCCTCAAGTTTCGGCTTCTGCGAGCTCAGCTCAATCCATTTAGTGATGATACTGTTACTCTTAAGAGTAATCAACGCATTGCACTTCAAATTAAGAAATTGATGCCAAAGTTGCACTCCCTCATAAGCCATTATCATGAAAAGAACAATCATCCTGGGATGCAGACTCTTTGGAGCATTCTGCAAGAACAGTTCTAATTCTTGTCAGACAATGATGCCATCACCCGCCGTTTACGGTATTGTCTCCGCTATTTTAGACAGAGGTCTTCTCCTAGTCAACCTCGTATGGGATATTTTACAGCCATGACGGTATAACAAATCAAACCATTTGCAAGGGCAGGAGTTGATTATGCTGGCCTGCTCATGATCAAACTTGCTCGAGTGCGCAAGGCAGCAATCTTGAAAGCCTATCTCTGCATTTTCGTGTGCTGTGCCACTAAGGCAGTTCATGTTGAATTGGCTTCTGATACGTCCACAGAAGTATTTGTTGGAGAATATAAACGTTTTCTTGCTAGACGAGGTAGGACTTCCGACATTTACTTTGACTGCAGTAACTAATTTTGTAAGGGCTCACAATCGTTTGCAGGAACTCAGGCATCTGGTTTCATCTTCTTCTCACCAACAGATGGTAAAGGATACATTGTCCCAGCTTGGTGTCAACTGGCACTTCAACCGCCCTGCTGCTCCTCACTTTGGAGGCCTTTGGGAGACTGGTGTTAAATCCTTTAAGTCCCATCTTCACAAGGCTATTGAGGAGCAGGTCTGAATGTTTGAAGAATTGTATACTGTGGTAGTTCAGGTGAAAGCAATGTTGAATTCCAGGACATTGTGCCCTTTGAGTTGTAATCCCAAAGATCTCGGTGCCCTTACACCTGGAAATTTTCTGACCCTTGAACCCTTGGTTACTCTGCCTGAACCTGGCCTCACGGACGTACCCCTCAATCACCTGAACCAATGGCAGCTTGTAGAGAATTTTTGGCACCACTGGCACCGCGATTACCTGCATATTCTACAACAGCGGCAGAAGCAGCATGACAAAGGACCAGAGATTGCTGCCAATAAACTCGTGATACTCAAGGAAGAAAGGTTTCCGCCCCTACTGTGGCGTTTGGGGTGAGTCCTGCAGCTCCACCCAGGAAAGGATGACGTGACAAGAGTGGCAACTGTGCGTACCTCCACTGGACAACTCACGCAACCTGTGGTGAAACTTTGCCCATTATCATTCAATTGTTGAAATAGAACATTTCAAGGTGGGTGGAATGTTTGAAACTGTAAATATGTGAATACTCCATTATCATGTGTTAGTGACTGTCTCTGTGTTTGTGTGTGTGTGCATTCGTGCTTGTGTGTGTGTGTGTGTACTAGACAAATTTTGGGTGTCTACTGACTTCCTCCCACGTCCTGAACACATTCAATATTTTAATTTCACATGCTGCCACCTCTCATGGTTTTCGCAGTTGGCAGAACAGCATCCAGCGCTGGATCACAGAATTGGCAACTTCGAGTTGCCGAGAGGAGGAAGTCAGTTGTTGGTGAAGCAGCCTCACTTCCAATAAAAGTTTTAATTTCGCATCCAAAGTAATTCGAGTTTACAGTCTATTTTGTCTTCGTGGCAATAATAGTACACATACCAAAATTATGTAGAAAAAGAAAATAAGCCAAAATTTAAAAAAAAAAAAAGAGCAAAAGTTAGAATTACCACTAAGTGTACAGTACATGATGCTCACGACATAACATGAGCACTTTCTGGTGAAAGAAAGCAAGGAGGGGGGAGCATGTGGCATTGTGTCCCTTTCATATAAAATTTAGTTTAGTAGTTTACAGTGTAAGATTCAAAGTAAGCTCAAAACTTCTACACACATACCAGTAATTTACAATGGATTTGTGGTATAAAATAAATTGTTTTATAGCATCCTTGCCCCTTCCTCATGCCCTTTATCCAAATAAGGACAACCTGCTAAATAATATTGCTGACTTCCAATTATTGGTCTGTTTTTCAAAATGAACATTTTTCCAACAAACTCTTAATGATAAAGGCTATTCACAGTAAAGTGAGAACTTTTGAAAGCCCTCTCATGTGGAATAACAGTCATTAAATATATTTTAATTTAGTCTTAGAAGTTAACTTCTGAGTGAAATAGAATATTCACACTGTGTTTATTACTTGCATGGCAACATTTATTTTAAAATGTGGTTAAAGAATAAATAATGACTGAAAAGAAAAAGTAGCTAGGGCCTCGAAAGTAGTGGGGTGCGGGAATAAAATTTTGCCATCAGGGAAAATTAGTGCGGGAAACTTATGTTACCCGCAGGAATTCAGGAAAAATCAGGAAAAATATTTTAGGATAGGTAAAGAAGTTTGTGGGTTGCTAGACCTAGTGAATAACATTTTATCATGACTTATTCAATTAAAACAAAAAAATAAATGTAGAATAATGACTGCATGTACTAAAAAATAGATTCGAGCTAGAAAAGGTGTATGGTTTTATATATTTATACACTTAGTTGTTGCATTACGAACTTAACCTCTGGAGCACTTCTTTAAAATACTTGCTTCAATTTTAATAAGAAAATCCCTTATAAAATGTTTTAAATAATAAAAAAATATTGGACTAAATGAAATGATAAAACAAAAATGTAACTTTGAATTGGTTTAAAAGCCTTGACATGTTTAGTTTGCTGCTGTTTTCTTTACAATTTCATGACGTCTACTAAGTAACTTTTTTGTTCCATTTTTGGTAGTAAAATGTGTGTACATTGACACAAATTTATTCAAACTAACTTTCAGTGGAAGTTTTAACATCCGTGAACACACACACTTCGAATCACGTAGTGCAATTCCAATCACAGCCAAAACGCATCAGGCAGGTTATGAATGCAACATACCGAATCTGTATGCTAAGAAAGATAAGTTCTCTATCGATAACAAAATAAAAAGTAGCTAAGTAAATTAATTATATTTATTCTCATAGCAAATTTGCTACATTTGGAGTTTGTCAACGTCTCGGCGACAAGTGAGCACAACACACAATTAAAAACAAACGCATTCCGAACAAAAAGCAAAGACAATTTGCTGGCATATTACGAATCGTTTTAATCAAGCCCATGCTACAAAACACCATGTAAGATCTCAGCAAAACATTTAGAGTAGAATTAAACATTCATCGTGCACTAGCATATTTTTACGTGAATGTTTAGGTTATGTATATCAAAAGTCGTGTTCCACATCAACCAGCAAACGATATTTGCAACTTATAGATGTCACTCGCATATAAGACAAATTCAGTGAGCACGGTTCACCTAACTTCATAATAGTGCAAGTTTGCAACCAGTTTTAGTTAATTTTTGCAATAAATACGTAGTGCTAACGTTACATAATATATGACGTACAAACATTTTTTAGGTTATGTAATGATCTTTGAAATCTGCGAATAAGCAGAAAAATTAAAATTTTCTCAGCAAAATTTAATTAATCAAATCATAACAGCTTACGTAAAGAGTCGATACAAAGCTTCTCGCATGAAACGCGACTTGTATTTTAGTTGGAACAACCTACAAACGTGAACATAAACTTTTCCCAAAAATATCAGGAAAAAATTACTTACAGCAATACAAGAAAAACATTATGTATTCCCGCACACCCCTACTCAAAAGTGCTCACTTTACCATGAACAGCCTATATATATAAATATTACATAATTAACATTCTTTACAAAGTGCAGAAATGTCTAACAATTAATTATACCACTGGACTATCCAAACTCACTAAAGATAATAATTATACTGAAAGTTTCAATTTTATATGGATACAAATTGCAGGGGCGTGATGAGGACAATGAAATAATGACAAAAGTTCTAATAAAAATAGGTCTGAAACCAATTGTTTCCTAGTTATGACGTACGCACATGTGCAACAATTGCATCATTACAACATTGTTCAAGCCTTATAGCAGCATTTGAAGCAGTTTTCATCGTTCCACACACATTTTCTAACAAAGAGATGGCAGATAGACATGCTAATGGTAACGCGCAGGAGGCCGCACAATTGTACCAAAAAGCATTCCCTCCCCAATGATGGAAAACTCCGCTGCCTGGCTGTCTTCTGTGAGGGAACACTTTGTGGTACAATCGTGCTGCCTCTAGTGCGTTGCCATTAGCACGTCCATACATGAAATGGATGTCAGCCATCTGCTTGTTAGAAAATGTGTGTGAAGCCATGACAACTGCTCTAAATGCTGCTACGAGTGCACACCGCTGTTAACATTCAATATAAGGGCTAGTACCTGGAACAAAAGGCATGAACAATGTTGTAACAATGCAATGGTTGCACACGTGCGTAGGTCATATCTCGGAAACAAATGGTTTCCTGACCTATATTTATTAGGACTTTTGTCATTATTTCATTGTCCTCTACACGTCCCTGCAGTTTGTACCTATAATATTGGAACACACATAAAACAGATAAAAAGTAAAAAAAGAAATCAGGTATGCAACGTGGACTGCTGTATTTCTAATGTTGTACCAGCGTGAGATAATGCTGTTGCTTACCTCCAGCAACTCTGAACAAGCCTTCTTCATCCATTCCCAGTTCCAGGAGTGCACACACACACAGCTCAATAGGGAATGCTATTTTCCTGCCAGTGACTTCCAGATGACTCTCCAGTGGATATCCATACACTGGCTTTGAGCTGCTTTCATCTGGAAAAATAAAGATTTGAATTACTCAACATTTGGCTTAAACAATGAACGCTACATACAAATCAACTAAATCCATGAATTTCTAAAATTTAACTCTACAATTTTTTTAGTAATGTCAATTTTATTGAAAAAATGTTGTACTCAACTGATTGTTCTCTGATTTTGGGTGTAATATTTTCCCCAAGATCAAAACCTACGGGAAGAATGGATTCTTCACTTAGGGCAGTATTCATAAACACAACTTGAGCAATGGCTTAGTCAAGGCAATCTTATTTGATGTTTCAAGTTCGTATTTAAATTTCATAAACTTTGCTAAGCTTGACTTAGCATCTGCAAACTAGATGATCTTCACGAAGGCTGTCCTATTTTTGTGCATCTTTAGACTGACTATTTCTGTTCCACAGTCAGTGCTTGAGATCACTATTTTGAACTACATTTCATATACATTCAAATATTGCTTAAGAAGGCAAATAAGCTTGTCTTTGCTAAGTTCATTGTAGATGTGATTTGAGACCGCGCTTTTGTTTAATGGCGGACGCTGATTGGATAGCTTCATACTTTGAAATATTAGATAATTCTGCAAAATGGTAATACAAAAGCTTATTTCAAATTAGGATTTAAATGTTTTATTGCACATGTAGGGGAAAACCCATATAATCCTACTCTGATATAGTTTTAACAGGACTGGAATTCTACAGTGACAATTTTCATATAGCACATTTCATTATGCTTTAGCAACTAGATAGTGCAACATTTATTTCTCTGTTGCCAGGTAAAAAACAGACAAGTCAACATTTGTCAAGAAATGCCTATAGCTGCAGCTACTTTCAAAAACACATTAGTTTCGTTTGGGAAGAAACAGACAAGTACATTGTAAGCTACACTATTACAATACCTGGTGTTAATGTAGGCAAGTTAGCTTGCTTGTGGCTATGTTTCGGAAAAATTAGAAAATGGAATTTTATCGTTTCTGTTGATATTTGAAAAAACACTTGAACGTGAAAAAGGAAATAAGTCGACTTGTCTGGTTTTACACTTAAGACTGGCTGCTGGGGAATCAGACAAGTTGACTTGTTTCCTGACTCGTGAATTCGCGAAAAATCTTAAAACTTTTTTAAATAATGGGGAACGACTTATAATGCATTTTAGAGTTGTTATTTGGTGTTTTCGACTAGCGAATTTCCTAAAATTATCTCGTATCCACGAATGTTGACATGAATTCGAGAATTTTGACATGCATTCGGGAATTTCAACAAATTTACAGATATCAAAAAATCATTAAACGTACCTGCCCACGTGCGGTGATGGTAGCACTACGCTACCGAAAAGGCGGAAGATGTACGAGCGTGTCGGAACTCGCGAGTGACTCAGTCGGGTTTGATCAGTTGCGGGTTGAAGAGTTTTATCTGATCTGTTTTAAATTCCAGCAAAATTAAATATTGCCAAAGAGTGAAGCAGTTTTCTCAATAAGGCATGGTTAAATGGGGAGGTGTCATGATATGCCATTTCTGCAATACAACAGTAGCGTGGGAAACCTCCAACAGCGCCAAGAAACACGTGCGGAGTTACGGTCCCATTGAAGCTGTTAAGAAAGGAAAGCGGTAGAAAACTATGTTGGAGCAATTGAAGGCGCTAAGACAGAAAAGGTACAGATATAGTTAAAATTACATTATCCTGATGAGGTCTCCCTACGTGATGACCAGAATTGAAATAGGTGTTTAAAATTTTTTATTATAATAATGTACAAACACCATATTAGCACCTAAATAATTAGGATTAAGATATCGTTATATATTAATAATGTGCAAAATTTCAGTTTTTTTAGAACAACAAATTGTTACTATTAATTTTTTGAAGAATTTGCCTAATATATACACTGAAGAGCCAAAAAAACTGGTACACCTGCCTAATATCGTGTAGGGCCCCCGAGCACGCAGAAGTGCCGCAAGACGACGTGGCATGGACTCGACTAATGTCTGAAGGTATGCAGGAGGCATTGAAATTTGCGCCGATTTGAGAAAGCATTGGACGTCTGTCACGTTTAATGATTCTCGTCAGTCGTCGTTTGTCCCGTTCTTTCACAATCTTTTTCAGGCAGCAGCAATGTCGAAGATGTTATGTTTTACCAGATTCACGATATTCACGGTACACTCATGAAATGGTCGTACGCCAACATCCAAATGTTATCGCTACCTCGGAGATACTATGGCCCATCTCTCGTGCGCTGACTATAACACCACGTTCAAATTCACTTAAATCTTGATAACCTGCCATTGTAGCAGCAGTAACCGATCTAGCTGCCGACCGCATCGCATTACTCTGATTGGTTCCATACCTCTGTTATTTGCATACACACGTCTATACCAGTTTTTTTTGGCTCTTCAGTGTATAATGCACCATTTTTAAAGTTTTAAGTTCTAAAGTTTAAAGATCTGATGCATCACGAGCCGCCTCCAGACAAAAATAATCTTGTGTGCGCTTAAATCTGTGTTAATGTTTATCAGCTTTGTAAAGTCCATCGCCCATAACCTACTTTGTTCCTTGTGACCATGTAGTCACACTTCCCTTCCCTTAATCGACAAGGGCAAGACAAGGTTATCTCTCCCTCACTCTTCTTTGTTAAATGGTCCTCCACCCCTTCGTCATTTTCATCTTCTTGTTACCCCTCCTGTTTTTTTTTTGTTCGGGGTACCCCACCTCTCGTCAATTTTCATTTTCTTTCACACCATTTGCAGAACTCATCCTGCCAAGTTCACGCTAGTAACGTCACATTGTTCCCTTCTCCTTTGTGGTCTAACGCAAGTTTTCACCACTATAATAGACTACTTGATGCTTTATCCTTGTAATACATCCGCTGTCTTTACCTAGTCAAACTCAAATATCACATCCTATCCCATGATTGTGTAAACAGCTTGTTTGTGAAACGGGTGATTTTTAATTTCCGCCTTGACCCACTTTAGCCCCCCCCCTCGCCGGTAAGAAAAATATGTAACCAGAAAAATTAATGCTTTGCCTTTTTAATTCAGAAAGCTGCTGCTACCAAAGTAGTATGAATTCAGTTTTATAATTCAACTCACAGTGGAATCAGTTTAAAAATTATTTATTCTGACCCAAACAAATTTGCACAAAATTTTGTTAACAAACAGCAATAAATACAGTTGTACCGACAACGCATCTGCCGATAAACCGTATCCACAGTTAATTTTCAGTGGTCCTGGCAAAAATCCTGTATAAACAATGATAAAGCTACCTGCTTGTATCGTTTATCGGATGTTGTGTCGATCAAAGTATATTTCGACCCCATCATCTAAGATTTCCCGCAAAGATCGTTTTTAAGCTGGTTGTTTATGCAAACGTCTAGTAACTGCTTTGCGGCGCGTTGCCGGTCTTCCCAACACCTCTAGCTTGCTACCTCCCCTTACACGCTTCACGAAAGGGGAAGTGGTTACCTAGCAACCAGCGTGGCAACCAAGCGTCCTCTCTCTTTCTCTCAGCCACGCACCTTCCTCCTTTTGCCTAACAAAAGAAAAAGCACATCCTCTCTCTCAGCCGTGCGCACTTGCTTTCACACGCCAGCCGCCGAGCAAATAAACTAGTGCTACTGGCGAACGTAAAAATGTTATCAAGATTATCCATTGCTCAAAATAGTTGCACCTATCATCACTTGTATTTCAAAGGAAATGGTTTCACCAGAAAATGTTACGCAATACATTTTAACAAGGAATTATTATTTGCAAAGATGTTTTCTTTTGCGATTAAAGGTCTTTTTAACCGTAAAGTTTGGTGTTTAATTGTATCTGAAGTAAAATCAACATGATTTTAAAACAAAATATTAATTTAACTCAATGGACAGAATCTTTGCAAATAAAATTATATGCCCAGAAGCATATACTTGACCTCCCCTTGTAGCCAAAATATTGTTTGAACATCAAGCAACTTGTATTACCAAGCATAAAGTTAATTTTCAGTAACTTCCTGTGGGGAAATCGGAGGATTTATATTAATTTAGTACAAAAGACATGCATCTTTTGAATAAATAGATATGCCTATTCGACATCTTTTGTGATCTAATAATGGGTAAGCACCGAGCCTGAGTACAGTGTAACCCGCAACAGGGAAAATCAGAGGGCGCGATCTTTAATGATTAATTATTAAAAGATAGAAGAAATAAATTTTAATTGCCTTATTTATTCTTTTCTGTCTCAGAATTATACCTTTTTTGCTGTGAAATATAATTAATTACTGTAAAAGACAGACATTTGCCACACGTGCAAAGTGTGACCAACATTTTGCAAAGCGGAAGGGTACANCATCGACCAACTGACGGCCATGAACACTCTGCTTGATAATCTCTCCACACAATCTCAGTTGATAGACTGCGCGGGACATTCAAAATTTACCTTGCATTTAGTGTCGGATTACAATACTGTATTGTGAGATAATATATCCTTTTTTTAAGCGAGTTGAGGTGTTTTTTTAAATGTATTATTTACACAGTAATACTTTTTAAATCCCATATGTATAATATTTATTAGCTAAACTTTGTTCACAGATAATGTACAGCTCTCATTATACTCAAAATGAAGTATAATAAGGTCAGAAATTGTATTTTATTGATGTACATGTCAGAACACTCATCTACTGAAATCCCGCATGTATGTAAATTTTTTGACAGTCCTCTGAAAAACGGTAGATAGGGAGTCAACTGTACCGCTAGACTGAAGTTAGTTTTATTATTGCTGTATTTCACCTCCTCGTATAGATAACAAAGGAACAACACAAATGATTATTCATCCCTTTTCAGTGTGCATACATTGTTAAGATACTTACAGGAATAAAATAAATATAACCAATTTGATTTAATATGCAACTAATAATAATGATGAAAAAAAATTTCTCTCTACCCCGATTTACTAGGGAATTAAAATATTCCAAAGGGAAATTACTGTCTGCTAGCAATCTAGAAATATTTACACACGTGTCCTCCAGTTAATCTGTAATTTGAGTAAATTATGTTAAGAGTTTAGGCATTTCTGCAGAATAATAGTCTTTTGATATTAATTTTCTCTCATTTTTTTAGGTTGCTAAAATGGACTTTATAACATCTACAGTTGAGATGATGGTATCTGCAAACATACCATTGGAGAAAGCAGACCATCCAGCATTCAGAAACTGGGTGTGCAAGCACGTAGTTGGTGGCGGGGACTTGCCTAGCAGTGATGCCCTTCGTCGGTATCATTTACCACATTTGGCCAAGTTGCTATAATGTCAGACGAAACTACAGACAAGTTAGGATGAACAATTTATGTTTTATTGCTGTCTACGGTGGAGCCCACCTACTCTCAGCAACAGTATGTGGCTGCAGTGACTTCAATGGAAGCAGTAAATGGTAGAACCTGTGCACGAGCAATTTCTGATGCATTGCAAGATATGGAAGTAGGATATGATCAAGTGGTTGCATTTGTCAGTGATTCAGCTTCATATACGAAACTTGTTTTGATGGCCTTTCAATCCTGTTGCATAATGAAGTTGTGCAAGTGCAATGCTGGGTACATAAAGTGAATCTCCTTGGTGTTTTGGTCAAAAACAGTCTGTCCAATTTTCAATCAACTGGTGGTATCTGTGAAGCAGGTATTTATAAATGCAAGAAAGAAACATCATGCTTTTCAGCTTTTTTTGCAACAGGAAGGCTCCAAGGCAGGTTTTTTCCCATCCCTGTTGCAACCATGTGGAACTCGTGGTTGACATCAGTTGAATGGCTTGCCGACAACTGGGCAATCTTGTTTAGTTGTTTGGAGTCGGAGGCGGCAAAGGAGAACAATTTCAACAGTAGGTAGTCACATCTTCAGAGCCTCGGTGAAGAAGAGCTCAGTATGTTGCATGTCCAATCTTTGTTCGTCAAATCACTGAGTTCACACATTATGCCCTTTTTGGTGAATTTGGAGACTAATTCCATGCCTATTGCATCTGAAGTACAGTGGAACCGCGTTATAACAATAGCTGACAACGGCAATATAAATTATCGCTATAGCGAGCTATCGTTATAACAAAATTTACCGTGCCCCATAATTTTTTTTATTGTATTTGCCCTTGTAGATCCTGTGTTTGAACCAGCAGACGCGACGTTGCTTTCTCCTCCATTCTTCTCTCCCTCCCCAAAATTTTCCGGCTGTGGGAGGGAGTTATTTGCTTACCAATCAGCGCGTTACTTCACTCCTTGTCTCTCTATTTCACCTACCTCTTCTTCTCCTGTGTCACCCACCTTCCAGATTCCTCCAAACCTTCTTTGTTTCCCTGTAAGGCAGAGGATAGCCAACCTTTCAGGTTGAGAAGGGAAGAGGCGACAAGACTTTTTTTGAGAGGTGACATTCCAGCACGGCAAAAAAAAAAAAAAAACCTGCACGTCACTGAAGTGACACTATAAACAGAAAAACACTATGAGTGAAACACAAAAATTCAAGAATCTGGACACCAAAAGATATATAATTATGCACCATAATAAACACACTTTATAAAATGAACAAAACAAACATATTTTTTTAAAATGCTAAATCTTGTTCGCCTAACAAAAGAGAGGGAGAAAGAGAAAGAAAGAGAGAAAGGAAAGCCCCAGCTGTAAAAACAACCACTCCATCCCCTTCCTGGCCGACTGACCGACTGACCCTCCTCAATGTCAAGCTGGTATATTATCTCAGCAGGGTGGAGCTTGGGATAAAAACCACAAACTTTGTTTGAAATACAGTGTAAGTTGAGCCTCTTTTCCATTGTTGTTTTCCTTTCCCAGTGTGCTTCCTTCCAAGGGAAAAATTTCAAAAGGCCAGCACAACATGTGAATATGTAATGAAATACTTTCAGTTGTGAATTGAAGTTATGTAAAATGGCTCGGAGATAAGAAATAAATTACTGAATCAGAAACAGTTTGCATTATTTGCAGGAAAATGAAAACATTATTTTTGGGAATGTTTGTTATTGTTCTTATGGAGAAACATTCGGTACCATAAAAATCATGCATTATAGACGGGAAAACCCTTTAAACGGGAAACTTATAAGCTGGTTCTACTGTATCATAAACAATGTGGCATTGTCTCGCAAATGTTAAGACGTAACCATGCTTTTCTCCTTACACGCCTTGCACATGGCGATGCGATGACCTTGCAAGCAGCAGTCTTCCTACCCCAACAACATAAAAGGAGCGGTAGGCTGCTAGCATATCGCCGCCACCATTCCCCTCCACACCATCCACCATTTTTCCAGCTTATCCCTCTTTTCTTGGCCACGACTAGCTCTACTCCCATTCATACCTCTCCCCCCTGTAACCCCTGCCATATCCCTCACAACACCCGCCCGTTCCTCTTCTCTAGCTCCGGCCAACGTGAGTGGCGCCGTGCGACACAGACTAACAAAGGCTGGCTCGCGCGTGGCATGTGGGTGAATGTCACGTGCGATACATGTTTAAACATTTAAAAAATACGAGTTTACAAATGTTCATATCACTATAGCGAAAGGTTTTAGTATCAGATTTGCGTTATAAACAAAATAATTACCTTTCAAGTTATAGGGAAAACGACGGTGCATTAAAAAACTATAGCAATAGTGGACATGACGCTATAGGCCATACTCGTTATAACGCGGTTCCACTGTATTAACCAAACTTCAGTTTTTGAAACGAAGATTACATGTCTTTGGTGAAGGGGTCTTCAGTGATGAAGTGAAGAATGGAATGAACAAACTGAAGTCTCTGCACAGAGGCAAAACTAGTCAGCTGCTCAAGAACACAGCACAGCATATGCCCATGAAGCTGGACAAGCTTATGGAAGAGGAACCTGCTCGCAAGTTCTTGGAACCAGTCACAGACTTGCTTCACAAGCAAAACATTCTGACCCAGGAAGTTAGCAGCACCAGACTTCAAGTTCTATTTTCAAGAATTCCATCTCTACGAGACTTACAACTTGTTAAGGGTGTACATGCATACACAGAGCTCAAAGAGAAAATTAAGACACATACTAATATAAATGTCTTGGAAGCACTTAAATCCATGGAGGATGACCACAAGGCCTTTGTGGTGGGAGCCCTAACAGCTATTTGGATGCCAGTGTCAAATGTGGACTGTGAGCGATTCTTCTCACAATTTTCTTGTGTTCATACAAACAGGAGAACAAATTTGAGTCTGACCAATCTTGAACTTCTCTCTTCCTATGCATGTGAAGGAAAATTATGACATTTCTTGAAATCATAATTTTCGTGTTAGAAAATCATTTCAAAAAATTTCTAGGAACACTTTTTAAAAGCAATTTTTTTTGTTAGGCCTGCAAGTGAGATGTGTACACATTAGCATGCTGAGAATTATATTTGAAACTACTTATTGCAGGGTTTTACTACAAAACAATTCTAACGTCTAAAACCTGTAGAAATTTCTAGTTGGTTTCTTAAGTTACCTTTTTATGAGATTTTTAAAAGTATAAAATATGTTTGTGTAATTAGTTTTTTGTAATTTTTTAAAATTTCAATGTGCCATTTTTTTGTGTAAAATACGTATAATTGGCACTAAACAAATCTGCATTTTACTCAAGAATTTTAGGACATGCTACTCAAGAAATTCTCGGGTCTCTAGTCATGCGTCAACAAAAGAACATTAAATATGACAGAACCATTTTACATTTAAGAAGAAGAGGACATCTGAATAGGGTTTACAAAAATTTAAGAATTGAGTTGAGTGTACAATGTATACATAATTTTTATCGACAAGATAGGTCTCGTATAAGTGTCTGGGATACAACTTTATTTGGAAAACTTCTGCCTATTAAAATAAATTAATGTTTAGTTAATATAGCACTTGTTTTTTTTATTCAGAAGTCATTGAAAATTGACTTTGTAATCATAAAAAGTTCTGTGGCACGCTGCGTTCAGACTTAATTTTGGAACATGGGGAGGTCCTACTTGCGGATATCATTTTTGTTGGAAGACGCGCATGTATTATAATAAATTAATAATTTTTTAAAAAAATGTGCTGTTTTCGCGCTAGAGATGACTGAACATGGACTGAATGCCATAAACACAGTTTTTGTGTTTTGGGGGGTTAAAACAATTTAAGTTTAAACGTCAATCTTACTAGTGCATAGATCATACTAGCAGATTCCCAAATAACTTGAGAACTCTTACAATCAAGATTTGATGGCACTTGATTACTATAATGTGTAATTTTGACGCAAGAGCCATTCAAAAGCAGCACAAGTACAACATAAGTGGAATTTTTGAGAATAGGGTTTGGGGGTTGGTCAAAATTCTAATAACACCCCTTCGAGATAATGATCCTTTTCCATGGAACCACGAAGAGTCGTAGAATCGAGAGTCGACTGTATGGTATTTCTTGTTTAATTTTGTGTATGTATGCCATTGCTCATTTGCAATAAAATGGCTAGTGTGAATGTGCATTTTTTTTAAAATGACTTTTAATTTATAGAATAACTAGCTTTGTGAATTACAGTAAAATTATAATCAGTTAAAAATTTAAGCCTTTTAAACGTTTACTGATATTTAAAATACAGTTAACTATTGATTCTACGACCCTTTACGGTTCCCAAGAAAAGAGTCCTTATTCCAGGGGTCTTAGAAACAAGAGCTGACTGTACTTGTTAAATGAGGCAAACTGCACTGACACCAGATTAGCACATTCTTTACATTGAATAACAGATTTCTGTATGGTCTTGATTATTGAGAATTTTTTTATTTCTCTCTCAGACTCGCCTCGAACTTGAAAAAGAACTTCTCGCAAACCTATTACAAATAACAATAAAATTCTCTGCTTTTAACATATNTTAAATGACTTTTAATTTATAGAATAACTAGCTTTGTGAATTACAGTAAAATTATAATCAGTTAAAAATTTAAGCCTTTTAAACGTTTACTGATATTTAAAATACAGTTAACTATTGATTCTACGACCCTTTACGGTTCCCAAGAAAAGAGTCCTTATTCCAGGGGTCTTGGAAACAAGAGCTGACTGTACTTGTTAAATGAGGCAAACTGCACTGACACCAGATTAGCACATTCTTTACATTGAATAACAGATTTCTGTATGGTCTTGATTATTGAGAATTTTTTTATTTCTCTCTCAAACTCGCCTCGAACTTGAAAAAGAACTTCTCGCAAACCTATTACAAATAACAATAAAATTCTCTGCTTTTAACATATATTGAATATAAATCTATTAAGAAATCTTTTCGCCCCATCACTTATGATTTCATTCAACAATCATCTGTACATGAAGCATTAAATAAAACTAATCATGTGATCTCAGTTCCTAACGACTTACGGTTATCCTGTCAAATGCACAACACCACAAAACAGTCAGGTGCTTTACTAAGTCTGATCTCTTTAACAAGGTCATGATAGTCATCACGAAGTATGTGATGGTAATCCGCTACAGCACTGGACCATTCTTAAAAGTTTCCAATTCTATCCCAGATTGCAGAAATTTTATCAAGATTATCTACCGCTCATAATAATTGAACCTATCATCAATGAAGTATTCCAAAGCAAATAGTGTTCCCCGAAAATGCAAAGCAATGCATTCTAACCAGCAGCCAACAATGTTTTCTTTGGTGTTTAAAGGAACTTTTTTTGTAAAGTTCATATGTAACCAAGATAATTAAAAAAAAAATACAATAATTTACCAAAATTAGCAGCATTATTTTGAATAAAATTATACCTCCAAAGCATACATTTAACCTCCGCTTGTCACCAAAAAATTGTTTGAGCAATGAGCGACTTTAAAGTAATACCAAGCATGAGTTAATTTTCAGTGGCTTCTTGAGGGATTGGAGGATTTAAATTAGTCATTTATTTTTATAGATATGTATTTTCTGAATAAATCAATATCCTGCAAGGGCATATTCAACACATTTTGTTACCAAATAATTCACAATCACATAGCCTGAGCGCTGTGTAACTTGCAAAATGACTACAAATGTACAAGAAAATCATAGGAAGTGGTTTTAAATAATTAGTTACATTATTTATTTTACTTTGTCTCGAACATTTCTTGAAGTGAAATATTATTGGCACACATTTGCCATGGGCGCTTAAGTCGCCAACGTATGTGGCCTAGATCAAGTAAGCTTCGGCTGTCCTCGATAATACTTAGCAGAGCCCAGCCGTGACCTCATTCCCTCCCCTTACACATATGGTGGGACGGTAGCTAGTTGTCTGGCAACCAGCAACGCATCCTCTTGCCCTCCCTCTCGTTACCGACCGTTTTGGAAGAGAAAGGAGCCTGTGGAGGGATAGCCTTCTACACTCCACCCATCACTGATGGTTCCCCTTCTACACATCACCAACTATGAATACACTGCCCGATCAGTAACCTCTCCACATGCTCTCAGCTGATTGAGTGCATGCAAGACGTTAAAAATTTGGATTGCATTCAGCGTCACATTATTTTCATTTTGAAAGCTTTGGGTCGGCTTGCATTTGGTGTCTGCTAATAAATTATATGCAGTATTTTGTGATGTTATATTTTTTGATGAATTGAGATGAAATGTTATCATGTATTATTTACAGTTATATATTTTTGAAAATTACCATTTTTATGGTCTTTATTATGACGCGTGATGCGTAATGACATATATATAACACAGCTTTGCCCCATCTTCACGTGTCATCATGTCACCACAGGCGGGGTTTAAACCCTTGAATGACTTGCTACCTGAGCCTACCAGCACGCCCCTAGGCAATGGCACCCACGGACACATCAGCAGCCAAGATCGTTTTTGCCTTTGTCAAATGTAACACCCCAACCATCACCCCCCCATCCCCCCGGAGAGTGATAAAAGCCAGCCTAGCGGCTCAGCACTGCGCCTGAGCTCGCACAGCCGACGCAATGCCCCAGCAGGGAAGCCTGCTTCCGCCACGACTCGAGAGATGGCACCAGAGTACGACTCTGCCTACAAAGGGAGGAGCTACACCCGCCAACCACAAGAGCAGGTAGAGAGCAATTCATACTCCGCAGCTCACTCCACCACCTCGTATGCTGGAGCTCTCTGCAGACACCGACGTTCTCCAGTAGGACCACCGCTTCTTACCAGACATCTTTAAGACCTTCACCAGCAACCCCCCAAAGAATTCTTCATCCCCTTTAACACTCACTACCCTTCTGGTAGTGACACCTAACCGCATCTGATCTTGTCTAGTTTAAAACCAGGTCCCCTTCACCTGGTATTCTCGTAGTCTACTTCAGTTACAGTTTCTTGTTAGTTAGGAATTAGTATGGGCCACCGTGTATTTCTCACGGGAATAAACACATTTTCTAACTAACTTTCAAACCCTTATTTCTAGGGTGGCTGTGACTTTTATCTCCAAAAAACATCAGCCCACCAGGGAAAAGCAGGAGACTGCATCATTAAAACCCATTTCCTGAACCTAGAGCAGGACTGCGGGCTCCCTTAACAGGGTGCACGTATGTCTCAAACACATTAGACTGCCACCCGTACTGTGGATCAGGTATGGCAAGGTACCTGATGTACACGTATAGTATAAAGTCACTACCAGTAGGAACTTAATTCACAAGGCAGATAGTCAGCCAGCCCAGCTAATTCACTCCATCCACCGTGCTGTACTGTCACCAGAAGGAGTGATAAGACTGGTTCTGGAAGTCTACCCCCTTTTTGACCACACCCACGTCGCTGTCGGACATCCCGGGTAAACCTACGGCTCTAATAACTGCGATGTGCTGTCGCCGATTGGAGTAATCGGGTAAGACTATGGTTAGCTCAGCCACGGGTGGCTTTAGACATAACTAGAGATCCTTGTCGCCTGCACTTCCCTAGCGTGGCCGACCGTAGTACATTCCTTTATGCCATACACCCATAGGAGTGGTGCACAGTGGCGAGACGGGAAGGCAGCTACTGGCTCCGAGTCCAACTTGAACTGTAACCCAGTGCCAACTGCCCTCTGCAGTCTACCCCCCGGAAATGAGATCAAGCAGCTAAACAACTGGAGAGGCCTCACCTCCCAGTCCCTCCATGCTCCGTATTTCAGCAACCCAACAAGACCGCCGGCGAACCACAGAAAGTCGTCGCTGACTTCCGCCAGGGACTCCATGTACCACTGGGTATATCAAACCCTTGGTTCTAGCCCACCCAAATTAGCAGCCTTCCATGGGCTCCCACGAGCACCGCCAGCCGCAGCACCAGCCAACCCAGCTTATATACCGTCCGGGGTCCGGTTAGCAGCCAATAAAATCAGCCCAGTCTTATTGCCCGTGTCTCCAACCGACAAACTAAAACCTTGCCCGAACGTGACGTCGTCGTCAGTCTCCCCGACGTCACACGTCAATTAGTAAAACTTTGTTCCTAGATAATGAACAGCTACCAATATACTCAACATGAAGTTTGATAAGGTTAGAAGATTTATTTTATTGTGTATATGTTAGTTTCTCATCTACTAAAAGCATTGATAGAAATTTTTTACAATCCTTTGAATAACAGAGAATTAAATGTACCCAATTTTACAAGGGCAGCAATTTTACGAGACCAGTCTCAGACACTGTCAAAAAATTGCGGAAATTGACTATAAATTGAGACACCTGTTTTTTGTGATGCATGAAATAAATACAAAATACACAGTTTCTCGTGAAAAATTACATACCTCGCGAAAAACAACGAAACACACAAAAAAACATGCGAAAAAAAACATTTCCGTTGTGAATCCTCATGTTTACGATGCTAATTCGATAAATCATTTCAATATGTAGTCAGGATCAGGAAGTCGACACAATTTATGTATTGAATATACAACGCCGAAGCGATATCGCCAAGTAGCATCTACTACGGGATATCGCAATTTTTCTGGAAAAAAACTGATCTCTGTGACTTTCTAAAATTAACTAATTTTGTTTGTAATTTGTCCTTTTTCACTTTTCATCACATAAGTAATGTAACCTCATTGGTAGTATACAAATGTGACAAATAGAAAAATTACAGAACACTTATCTAAAAAAATGGTAACAAAATAATTTTTGGTCACCACTAGGTGCTGGCCGCACATTTATGCGGCAAAGGCACGCAGTACACTCCATAGATTCGTATATCTATGGTATTACCACATGTTTTTTTTCTGTTACGTTTTATGTGACCACGTTTTTAAAATTATCCGGGTTGTGTGGGACGACTTGTATCTGGCGCTGTTTTATTTTTGTTTTGACCAAGTAATACATTAATTAAGGTTCTGTTTTCGCATTTTCGGAAATTTGCCAGTACATCCACTGAAGTACACCAGACGTTCGGAAACTAATGTTTTGGTCGAGTGAAACATTGGTGGATCTGGTGGATATGCACCAATACATCAACCAATGAATTTTCAAACACAAACTCACAGAAAAAAATCTGTAAATAAATAAAGCATTTGTGAACAGTAAAGTCAAATAAAGGCAAATGGCCACTTCTAATTGCAACGGAAATATTTTCTACCTTTAAATGAGCACAAACATCGCAAAAAGGTGAGACTCAATTTGTATTTTATAAAGAAAGAGCACGTTTATTAGAAAATACGTTATCACTGCATTTAATATGTGTTTCTTTTATTATAATAAAGTTATTTTGGATGTATGTATTTATTCATTTGCATTTGTACAAAAATATATAAAACAACCTGATGTTCGGAAGTTCTCTCAACCGGTGTACACCGGTGCACACCAGAACATTCACCACTGGTGGATCTATTGGTGAATTTCCAAAAACGCGGTTTATTTTATTGGTGGGGCGGGGAACTTTAGTTTATCACATTTACAACTTTCGTGAGAAGAGGACATTTAGCACCTCTTAAAAGAAAGTAGCAGTTTGAACTGTCCATTGTTTTAATGATACAGTGGAAAATTTTGCTCGTACAGAAATATCGTTCAAATTACTATAACTCAAAAGTTGTAACATCACCGATAGAACAAAACACAATAAATGTGACGCTATTTGTACTGATGCGAGAATTACAAAATAAACATTTTCAATAAAGTTAAACACATGAAAATCATTGGATATTTTTATGAACTACACTAAAATCAGTGGAATCAGTATGGATTTCGGTCAGTAATGTAGACACTGAAAACAGTTTCTCAATGTCTGGGAATAATGACTGACAGAAGAACAAACCTTAAGCCAAGTAATATGGTAGTAATTAATGACAGTGCTTGCATTTTCTGATTAAGTGTATGCTACTTTATTATAATGCCATCACTAAAGTAGGCAAAGTTTGTTGCAATACGAAATATGTGCGAGTGCTTGCATTTTTTGACCAAATATTAATTATTTTTTTTGTGATATTGCCAAACCATTTTTTTCCTCAACCAAATTTCAGTAAAATCTTTGACGAAATGAATTTAAAATTGAAGAAATCTATCAAATTTTTTCACCACAAACATGGGTATCCAACTATATAGTACAAAAAGCCTTGCAAAAAATCTAAGAAACCACAATGAAAATTGATTTAAAATGTGTTTGCTAATTCAGAGCCATAAAATATATGGGTTGTAGTGTAGCTACTTTTTAATTGGTATGCTACAATATAAAAAAATGGTGAAAATTCATTAAATATTTGGCAGTGGTAGTATAGAGTGAGCATGCTGCCCGACACTCGCAGGTCGGCCTACCCTGCGTGTGACACATGAAGAACCGACGCCAAAAGGAAAAATGACAACTTTAATTTTCATTTCAGTAAGAAATTTGGTTACCAAAAGTTGTAACAAAAAGAAAATTCTAGATTTCAATGAATTTTCGGGAGTTTAACAAAAGTCTATTTAATGCACCAGGGGAAAATTTTTCGCCTGTAAATCATTTTGTTTGGTTTTATTATTTTATAACTGAAATAACTACGAAAACAAAAATTTTAATGTAGGCAAGACTCCCTTTAGTAAATACTCCATATCCTATATTTTTTGGTTTGATTTTGCAATGAATTTGTTATAATGAATAACTTGCTAAAATGTTATGAAATTTTTTTTATATTTTGTTAAGGCTAAGCTCTAATGACATTAGTGTTTATTTTCGTTTCAGTTTCTCTAAAGTTCGTTACATATCTTTCGTTTTTGTTTCGTGAGAAAAAGTCACATTTGCACAACCCTAACGTGAAGTCATGAACGGAAGATTCGTTATACACTCGCCTTCTACCCACACCTCTCCCCACCTAGTTATCTCATATGAAAGTAATGGTCCACTATTGCGCACATAGCAACAAGGCCACCCAATAACAGAGTAAGTTCAACTTTCCCCTTCAGCACACAGTCTCGTGATTGCTTTTCCTTGTTAGCTAATAAGCGTGCAGTGTATGGCATTCCAATATAAGTTTAATATTAGCATCTCTTTTTGGTTTTCAAGTTCAGATTGCATTTGGAATTGAGTGAATTGATCCTTATTGTTGATGGCCTACTTTTGCCAGTTTTAATGAATCAGATTTTATTAAAGTTTTCCAATATTTATCTTACACTTTTAACTTCTTGGTAACCTTTTCATGCATGGTACGTGTGTAGTTCCATTTGTGCGTGTTTACATTTTACGAAAGAGAAAATACTGTCAACAATGCTTGTAAAATCACTTCCCTTCTCCACAGTGTGTTTGTATGTGCATGTCAGAAACGTGGAGAAGTCTTAACTGGGCCAAATTTAAAGTAGATATCCCAGAACACCAAGCAGAATTTTCCAGTACAGTGGAAATAGTTTTCTGAGAAAAAGTTATGCAGCACTGTGTGTTCTATTTTGGTGTAACGTATTCTTCTAGGTTATCATTTCGTTCTAAGTATGTTGAAAACTGAAATGAATTTATCCGTTTGTAGTAAAACCATTAATTTTCCTGCAAAAAGCACCTGAAAATGGACTTTNTTAACTGGGCCAAATTTAAAGTAGATATCCCAGAACACCAAGCAGAATTTTCCAGTACAGTGGAAATAGTTTTCTGAGAAAAAGTTATGCAGCACTGTGTGTTCTATTTTGGTGTAACGTATTCTTCTAGGTTATCATTTCGTTCTAAGTATGTCTGAAAACTGAAATGAATTTATCCGTTTGTAGTAAAACCATTAATTTTCCTGCAAAAAGCACCTGAAAATGGACTTTGTACTCGCTAAGTAACTCTGCTGACAGTGTTTACATTTTTTTTGGGACAAGTGGAGGTCATTTACGGGACGAGTATAAAAGAATACCACAACTTTGAAGCCCTGTAATATAAAAATTAAACAACCTATAACCTTGATTGACCAATCAAATAAACCGTGGAACCGTGAAGTTTGTTAACCATATATTCATAATTGTTCAATGTGATCACCATGAGCGGCGCGAACAACATCTACGCGATAATCAAACTCGTTCCATGCTCTTGTCAGCATGTCCGGTGTTACGGTTTGGATGGCGTTCGTAACTCTTGGTTTAAGGTGGTGAGGGGGTAGAGAGCTTGCATTAGACACGTCAATGTGAAGGGGACGGTCTGATTTTTCCTTTAAGGTGCGCCACCCCATTGGCACCTAGCTGTTCGCGGATACCTGAACGAGACGTTGCCGCAACGCTGGGTTGGTCAAGGAGCAGCTGCTGACCGCAACTCACTAAAACTGACTCTGTGCGTGGTGTTTACATTTCTTTTGGATCAAAAGGTATAGTGTTATTCAGAAGATGACAATTGAAATTAAATAATATTTAATTTAAAATACCTGTTATTTTTGCATTAGAGATAATTAAAAGATGAAANAGAGCTTGCATTCGACACGTCAATGTGAAGGGGACGGTCTGATTTTTCCTTTAAGGTGCGCCACCCCATTGGCACCTAGCTGTTCGCGGATACCTGAACGAGACGTTGCCGCAAGCAACGCTGGGCTGGTCAAGGAGCAGCTGCTGACCGCAACTCACTAAAACTGACTCTGTGCGTGGTGTTTACATTTCTTTTGGATCAAAAGGTATAGTGTTATTCAGACGATGACAATTGAAATTAAATAATATTTAATTTAAAATACCTGTTATTTTTGCATTAGAGATAATTAAAAGATGAAAATGTGAAAAATTTACTTTTAATACAATTTTTGAGTTTTTGGGGGGTTAAAGTTGGTCTGCTACAGTTTTAGGAAGGCATCCGATTTACCATGCCATTCTCAGGAACCATGAGACAGTGTAAAATTGGGTCCCCAATGTACACACACATTCATACACTCACCTATACATTTATTTGTTAGGCACTCTTAAGTTTTGGAATATTCACACACTCCAACATATGAAGTGTACTCCCACAGCTTGTTTACTTACTGATACTAGTCTCAAGTTGTGGTATAACACTCTTGAGAACANAATATGAAGTGTACTCCCACAGCTTGTTTACTTACTGATACTAGTCTCAAGTTGTGGTATAACACTCTTGAGAACAGACAGAGCACTCTCGTGGTAAGCCTTCTGCAGCTTGACATGCTGCACGATGACCCTGGCAAAGTCAGCTTCCCGGGACAGTAGTTGGAACATCTCCGATGCCAACTGGTCCTACCACACCAGCAAACATAAAGTGCCTAGAGCTGAAGTTTTAAAATATTTTTTTATTTACAGTAATGTACTGGAATAGAATAAAGTGTGATGGAGGAAGCTTACAAGAATAATTCTAGCTTCTTTACAGTGCTATGCAAAAATAATCTTAAAAACAATATCTCACAGAAATAACAAAAGCAGGCTTCTTAAAGCTGTTGCATAGCAAAAATTATGTTGTTATACTAAATTTGTACCACAAGTGGTGAACTTATAGTTAGGTGTGATGTCATGCCAGCAAATAAAAAGATGTTTACACTAAACCCAACAACCAACTTCAATACCTACATTTTGACTGCTATAGGTGGTGATAAAGTGAACACTCTTGAAATCAACCCATGAAAAAAATCACTCCTCTTAACTGCATATATTTTGACATAAGCAACAACCACATTACTCGCAGTTAAGATGGCAGCGGACTACGAGAAGTAGTTCCATGTTTTAATGTCTTTCTAGTCGTAAGGTTAAAAATAGTTGTTACCTGCCATTATGTTTATTTTTGTTGTATGCAAATAAGAATAAAATTTGGGGTGATTGTAACACATTTAAATTTCTAACTCTTTAATAACATCACCTGGTTGATGCAACGTTGAAGTTAGCTGGTTCAGTGCCAACAAAACAGTGGTGCACAACCAATGTGATTTTAAACTTAAGTTTGTTACTTCTGAAATAAAGTATTCACTAAAGTAAAAAATAAAATATTTGTATACATGTTCTGAGTGAAGTGGCATTGTTTGTTATTGGTTTCTGCTGTATTTCAAAGTAGTTTCTTGTCCCAAAAATTATTGAAATTTCACATAATAACCAACCTAGGAAATTTGCTGATTTGAGCAATTTAAGTCTATATAAAATTTAAACCTAGAATAAACTTGAAGAAACATTGAACGAGTGTGTTTTGTTATATTTGTAATATGAGCTGCAATTCTGCAAGTTAAATAAATGTGTGTGTGTTATTCAGTATTCAGGAGATTCCCAGCTTACGATCGTAGAGTTAATACCTTGGCACGCATGTCACTCATTTTGAAAGAATAAAAGCATGAAAATGTTTTATACTGCATGTGAAACATTTCTTGGGTGTAAAGGAATACATTAAAACAGTATTATAACCTCTGTTCGCACTGTTTAATTTATATGAGCAAATTTCCACAACTAACATTCAAAGGTTTGGGGAAAAAATAGATTCTGCATTAAATATGTGGATGCAGTTTCATGAAATACATTGTCCTTGGCTAAGTATTGTGTTTTTAGTATTGTGGTGAAGTTACGTTCATATCAGTGTATGCATTTAAATTTTATACGCGAAAAGTGATTTTTTTTCATAAGCAAAGAAATAGGGCTTAAAAAAAGTTAGTGATACTGTGCTTTAAAAACAACAAGACTACACAAATTTTCATGAAACTTGCACCGAGTGACAAATATTACTGTGGATGTATGCTGTAAAAATTTTGATTAATTCTGTTCAGCCACTGAGTTCAACGACAATTGTTTTCATTAAACGTAATAGCAACTCTGCCATTTGCTTGTGCGTAGTCTNATTGTTTTCATTAAACGTAATAGCAACTCTGCCATTTGCTTGTGCGTAGTCTTGTATTAAAATATTAATTTGTGAGATATTAAGCAATATAATTCTACTTGTAAGCGTTGTTAAACATAATTCTTGAGTCATTTAAAGTATGAAGGAGTGAATACACCGTATTATCTAAAAGTATGACATTGTTTTATGGGCGAGCGGTTCAGCTATAACACTATTTTAAAGATGAATGCTTGAAACGTCTTGGCATTGTTTTATAACGGGAAAAAGAATCATATTTAACTCTCCTGTTATTCTGTTTAAAACCTACATCAAATATATTACCTTACGTAATCAGAATTGTTTACTAAAGTTTAAGACCTTTTACAGGTAAACAGAAAAAGAATCGTGAAAATCAATCAATCTTCACAAACCAATATTATTTTGGTCCATTCACAGTTTCTTTGGATGTTTTGAAACAAACCTTTGAAAAACCACTGTAGGAGTAACATGTCAACCTGTTTTTTAAACATCTTGTATACAACAAATATATAACGCTGTGATTAACATTAAAGTAATATATAATTTTGAACAAATGAAACTTCAACTTAGCATCTTCTATAACTTGTAATATTTATTTTGTATTCAATATGAATAAAAACAGTGAGAGCAGCGATGTGTTAGCAACGGCTAATATGAAATAGTTCACAGTTAAAATACCGTTTTAACCTAGTTTTTTTGTACACTATTTGTAAATTAAACATTGCCTATTTAAATATCTAAATTTTTACATAGCACTGAAGAAAATGTTTTTTATTGTTAAAGTTAAAAAGATCAGCGCAAATTACGGTGCATAGACCCTTGTGATATGTTTTTTTGTCCAAGGAAGAAACTTGAATAGTCTGAGTGAAGTTGGACTCACACCCCCCTTACCATTCTACCTTTAGCCACCCTCACTCGCCCCTCTCCACCTCTCTGAGTTAAGCGTTTTGGAAATTGAGCCTCATGTATTTTATACAGGCAGTCCTCTACTTTCGCGCATTCGACTTTCGTACAATTCGCGCTTTCGTACATTGGTTTCTTACACCATAAATTCGACTTTCGCGTATTTGCTTCGTTCTTTCGTACATAACCTTTCGTACATAACCAAAAAAAATATCGCGCGCATGCCTCCACGAGAAACGTAAACATCAAAGATATATGGATTGTTTATATTCAGTAGGTTTTGTCTTCGCAAATAATATTGCAGCAAAGTTGACTTATACTACGTAGAGACCTCTGGTGTGGATATACGGAACTATGTTTCCGATATAACTGAACAAATATGCAGTTGTATGTCTGATGTGTTACTACGCTATGGCGCTATGCCGCTCCTGTTTAGAACTTCCGTTGTTTTTATTATGGTTTTTAGTTTCCTTTGAGGTTAATTTTATATCCATTGTTTTTTTTTTTTTTTATTCTATTGGCGCACGTACATAATTATTACACCACGCAATGAATAACAAACGTAAAAACGAAAGTAATGAAGACTCGGTGTGTAAGAAACAAAGAAAACATGTTGTAAATAGTGTACAAACAAAATTAGACATTATCGCGCAATCGGAAAGTAGCAAATCACTTGCGGCTATAGGACGGTCTTTCAACCTGAGCCGATCCACTGTGCGTTCTATTGTAAAAAGTAAAGGAAATATAAGGGACTATGTTATAAATTCGGGAAATCTTTCTTCTAAAATAATTTCAAAACGGCGGGGTGTAGCGATGGAAGAGATGGAACGGTCTTTAAAAGTGTGGTTAGACGATCAACACCAGAAAAATATCCCTATCAGCCTTGCAATAATTCAATGCAAAGCTCTCAGTTTGTTTGAAGATTGGAAAAATTAGTCAAATGTTTGTGTGTGTAAAATGTGTCTTTTCAATTGTTTGAACTACTAGCTATATATTTAAACACTTTTAAATAACTTTGATGCATGATCTTGTTTCTTTGTGTGCAAATATATCGTTTTAATTTTTTTTTTCTTTTTTTCTTTCTTTCTTTCCATCTAGGAATGGAACCTCATTTATCACATTAAAATAAGGGTTCTACTTTCATACATTTCAACTTTCATACACAAATTTAGGAACACATTGTGTATGAAAGTAGAGGACTGCCTGTATATGAACATTGATTGCTTATGTTTCTTCACCAAACTTCAAATGCAATAATTAAATGCTCCTCAATAATTGAATGGCTATATTATTTGGTAGTTAGTTCAGTAGTGGTATATTTTTGGTATTATAATTATAATGTTGATGATGACTGATCTCTTGTTGATGTGGTGGTCACTCCAATTTACCAGTTAACTGTATGAGAACTTGGTTCATTAACATCTACTCCCAAATAATAGCATATACCCCAAATACAACAAACAATTACCCGTAATAACACAGTCAATTTCAGTGGCTCTCATACGTGGGGCAATTTCGTAACACAAAGTATTTGCACATTTAGTGATATTTATTTAATTGGCGCCATAAAAGTGGGTAAACACAATACCCCATACACCCATAGTTAATACAGTGATTCCCATTATACATGGGACCATTATGTTCCTTTCAGTGACGCTCCATATCAATGTAAAATTAGTCAAGAAGTAATTTTTAGAAATAAAGTTTAAGGCATCACAGAATATAACTACAAAGAAATAAGCAATAAATAAGAATTCCAATTTACCAATACATTTTAGTGGAAAGAAAATTATTCTAAAACTGGCTAAGACGTTTAATTTTTTTGTTGAAATAAAACCAGTACTACTTATTATATAACTGTAATAAAGAAAATTCAAGAATCTTTAGGCTACAAGATTGATAGAACATGCAATTTTGTTAACTGTGCAAACACTTTTTCAAAGTAACATAACGCTACCTACTCGACATTGTTCTACTTTAAGCTCTGCATCTTCCAGTTCCTCCTTGATGGACTCCACTCTAGATGTTCCTGTGCTAGCACCACTGTGTTTAACAGCAGTCTGATGCCTGAAAACCAAAACAGATATCCATAATGAAGCTTATCAACATAGACCTTACTAACTACAGATATTTACCCTTCCAATAAAAAAAAAAATGCTGCAATAATATATCAACACACAAAAGTGTTTTCTTTAAATTTTCCCCAAATAATGAATGCCTATCTAAAGGTAAATAAAGTGTACATTTTAACATCACTAAAAACAGTAACTTTGGTTGTATGTAAATAAAAAAAGCTATTTTCTGGCATTTAAAAGGCAATGTACCCAACATCTAAAAAAAAAAAAGAAGAAAAAACTCTTGATTTCCATAATTACAAAAAATTTAATTAAATTTTTTTTTAATATTCTAAAAATTTATATAACATAATGAAATTATTGTCCAGATTGCAAAATAAATCATGAAGTAGTGTCAAAAATTTTTTACACAGAAGTACAAGGAACACCAAACCAATACAGAACACCACATCCACAAAAAATAGCATGCACCATAAACAAAGCAAACTGTTAAATAACAATAAAATAATCAAAACAGTCATAATATATAATGTATTCTTATAACCATGATTTTCAGTTCAAATGGTTCTGAGGCATTTCAATGTCTGGTACAAATCCCACAGTAATTTGGTGCATGCTGCTATACGGTACAGGCCTAATCACTGGTACTCCTGCTTCCTGTTAATACCTGCATCTAATTATAGCAATAAATATCTCAGCCTGCAGCGCTGTGTTCCTCGTCTTTAAAGCACAGACACCAAAAACACTGAATAGGGAAAAAAATATATACACTATCACCTCTCTTATGGACAGATACGAGCAGATTTCATGAGCGAACTTAACAACAATTTCATCATTCTTAGCTGCCATGCCCAATGCACCCTCTCTCCTTTGCATCATTGGCTAGGATAGTATGTGCTTATCTGTGTGAGAAAGAACAGTGAATCACAAACTCCAATATTCTTCCTTGTCTTGCATACTCCACATAACTTGCTACAGGCTGAAATTCCAATATATTTCCAGTAAAGGTTAAAAGTTAAAGTATAAGAATGGAATGGTTGCTGGAGAACAGCAGATGATCATCACCATCCTTAGCTGTAACCAGCCTGTGGCCAGCAGGCTTATTCTGTACCGCTAACACTGGTTTGCTGCATGCGCAAACAGTGTTTGTGTCGACTTTGCTTTGAAAGTGATTCATTACCACCGACGATGTGTTAATGCTCCCATGTGTCGACGCAGAAATTAAGCTAAAACTGAAGCAAATATGCGCAAGTCTCGGTGGCAGCGGAAAAATATACGGATTGTTTGGATTTCTTGTTTTACTGTTTTTATAAATATTCTCTGTGATTTCTAAATGATCGAAGAATAATTCTGCAACTCATAACATCGCTCACATTAATTTAGTTTGTTGAGATGTATGTCCCTATTTCTTTCATGTAATATGAAAATATACAGGTGGCATCCATAACCCTATATATACATTGGTGGTTGATGAAATGTGGATAAACTCTTCATACAACTGTACATACGTAATTAACACCAACGCATAAAAAATGGGATAGTGACCCATTTACAATTCTTGAAATGAGTTCTGAATAGTA
The DNA here is from genome assembly GCA_002778355.1 of Clitarchus hookeri. Taxonomy (NCBI): domain Eukaryota; kingdom Metazoa; phylum Arthropoda; class Insecta; order Phasmatodea; family Phasmatidae; genus Clitarchus; species Clitarchus hookeri. Next base: position 357,144 of record NQII01001936.1, on the reverse strand, counting down.
TTTTGTGTAGTCAGGTAAAAGAGATATGATGACTGCCAAACATTGGCTCGAAAACTACAAAGACAGCAGCAAATATTATGTTATTGAGATGTACAAGATAAAAATCATGTTTTTTAATAAGAAAACATATATACGTACAAAACATGATATTGTTTATAGGAAAGAAAGGCTTATGAGATCACTTTCCTGACTCTGTGTGAGTGTGTGTGTGCGCGCACACAG